>CM024515.1:29662288-29972799 GCA_014182375.1 Eucalyptus virginea
TAATTGATCTGGTTCAATGAGCAGGATAGAATTGGCCAAGTGCGTTGCAAATCCATCATGTGCTGCGAATGTTGCTTGTCTCCAGACGTGCAACAATCGGCCTGACGAGACTGAATGCCAGGTTTGCTCTGAAATTACCATTTTGTAAAGACATCTATGCACATGAACACTACTGTAAGAGAGAAATAAATCATCAGATCAAGAGCCTAGGCGCCACCTTTCATAGTTGATTTATTAGTTAACCCTTTTCGCTGCATTACCTCTCCGAGTTTTCTGTGCTGCTTCTCATGTCATAGGAGGAAGAACAGAATGCTAATGCTCTGTTTAAAATATTTCGTTTCTGCTAAAATTGGATTGAGTGCGCTATATTTGGCTTAAAAAGAAAATATCTGAGGCAGGATTTCAAATATAGTCATTTCACTTTTCTGACAGAAATTTTATCTTTCTCTTCTTCTTCTTTTTCAGATCAAGTGTGGGGATCTTTTTGAAAATAGTGTTGTGGATGAATTCAATGAATGTGCAGTTTCGAGGAAGAAGTGTGTACCTAGGAAATCTGATGTTGGAGAATTTCCTGTTCCTGATCCTGCAGTTCTTGTTAAGAGCTTCAACATGGCAGATTTCAGTGGGAAGTGGTTCATTTCTAGTGGCTTAAATCCCACCTTTGACACTTTCGATTGCCAATTGCATGAATTTCATACGGAATCAAACAAGCTCATGGGCAATCTGACGTGGAGGATACGTACTCCAGATAGTGGGTTCTTTACCCGAACAGCTGTACAGAGATTTGTACAGGACCCTGAACAGCCCGGGATATTATACAATCATGATAATGAATATCTCCATTATCAAGATGACTGGTAATAACTTGCAGCAATTTCTTCAACGCTCTTAAGTACCAGTTTCTCATGCAACTTATTTTCCTTCTGATGACTATAATCTTGTCCATGACTTCATATGTACAGAGCAACCTCCAAATCATCTTGTATTATTCAAGTTCTCGAACAAAAGAAGGCTTATCATGTATGTGATGTGTGGGGAATTACGTTACTCAGTTTTTATCCTGGAGAAATAGGAGTATTGACTTTCCGTGGTTTAATCCTTGGAAATTTGACAGACTATAAATTATGCACAAATGCATGAAACAAATTAGCTGCTGAATGCTTTCATTTAGTTTTCAATTTGTTACTCAATTTGTTGTGTCAAAGCTAGGACTGAAATTATTGGGTGAAGATATACTGGAAAGCTCATACTGAAGATTAGATAGTCAGTAACATGGAGGAAAACTTCCTGATACAGCAGTCAGAGATGTGGCCAAAATGATCTCGTTCATGATCAAGTGGATTATTTATCTGATATATAATGTCATCTCGAAAATTATTACTTTGGTTTGGTTAATTGACGAATTTAATTTTCAGTAATTTCTTCATTGCTACAAACTTGGCAGGTATATATTGTCATCCAAGACAGAAAACAAGCCAGATGATTATGTATTCGTATACTATCGGGGCAGGAATGATGCATGGGATGGGTACGGAGGAGCGGTTGTATACACGAGAAGCGCAGTTTTGCCAGATAGTATAATACCAGAACTCGAAAGAGCTGCGAAGAGTGTAGGAAGAGACTTTAAAGACTTCATCCGAACTGATAATACTTGTGGTCCCGAGCCGCCTCTTGTGGAGAGAATAGAGAAGACAGTGGAGGAAGGTGAGAAGACTATTGTGAGGGAGGTCGAGCAGATTGAAGATGAGGTACAAAAAGTGGGAAAGACCGAGATGACTTTGTTCCAGAGGTTGACTGAAGGGTTTAAAGAGCTCAGACAAGATGAGGAGAACTTCTTGAGACGCCTTAGTCAAGAGGAAATGGAGGTATTGAATGAGCTGAAGATGGAAGCGACTGAAGTTGAGAAGCTCTTTGGACGAGCATTGCCGCTTCGGAAGCTAAGGTAGCTCTTGGAAATGTGACAGGAGATCATTGTTGCTCTGATTTGTGATGTACAGCTGTTCAAATTAAGTCTTTGGCAATTTCAACTCCATTTCAACTTTTCTCTGTTTATTCTTACATACGAGACCTGTGCTCCAATAGGCTGAACATGGACTAGGTTCAACCAGCCCGTTGGTGAGCAGTCTTCTTTTATCTTTTGACGATTCATTTAAATCTTTATGAGAGATGATTTGAGTTGATATATAGAATCTACGTTATATTGTTATCTCTCTCTCCTCTTCTGCCATAGCTGGCCTGGTCGGTTCTGAGGAACTGGACAAGATGGTCACTAGAGAAAATGATCCCTTCCGATTGATAATGTTCTTTATTACAATGTTGCCAACTTTCTTGGTGTTTGTGAGCATTTGTGCCCACATTGTTCCACTCCTTGAAGTCGCACGCTTACATTACAGGTGACAAATTTTACATCTCCCACCGCTTTCCTCCGGTCTTCCATCCCCGAAAGATTTCATCAAGCCTCGACCGGCTCCAGTTTTGTACACACAATCATGTCAAAGGCATGGCAACATGAAATGCACGGCCTTACAATCTCCTCGAAATAGTGGATAGAGGAGATCTGTTATTTGACTAGGATGACCTAATAGTTTCACTCGATATAAGTGTGAATTGAAAGGGACTTTGTTGAGTTTAAAGAAGATGATGCACGAGTACGTGTGAGACAGAACTTCAGACAATATTAACGCCACTGGAGTAATGTCCCATTGGTGTATCTGGCACGTCAGAGGCATCTGCGCTCGTCTGTTCCTCCACCAGCGGGTGAAGACTCCCCAACGGGTTATACTGTTCGAACCACCAGAACCGATGCGGTGGTGGAAAAGCCTGACGAGGCCAAGTAGCCCCCGACGTGGCCCAATTCCGGACAATCACTCGTCCGGTCCATCAATACCGGCGCAGTGGAAGGCGTCCTTCCCACTATGAACAGATTGCACCTGCTCATTGATTTTAAGGCAGCAACAATGTCTTCCTTAGTTCCCACAGTCCTCTCCTCATAGGTAATAGACTCGTTTTTGCCGGTAGTCAAGTCTAACAAATCGTTGGGACTGTCATCATCTTCACTACTTTCTTGTGCTGCAACTGCAGTTCCTGGAGGGAAAACAAATTTCACGACACTGAGCACAATCCCAGGATGCTCTGCCATGCGAACCCCAAAGGTGAGTGCCTCGCGATCATCAGGGCCTCCGAAAAAGGGCACAGCAATTGTGTACGAGACATCACTGGCGGAGACTTGGGTTGTGCCTCCTAGGCCGCGGTCCACAAGTATCCCAACTGAGCACGGCGCATAGCGTAGGACCCTCTGGTTCACAACATGGAATGAGTGGCCGAGTGACTCCATCACACCATCCAACCTCTGGTGCTTGTGGAATGGGAGCAATATCATCGCGGACCGTTTCTGGTGCGCGCTTGTGCAGATGTCCTCGTGGATGGTGCTGAGAGGGGATATAGCGGTCATGGGGCGCACGGTGACGGAACTGAGCTGCTGGTAGGCCTCAAACGCAATCACCATCTGGTCCTGGTCGTCACGGACCTTGTTCCAAAATGGAAGGCCATTCCTCCGCGCCTTGTGCACCATGGAAATGGCTGAGGACCGCTCTGAGAGCTCCATGAGGTGCATGGCGTAGACACTGAGGCGGCCCCTCTTCCGAGTCCCGCGGGACGACTCAATGAGGTTGATCATGGTAGGTATGTTGCGTGTGCTGTGGAAGCAGACCAGCAGCCGGAGCTCAGTGTCAAGGTCCTTTCGCCGGATTGTCCGGTGCTTGTACGGCACTCCTCTCCTCGCTGGTTTATACACAGCTGTCACTACTGGGGTTGTGATGAAGGTGGTGAATAGGGCCATTAGAACTAAGACTGCAAATGTCTGGTCATTCAGCACCTGGGATAAAGGGCAAAAAAAAGGGAATCAGTTTGCTGTCACTCCTACTAGTTTTCCTGAAATGCCTTTGTTATCCCAGACTAAGTTTGGCAATTATCAGATTGATATTCTTAGCTCAGGACTAATTATAAAGCACGACAATTTGCTAGTTGTAAAATTTTGTGTTTAGCAAGAAATGGATGAGCATGATGTACCTTCCTATCCTTCCCAATGTTGAGCACAATGAGCTCCACCAAACCCTTGGTGTTCATCAGGAACCCAAGAGTGACAGCTTCCTTAAATGGCACCTTGCACAGCATTGACACGGACAATGTCCCCACAATTTTCCCAAAGCAAGCTGTGAAAATGACAAGCACCAACAACCCCCAGGACTGCGCTCCTTGTATCGTCGCGACATTTGTCTTCAATCCACTTGACACAAAGTAGAGTGGCAGGAGGAGCCCCGACACAAGGTCCTCTATCTTCTCTATCAGGACGCCGGCAAATGGCCCGTCCTTAGGCATCACAATGCCCACCACGAAAGCCCCGAAGAGTGCATGTATGCCGATGGTGTCGGTCACGAAGCCTGCGGCCAGCACGAGTGACAGCGTGATGCATATGTAGAGTTCCTTCACGGGCTCACCCTCGGGTGACCTGCGTGCCATCCAAGCGAGTGCCGGGTTGAGGGCGAAGATCGCAAATAACACGAATGCAACCCCACAGAGCAGGACCCACAGGGAGACCAGCGGGGACGTGTTGCTGCCTGAGAGGGCTATGGCGAGTGCAAGCAGGATCCATGCCGCCACGTCGTTGACGGCAGCTGCTGACATGGCTATGCGACCCACGTCAGTGGTTAGGAGCTTGAGCTCAGCGAGTATGCGTGCCAAGACGGGAAAGGCTGTGATGGATAGGGCCACACCCATGAAGACGAGGAACGGCCCTTGGCTCACTCCTTTGGAGATCGTGGACCGGAGTACCACCGACGTGCCAATTCCCAGGATGAAAGGGAGGCTGATGCCGGCTAATGCGATTGCTAGGGCTTTCTTGCCCGTTCTCTTGATGGAACTGATGTCGAGCTCAAGGCCAACCAAGAACAAGAAGTAGAGGAGGCCTATGTTTGCGAGCGTGTCGAGGACGGTCATGCTTTGTGCCGGGAAAACTGTGTGCAGGAATTTCTCGCTTCTTCCTAATGCCGAAGGCCCCAGCAAGATTCCACCCTAGAGACATAAAAATCTCATCAACCAAGTGTCTGCTGTTTCTCTAACGTGAGACTTGATGACAACAATGAATTCACATGAACTTTACAAACAACCTCCCTTAGATTAATCGCCATGTGCATTCATATTATAGCAGAAGGCCTCTCAGGACCTTGGCTAGGTCGTGGATGATTTCTCTAGGAAATTGGTGGATCATTTTGGAAAGAACATATAAAACGGCACTCCATTTTTTCAGAATTGATATGAATGTTCAAGAAATACGAACCCCTAGAATTTCCCAAATAAACACTCTTTTCTTCGTGGAACGATGATGAAAGGTAAGAAACTCACAATGATCTCCGCAATGACCCTCGGCTGTCTGAGAGGCCTGAGAATCAATGCAAGCAGCCTCGTGAAAGCCACGACGAGGCATATTTGGAGGATGACCAGAGGAAGCGCGTAATCCAGGGGGCTGTCACCCTGGAAAGACCCGTTCGACGTCGCCTTCATCGGCTTGGGACAAGCCGTCGCATTGCCCGCCATCGATATTTTACAAACTTTTTACCCCAAGACAACCCTGATATCTGAAATTCAAGAATCAATGCGAGTACGCAAACGGAGAAAGACAAAAAAAAAAGACTCCTCTCCTCACGAACCCATCAACCTCTGGTCTCCCCTATTATCATCATTCCTTTCCCGAGTGTACGCTGTGCAACTTCTGAAGAGAATTTGAGTTTCTTCAGAAGCATAGGAGGGAGAGGGGAGAGAGACAGAGAGAGAGAGGGAGAGATACCACCAGGACTTTCCTTTTTCTAAAGGGATCTTGAACAAAGAGGGGAAAGATGCGAGAGACTAATGCAGAGAACACCTGTCAACACCGGAGCACGAAACTTTTTGGTATCACAGAGACAGAGTTGTCTTCGGAATATCGTTGAGAAACTCTCAGGATATGGAAGGGCGCGATGGCGGTATAGCAAACCGGCCTCTATATATAGAGAGGGTTTGTTAATTTTTTCTTTTTTTTTGGTCGAAAGAGGGTTTGTTAGTTTATGAGAGCTTGTTTATAGTTGTCTATATGCACCATATCTCAGTGGACAAAGTATTAAAATTGAAGAAAAAGGGGAAGAGAAGTTGCACATAAAACTATGTATTATCTGGTCTCTCTTTTTTTCGCTGGACAAGTCCTATCTTCATCAATCTCTTCCGCACAACTACGGCTTTACGGCTTTTATTTTATTTTAAGCCTATTATTATTATTATTATTATTATTATTATTTTTTATTTTATTATTTTTTATTTTTTTTGTAATGCACTAGATCTTTACGTCTCTTAAGTAAGATCTTTGCTTATGATATACACCAAAGATAACACAATGGGACGACAAAAATCTCCCCGTGGAGGGCTTTGTGCAAGATAAATTCTATATTTATGTGACGACTAGCAAAGAAACTAGAAGAATAATGCATGAGACTTGTCATTAGAAAGATTACCGAAAAGGTCTTTCATCATATTGTATTTTTGTCAATTCAATCGTAAACTTTATAATTATACAAATTGAGTCAATCTAGCTAATTTTGACTAGAAATCACTGACGTGGATACCGAGCATACTACATGGCATGGGTAGAGCTAACATGAACATTTTTTTACTAATATTTTAATATTTTTTTTGGTTTTATGTTTTTTCTCTTTCTTTTTTTTCCCTTTTCTTTACTTTTTTTTCTTTGGTTTTTGGACTGAGCGCCGGCCAAATTCACCAATACTAGGCGAGGGTCGCTTGGCCAAGATCTGCAAAGGGCGTCCGACTTTCACTCCAAAAAAAAAAAAAAAAGTCAAGACAATGAAAGAAAAAAGAAAAAAAACAAACAATTCCAAAATATTATTTAAAATATCCAAGTTAGTGCCAGCCGTGCCACATCGAATGGCCAGCATCCACATTAATAATTTCTTGTCAAAATTGGGTAAATGAATTTGATTAGTAAAACATGAAAAGATTTATAACTTAATTTATGCAATCAAAATATTTATAATTAAATTACAAAAATGAAATAAATTTAGGACTGTTTTGGTAATTTTTCCACCAATCATCATATTGTTCTCTATTTCGTGGGCAAAGGAATATTCATTTAGTGTGAAATCTGAATAATCTTAGGCTCTCTCGTCTCTTTTCTTTCGAATAAAAAAGAAATCAAAAGAAAAATGGAATTTCATATTGTTAAAAATGAAATAAAATAAGTTGAGCCACCTGCAAGGCTGCGCCACACGCAAGCCGCGACAACCTTATTATTTCCTAGTCATGCAACTGCAGGGCGTGGAAGATGATAAAAACGGTCAGAACTAGGATTTGCATATCATATTTATTACAAGAACAAATTAATCCTTGTCCATCACCAAAAGATGCTGTTGGAACTATACTTTCTCTCCGCAATCAACTGTACAAATTGCTTTGACTTTTCTCAGGGCCAGACTTAGCCCAAGCATCTATACCTCCGATTTTTATACTCATGGCTTACTTCGTTCTATGCTGTAACAATTAGGATAATGTGCATTATTGCCCTTCATCACCGCCCGGAAACGGCAACTCGCAATCACCCGATTAATTTTTAGACTTTCCGACGAGTGGTGGAAAGAGGAACGTCAAACTTCTTTTTCCTGCCCTTTTTGCGTCCAATAATTGATTAAACTACATCAAAACAGCTCACTTTCTTATGTACATTTGATGATGCAATGGACGGATTTTTTTTTACTCAATTTGAACCACTAATTATTCTTGAAATGTCGTGTAATCTGAGGTTGGTGTTAAGATGTGCCTTCCCGAGTTGAAGCCATACAGATGCAGGTCATGATCAGGAGCGAGTTGATCATCTATTTTAGGGTTTTGCATTCTAGTTTTGCATCTAAATCGGGAGACAACAGATTACTAATGACATCGGTTTTAGTGTTTTAAATATTAATGATGAAACAAGGGTTTCAAGTGTATAATTGTTTCGTCTCGCCTAAAGGGTCAAAGACACTATTTACCATATTGGTGCTATTAATGATATGCCCCTTATCACTTTTAACTTTTTAGCTAGAGGGTTGGAAAAGTACCGAGCTGATGTCAACCCATTTAAGACAATTGAATGAGTCGATTTGCACTAATTGTTGACTGATATTCTTGAAGTAGCGTCTAAAGTGGATTGTCATATGTAATCAAGCCAAGTTGATGGATAGTGCAATATTACGGACATTAGATCACGTGAAATTCATTGCGATTAACAGTTCAATTCGTCAGATCCACGAAAGAGAGAGATAGAGAGAGGATAAGGTGATCCGATTCCATTGAAACTTTCAAACTAAGAAAAGAAAAGATTCAGTTAAATGAAAATCAATTAATATAGACTACTTGAAAGGATGTCAATCATATCATAATACGGATGATAGTCAATGCAGTATTTCCCATATAAATAACCCTAATAATTGATAAGTGAGGTCTGTGTATGGTAATGGCTGCCTATACCTACAAAGAGTTGACAAGAGTTCCCGTTTTGACTTGCATCGTTCAGATTCAGATGCACCAAAGAATTCTCAGATAATCTCTCTCTGGCCACGTAGTTCGAGTGTCATCGATTATGCGACGTTTCCTTTATGACATGAAGTCGCCATTTACCAAAAAGAAAAAAAGAGTATTTTAGCTTATCTGCGCTGAGGCTCTTATGCTGTTCTATGGAAACCTAAACATCGACATCCTGTCTTACGTGAAGGCCAGCAAGAAGAACGTACAGCAAGAGTTCGTGGCTTTGTATTTGTATTTGTATTTTGGTCAATCGTTGTCGATGATAAGGTTCTTATCTTTGCCATGCCTCTACTTGTCGAACAATAATTTGTGTCGAACAATAATTTGTGATCGTGCTTATCTCGTTGTTCATAAATTTAAACCCAATCGGAGCAGCGAGAAAGGTCAAGAATCCGACCCGTGTGTGAAAAGAAGGCGCACCACATAGGTCCGATTTCCATTCGCCAGCAAACGAACACAATTCCACATCTAGGCTACACCTAAAACGGGCTTTCTCGATTGATATGTACATATATTTTGGCTTTTTTCCCCTAGAACTAGGCAATAACGTATAATTGCCATCGACAATAGTTTAGTATTTGTGGGGAAAAATACTAAAACACATCAAGTTGTGTCGATTTAGAGTCAAATTATGTTGTCCTCTTTCAAGTTTGAATTTTATCTTGGTTATTTATTGTACACTGTTGTGAGTTTCTTCTTGGTAATTTTATTGTACTTTTTTGTTGGCTTGACAGATTTTTCGAATTTGATGTGCATCAAAATTTTGGATTTTAAATTTTCAAAAATCCGTGAGGATCGCATCCGGGGTATTAGTACTCTAACAAGACTCTATTCATTTGATTTCTTCCATTTTTACAACAATCACTCAATAAATACAACTTTCGATTAAGTGTTGAGCCGTCGTATTGCATAGGCATTTGACTTAAAACCACGTGATTAAATTGACATTATCAAACTCAACTTAAAAATTTAGTGTTTAGCCGTCGTAAGAATTTAACTTAAAATCATGTGATTAAATTGACATTATCATATGTTTAAAATCAACTTAAAATTAAGTATCTAGCCATCATATTACATAATGTAGCTTAAAAACATGTGATAAATTGCAATAAAATTTGTGTGAAATTCAACTCACAATAAAGTGTCTAGCCGTCGTATTACACAGACATGTGGCTTAATAACATGTGATTAAATCGAATTATTTTTGTTTGAGGATGATCCATAATAACAAGCAAGTGCAATGGATAACTTCATATTAATCAATGTAAGCGATTTGCACGTTTAAATCAATCAGGGTACCGACCAAAAAAAAAAAAAAAAAAATCAATCAGGGTGAATGCGTGTACAACCGTCCGCTATAATTCCACTTAATTACGCGATAGTTCAAATCCCTAAATAGATTATTTATTTTTCATTTTTTTTATACGAAAGCCTTTCACGGTCATGCCCTTGGGTAGCGCGTGCCTCAACAACACTATTTTCTGACCCGGACTTTATTATGATAAGAGCGCTATAATAAGCTTCGTATGATCCTATCCAAAACACGAATCTTAATCAAATACCCGACCAGGTTCTTCACTCCTTTTATTAAAAAAATGGATGATTGATCTTGTTGGTTTTTTTATATATATAAGTCAACTACCTTCAATTCCAAGATTATATCCAACTTTGCATCACTCATACCAATTGGATTTAATTGAGACTTGACTTTAGTCACTTGATGATTCAAGATGAAACATAAACAAACAATTGGGAGAAAAAAATGACAATCAGGATTTGCTAAAATTCATTGACCTCGATTTAATGAAAGATGATTGGACCGTAAGACTCCAGATGAATGCACTCAATAATACCTAATTATTTTAATGGATTTTTTAAACAATTATTTTCGTGGACAGCAAAGAAGAATTAACAGGAGAGAGTACGGAAATACGAATGATCGTGGAATATTCTGTGGCGGAGCAAAGTATTCATTTGAACATGTCAACAAGCCGAAAAAAAAAAAAAAAAAAAAAAAGAACATGTCAACAAAAGAAGGAAGGAACGTGTCAAAGCAAAGACCCAAAATAGAAAGGTATAATTACTAAATGAGCAATTGACAAGGATATCATATGTTTGGCTAAGTACAAAATAATAAATATAAGATGGATGTCCATTATATATAGGGGATTGAATTGCTTTACTCATCAATTCATCATGATGACCCATCTCTATTTCGAAGAAATTATGGATTTCATCCTTGTTGATGCACAACTCGGGATGTTGGATTTACCGTTTGTTTACAGAAAATGAATATTTTGAAAAATATTTCCTAAAAATAATCACTAATATCGCTTATAAAAATAAATGAATTAAAAAATTTTATTGCCAATGAAGATATTAAGACTTAGATTATCGTTGATAATAAATATATTTTTCATTGATTAATTATTTTAAGCGATACAGATAATCATTTTTCAATTTTTTTTTTAAATTATTTATTTTTCACAAAACAAATGAAGCCATAATCCCCCTCGTTTTTTGTTTAAGGCACCCTCTAAATGCATAAGTACAAAAATAAAGTAAAATGAGAGATTAGAGGTTTTCTCTTTTGGGTTAATAATACAAAAAACTCCAAACTTATATACTTGTATAATAAATTTACCACAAATTAATTTTTTGACCACAAAAAATCCTAAATTGACATGCTAGTGATAATTTTACCCCAAGTGAACACAAAAAATCCCCAACTAGTACACTTGTGATAAATTTATCTTAAATTAGTTTATTTGAGCGCCAAAAAATCAAAACTAGTACATTTATTACAAATATACCATCCATTAAATTGGATTAATACCATAAAAATCATAAGAGTGGTACAATTGTGATAAATGGAGAGTAAAATCCTAAATTGGTACATTTGTCAATTGTCATGTGTCACCCTACTTAATAATTTGACAGTAAAATTTAATGAAAACTAACGCAAAGTAAATTTATCACAAGTGTATCAATTTACGGTGAATTTATCAAATGTATATTAGTTTGGGTTTTTGGTAGTCAAAAAATTAATTTGGAACAAACTTATTACAAATGTACTAATTTGGTGTTTTTCACGGTATTAATCATTTTCTTTTTGTCATTAAAGGTTATTACTGACAACTTTCCTACATCATTTGTTAAATATTGTTTATTTGTCGAATATGAGCACAGTATGAGATTGATATTTTAATACATTTTTTCTGTTAAATGTGAGCCAACTATGAGATAGGTTTCCCCTTATAACATCTCGTCTTGAACAATTATTTGTAAACATTTAATAAAAGGGTATTTCAAAGAGAGTCTATTTATATAATGGCGATTATTTTAAAATATGTTTATAACCTAGAAATGCATAATTACATTAGAGAATTATGCATATGAACAAAGATAGAAATAAATGCAATAATTATAAACATTTTTTTAGATTAAATTATTGTCACCATGGGAACAAAATGAGAATATATCTGTGTGTATTTATTAGAAATAAATGCGGAAAATGAGTTCGGATTGAAAGTCAATTCGAAAAAATTTTCATCCTTCAGAAATTCAATTAGTCAACACGAAATTAGAGACTTTTGGAGATTACAATTTATACTAATATATCTGCTCTCATCAATGGCAAATTGATGAAATAATTATAATTAGGATTTAGTTATACTTACCTGCCTTTAATGCTTATGTGCCATGTATATTAAACTTATGAATAAATCCTTATGTTTGATATTTTGTTAAGCATCTAGATTACATGGTTGATGCTATATATTGATAAAATTTCCAGATAATTTTACAAATATACTCTTATGAAGTAATATAAATTTGGTCATTTAGTAGGTCCATCACCAATTTAAAATATATTTGACATTTACTGTTGGATATTCAATATGTGGAGCAATTTATTTATAAAACCGACGCTAAACACATATGTCACTCATCTAAAATTAAAGATACAAGTAATTTTTTACAATGATAGTTGACCTAACAATGCTCCTATAATTTTCAATCATGTTTTTTCAACATTAAATATGAAGACTGTTTACTGCCAATGCATCATCCAACTTGTAGAAAATTTAGTTTACAAGTTTGAAAGTCCACCATCACATAGACATTGACTACATATGCTACTATCTACTGCCTAAACAAGTAGGTTTACATATTTATTTTTGAAAAACAAGCAATCAGATAACACAAATTTATAAAACAATAAGCCTTATTGATAGTGATAAGAATGAACTTGTAATAAAACCATGCTTTAGGATTTTGTTCTCATTTTAAATAATAAGAATTATGTGCAATACAACTTAAATTAAAAAAAGAGTATTTGAAAAGAAAATAGAATACTACCTATCATGGATCTTTGATCATTCGTCTAAATAGAATTTATAGATTGTCATATATAATTATTTTTATTTATTACCGAAACATTCATAACTCCATTATTTCCTTTACATCAATTAGAGATTTATTAGCAAAATATACGCGAGAGATTTGATAGAACTATTACAAAAATAAGCATTGCTCTATTATTTCTACTGAGTGAACAAAACGAATAGCCTAAACCGAGAACTTCCAGACCAAACCACTAGCCTTGTTTGATCCAGTTCCCAAGAATATTGGTCTGGTTTCTAGTTCCTAAAAGTGAAATTAGTATCCGAGTGGTTCGGTTTCTGGTTTTAAGGGGAAACTAGACCAAATTGACCACATATATATTGTTTATTTCTTCAAAAAAAAAAAAAAAGTGACAGGCTTTTTTTTTTTTTTTTAAAAAAAAAAAAAATTTATTCATAATAAAAGGCATCAAGTAGTAGGAAAAAAAAAAAATCAATTCCATTCTTAGTCGGTTTGATTCTTAGTCCTACGACTAATAAGTCCAATCCCCAATTCCTAATTTTGGGAACCGGGAACCGATCACCTCTAATTTCCAGTTAAATTATTAGACATTTTATTGCCAAAATATGCACAAGAGCTACATATATTCTAAAGTGACCATGAAAATTAATTTGCTAGGAGTTTATCACCAAAATATACATCAAGTAGAGATTTATTGGTAAAACATGCATAATAATTAGAGATTTTGCTAGGATTTTATCACCAAAATATGCACAACTCTATTCTTTCTTGTACATAAATTAGGAATTTATTATCTATATATTTGTATATATAAGAATGAAAGATTTACTAGAATTAGAGATTTCCTAAAGTGATGGTGCAAATTAAATTGTTGGGTAAAAATTGAAGGTTCGCATGCCATGTGGCTCAACCTTGCACAAGCTTTACCCCTAATATTATTACTCCATTAGTTGTAAACCTATTGTACAAACATCAATTCAATCCTAAACTTTTAATTTTATCAATCTAATTCTAGAACTTTGCACGAAAATCCAATGTAGTTCTTTCTTTCTTTTTCCTATCTTTTATGTTTCATCTTTAATCGATGGGGGTTGACAGGACCATTGGAGCCTTGGCAAGGGCTAGCAACCTCACCAACCCTAAGCAAGGCCCAGGCACTTGTGACCTTAGTGAGGGCCACGAAGCCATCACTTAAAGAAAAGGAAAAGGGAAAAGAAAAAATAAAATTTTGGAAATTTTTTTAAAAAGTACAAAAATCGTCCATGGTCATTCACATAGGATGGCCTATGCTACCTAAACTACTATCTTAGTAATTTCTGACTAAAATTGGCTAAAATAATTATATTAATAAATCATCAAAAGGTTTATGACTAAATCGATAAAATTAAGAAGTTTAAAATTAAATTAGCCACCGTAAAATAGGTTTAAGATCATTTGGAATTCTTTTTATACATCAGTCGGTGATTTTATTACCAATATATTCATAAGAACTAGAGATTTCCTAAATTGACCGTGAAAATTAAATTGCAAGGTAAAACTCGCATGTGCACTCATTACATGTTTCATTCCTGCGCAAGCTTTTATCTAATACGTGCACACATAATGGAGAGCGGTTCTCCCTCTAAATTTCTTATTTCTTGGTTCTTTTTTTTTTTCCCTTAATTTTCGCTCCTTTTCTCCCTCACTCTGCAATCCCCAATCAATCAGTTAACCTACAGTTTATTTAGGAATACTTGGTATAATGTTTTTATGAACAAATTTCAATGGGGCCAGTCAAGGCCAAGGATACAAAGTCGCCTAGAAGTTCCAAATATTTTTGTCTAGAAACTATCGAGATTTAAATTCATTTTACAAATATTAAAGTACAAATATTCTTCGAGAGGATCTTTTGGACATGGCTTCGGAAATTTTAAGGATGTGCTTGATGGTGTGGAACGTCTACGTCCACATAATCACTCCCATCTCTACTTAATCTATCATGATTGTGTCTTAGTCATGGTACGTTTCTTTCTCCCACTAAATAATTAGATTAAAATAATCTGGTGACAATCCTATGATGGTCTGTTTGGTTGGTCCAACACATAAAATCTTAGGTCATATCTATTTTTTTTCAAGTCTTGATTTTTACTAATCATGTCTATACCCATGCTTCCTTAAAGAAACTACGTCGATAGCTCATGATGTAAAAGACTAAAAGTTGCTGTCTGCTCCTCACTGGCTAATGCTCAATGTAATTGTCATGATAAAAGATGATATCAATAGATTTGATCGCTCATTAATTAGAAGACACGGGTTTTGAATCTGATTCGACGGGTATGTAACAACGGTCATCAAAATCCTCTCTTACCCGATGACATTTTATACAAGACATTTTTTTAAGGCTAAACCTATTAGAGGATATAGTGGTCAATTTCGCCGGAAGACTATCTTGAAATTTTGCATAAAAATTCAGAATTAAATTGATAAAATTGAATAGTTTATGACTAAATTAATATCCATAAATGGTTTAGGATTAATTGAATAATTTCGTTGACCTGTTGGACATTACATCATTCAAAGCTCCCTCGTTACTCGTCCACCTAGATGGTTTTGCTCCCATGGTTTTGCTCCCGCATTATTCAAAGCTCCCCTAGATGGTTTTGCTCCCGCAGGTCTTGCACGCATTGCCACTTTTCATCACTTATCACGGTTTGTTAAGGCAGATTGTCACTTGCGTCATAAAGCACCATCGTTCGTTACGATGGCCCGTCAAGTAAAAAATCTAGATCGATTCAAAGACAAATTCCACAAGATAAATCGATGGCTTTTTCGAATTCCTAAGAAGTCGAACTCTACAATTACTTTCTCTCATTTTTCATTTATATACTAATTGACTTAAACTTAAGAGGATTTATCAAAATATGAAATACTGAATGCATCGACCCGTTGTCAGTGGTGTGGGTTGATTTTCCGATCGAAAGCTCAAATTGATCCGGCAGATTCCAAATCGAGCGTCATCAAGATTTGAGATCTCAAATCATTGAAATGACCAAAATGGTACCAAAATTCAGCAGTCTATCGAAGTCACGCATCATGCGCACGTTGTCCAATGGTCGGAGACGCAACCAATCGCATCAAAGGCACTGTCGTGTACGGCCAATCGTTGGGGGCATCTCGGCGGAGGAAACTTCAAGGACTTTGCCTTGATAACGTCGAATTGCGCAATCAAGAAAGCTCTGCTTTTGGACTCACCCGTTCAACTCCCTACAGTAACGCCAAAGTCCGGACCAGACACCAAAATTAACGACTCCACAAAGGTAACTTTCGTGAAAGAACAAGCAATAAAAGAGACGGAAATTCGTTAGAACAATCTCCTGCTCCGAGCGTGGATGGAATGCCTTTGATTCAATCGTCAATCTAAACTTAACCAGGACGAAAACTGACCCAAATTACCGCCTGACAGCAACGTAAAGGTCAAGGACAACCAGCCCCATCCGCTTAAGATCGGTTTCATGACTCTTTTATCCCACGCGACAGCAAGGCAAACAAAATAAGGTGGAATGAACTAAGCATGGCAAATTATCTTCATGTTCTCTATCCATGAAAAGAATGGATACGGTCCTGCTTGGCTTCGAAAGAAACTGAAACATTCTCAAGGAGGAGACATGGATGCTTCAACCAAACTCAGGAGCGGCGGCATCGTCTTCCTCCTCCTAACTGGTAGCTTCTTCGCCCTGGTTTTCTCAGAGGTCCATGTCAGCGTCAAGAACCGGCTGGGGAGCGGCAAGAACATGACCCTCCATTGCCAGTCCGAAGACGACGATCTGGGGGAGCAGAACGTTGCCGACGGAAGCGAATTCGGGTGGGATTTCAACGTGAACGTGTGGGGTACTACTCTGTTTTACTGTGACGTGGGATGGGAAAGTGTGCAGGATTACCAATTCGATGCGTATTCGTTCGCTAGAGACTTGGTTCGCTGCGATGCGCAGTGCTTGTGGCTTGTCTCTGAGGAGGGCATGTATGGCTTTAATGGGCAAACTGGGTTTTGGGAGTACATTTACCAGTGGCCAAGTGGACTAGAATTGGCGAAAAAGAAATTACGATTGTGATGCGGTTGAGAAGCTTCTTAATGCGAAGTGTCAATTGGGGTAGTCAAAAATGCCTTGACCTGCAAGCGAGAGGAGGATTCGGTAGCGATTCCCGTATTGAATAAATTGACTCTATCTTGAACTCAGTTTGGATATATCATTTCCATATGAATGTCTGAATGCTCTCCCAACATTATATGTAATGCTTTATCTTCCCTTGAAAGAACATTGCCATAAGAATTACCAAAGCTATGCATTTAGATTATCTCAAGCTTCTTACAAAAATTGTCGGCAAAACTAGGGGTGAGCATCATTCCAAGTAGACTTGGAACCCAAGAACCAGCCCGGTAAGAACCAAAAATTGGAAAACTCATTTCAACGAGTAACTTCCAAGTTCTAAAAATGGGGCCAAGAACTTAAAAATTGAAATTTGAAACAATTTTTGTTTTTTTTTTTTTTTGTCTATGTTTTCGCATGATTCAACGATATTCCAAAGCGTCTGATTATAAGCGTATAAACCTAAATGTGTAGAAGAAGCGGCATATTGATAAAGATATTTTTTCCAAAATCAAAAGAGCGATTAGGTTGAAATGAAAAATAAAGTTGGAATCACTAATTTGAACTTCATTTTATGATTGAGACTTTTATCTTGTTAAAATTTCAAGTTCCCTAATTTGAACTTTCATTTTATGATTGAGACTTTTATCTTGTTAAAATTTCAGATTCCCCCATATGTCTGAAAATAAATTGTGATCAATGGCTATTAAAGGTGATAATTGACCGCAATCATTGAATTAATGATATAGGTGAAACTTGGATAGAACTTGAAACTGACCCTAAAATTTGTGATAGGATAAATTCTAGATTTTAGAGTGTGTAAAGTAAGTTTCCGGTTCTAAAAATTAGGAATCTGTTCAGCGGATAGGTTTTAGGCTTCAAATAGAATCTATACGGAACTTGAAAGTGCTCATCCGTAGACAAATCCATGGTGTTATTTTTCAATCCAGCCGCTGAGTTAATAAACTGTGATCGCACATAAAGGTAAGCTGCCTACATTCACAGACCGCAGCAAAAGACTTCAGTTAAATCTACTTCATTCTGTTTGGCAGAAGGTACGGAAATCACTGCCGCATCTCATTGGCACTGAGCTGAAAAAGGAGCAAATCCACTACATAAACTGATGCATTCGCATTTGAATCAAAAGTTCTCTTGACAAAGAAAAGAAGATCGGAATGAACAAAACTAGCTATCAGAATTTAAAATTGAAGACCATGTTCTCGGGCTGCTTCAGCGAGAGCTTCCACACGTCCATGGTAGGGATATCCACCCCGGTCGAAGGCTACCTTTGTGATTCCTTTCTCCAAGCACGACTTCGCGATGATTTCACCCACTCTCTTTGCCACTTCCTGGTGCCAACAAGTTACTAGGATGAGAGTTTCTTTATCAAAGCACACAGAACAGCAGTTCAAGATGATTTCATAGAGGATCTAGATTCTGAAAGAAATAAATCACAAACCATGGCAGAATTTCTCGTATTTGATTATATTTAACATCTCAAAATGCACATGGAATGCAGAAAGAAATCTACAGAAGACAAGGCACTTCTTTATCTGAGTCCCCCCTTTTTTTCTCTCTTTCATTTCTTTTTCAAATTCAATTATACAGGGACGGTTACAGTACATGCAGCGAATTAAGGTTCATTTGGATACTCACAATGGTAGGACCAGAACTGTAGTCGGATTCCTCGGAGACAAGCTTCTGCATCGTTGATACCGCAGCAAGTGTGTGCATCTTAGTGTCATCAATCACCTGGACATAAAGGTGCTTGTTGGAACGAAATACACATAGTCTCGGCCTCTCTGGAGTTCCCTCAACCTGCAACACCAGAAAAACTTCAATTTCACGCCCAAAAAAAAAGTTACCGCTTGAATTTCAGGACTCGCCAGCACAACTCCACCACTTTAACCCTAACGCTGTAGCATGGTCTCCAACAAGAACAAACTCAGAATCGCTTGAAAATTTGTCCTGTGAATCCAACACCCAATGATGTAGGAACACAGTGTAGACCGGGTGATAAAGTGCTCGGTTTGAATGTGGCAACCATCGTGATTGAATCACAGCACTCAAAGCAACCCAGAGGTCACACCAGCCCCCGGTGGCTAGGAACCTTAGCCTATGAATGTCGACAGGACGGATTTATGCAGAGCGGAAAATCCAGATAACCATGTTAATCTCTAAAATTCAAAAAGAGAACTTAGTGAGAAATTATCAGTGGAGGATGAACTAGTACATATTTTTTCTCTCCTCCTCCGTTTCTTTCTCCTAGTTCAGCAACCCCATACGCCATTCACAGCATCGACAAACAGAACACTAAGCAGAATTCGACAGCCGCAAGCTCGGAGCTATATCATTCACATTCTAGACCACCCCAACACCGCTCCCTACGCTCTCATCCTCAAAATCACTCCTCACCCCGAACGAAACCGCACGAACCCAACTAATCCCCGCACCGTACGCATCGATTCCGATGCGGAGACTCCCACGCAACCAAATCGAACCCTCCGCCCCAAAAAGCAAATGAAACCCAGCCAATGCCTTCGCTAGAGCACTCGACCACCTTGAACGGGGACGGGGGCATCACTGAAAAATCAGTGCGTAAAAGCAGGGCGAACCAGGAGACACCTTCTTCCTGATGCGCGAGTGGCGGGCGAGCCGGTCCTCTCTCCGGGTCTTGGCCCGGGCTTCGATGGCGAAGAGAGGCTGGCGCTGCGGCGGCCGCTGCATTGGGACTGTCCCGACGAATTTCGGGCAAATCGAGACCGAGAGAACGTTCTGGGAGGAACCCAGAAAGTGATTCTGGCTAAGGAACGAGATTGAAGTAGAAGCAGCCATGGCTTATCGCTGTGCAAGTTCGAAAGAGAGAGAGAGCGATGGTGACGAAGAAGGCGGCACTTTTCGCTCTTCGTTTCCGCGACGCCTTATCCTTTTCGACGCATTGTTTGGGAAAATTGCGTTACGGTCCTCGTAAATATTTGCGGGTTCGATTTGGTCCTTTTGTCAAATATTCGCGATGCATTTGATTTCATGCCGTCTCTCGAGAACGATCTAATAAGAACATTTTTTTTTTCACATTTCCAATTAAGAACTGAATTGCAAAATGGAGCCAATGCTAAACTTTTTCCACTCCCAGGAAAATTCTAAAGTCCAGCAGGCTATTGGACGCCCCGCCGGATTCGGAGCCAAAGAATTTCGTCCACCAAATTTAAGTTTTACACTTGATTGAGGATGAATGCGGCAACCAAGCGTAGTTATTCAAAATAGGCTACATTAATTTACAAACTTTAAGATGAATGTTATGATTGTTTTAGTAAATAATTACGAATAGGAAAAAGGATAATTACCATAAATTCAAGTTGCATGCTATTTCTTAAGTGAAATTACGATTTACAATAACTTAAGGTTATTTATTATCGATAATTATTAATTGTCATTCTTAAGCGAGGTAAGCTACTAAGGGCTTTACGAAGTTACAATCTTTGAGGTGATAAGAGAGATAGAATTCTTACTTTAAGAGCTCTATAGCTGAGTTACTACTCCAAAAGGAAAAGCACTAGCTATAGATTAATTGAGATTACGACGACTTGAGACAAATTATTGTAGTTGGAGGTATAATCACCAAAACTGTATCGAGGTAAAATTACAATGTTGTTATAATTACTAGGTGCTATCATTATTGAGAGTATCAAGGAAATTCATGAGGAGAAGTTACTAACTATAATAAATTACTGATGACGACCATTTGAGGAAAATAATAGTATTATTGAATAATTACTGGTGACAACATTGTGAAGTTACAAAGAGAAAGCAATCTATGATTATTGAGGTCAATATAGATTACAAGTTCCATCTATTGCGACAATTTAAGATAAGTTACTATGCTAAGGTGACTGAGATTCTCACTATACAAAGCCTATAGCTAGCTGATATGTGAAAGAAAGAAAAAAAAACACTTGACTCTAGTTGCAATCCAAATTACGCCAAGATCAGTTAAATTTCAATTACTAACGACAAGAACTAAAATATATGACCATTTTAGGGAAATTATAATACCATTGAAAAACTCTTAAAACAAAGTCATTTACCTTAGAGGAAGTACTTTAATTTACCTTTGGAATGAGTAATTTAGCTTGAAAGTAAAGTTCATAAATCAGCTTATTGTACCGTAGATGCAAAATGAAGTATGCAAATTATATCTTGTGTTCGTAAATTAGTTTCTTGTATCGGAACGCTCGGTAAGTTGCGACAGCAGGTCATTTCATATATTCATGGTGTACAGCAGGGGATACAGTCCCGTACTTTCCTATCATTGCATATTCATTATCGACAAAGTGCAACTTACAAACAATACAGGCTTGGAGACTTCTTAAGTCATCTCGATCAGCAAGAGCATCGATGTTCCTCAACGATGAACATAATAAAGACCAAAGTATATATGTTTCGAACCTTCATATAAAAAACTCTTCATTGCATTAACTCTTCTCGGATCCCCGTCAACATGGAGATGCAAAATGGAAGACCCAGAATCTCACCAAACAGTGATCCCCCTTTATTTTCACTTCTTGCCACGCCATTCCTCTGTAACACGCAGGAAAAAAGAATGGACTGATTGGGTCTATTCCTGTCACTCCAAGCATGAACTCAATCCCGCTTGGTGCATGAACGTCTCAACTCATCAGCTCATAAGCAGAGGGCAAATCATGCAAGGGATGGCCTTTCCGGTTTCTCACCATTATCCTTCTTGCCATGGAATGCTTCCCAACTGCCAAGACTCCAGAACCTCTTGCTGTTCTTCCAACACAGCGGACATATTCGCTCAGGTCGCACAGGAAGTTGAGGAGAATAACATGATCCACTCTGGTAAAGCCGACTTCTTGTGACACCCTGCCATATGGTTCAAAAATCATCAGGATCTTGCAAATACTTAAGGAAAGAGGAGAGTGACTGTCTTAGGTAAATTTGTATGTGTCCAGTGACCCTGCCAATACTTAAAAGTGCCTGCCTTTTATTTGACTGTGTTGCAAACAGTGGTGTTAAAATCACTAGAAACTGTTAAGAGGCTCAGACCCCACCGTGCCTCAGGGGCTGGGCTGAACAATGAGAGGTGCTAAGTAGAAAGTGGGGATTAATCCATCACAAAACAAATTATTAGGTCTTTCACACTTAGAAATCACAAGTTATTCGAGGTCTGCATCGAAGCACATATCGCACTGGTGCAAGATGTTAACCTAGACAAATCTTTTCTGAGGCAATACCTCAGAGGAGGAGCACCTCATCTCAGGTGCTTACCTTAAACAAAGAAACCTTGACTGAGATGAGGTGAGGAGCAGAGGCTTTGCGTCGCTTTGCCTGAGCACCTAGTTGAGTGCCTTGAGTGTTAGCTAACACTCAGCTCTTGCCTATCAAAGAAATTGAACTGAGCCCAATACCAGAAAACTTGCAAGTATACAGGCCTAATCATTCAAAAAACCCACAAGACAGAACAAAGCCTATCCCAGCCAATACTACTTTCATCTAGTTCTTGTTGAGAATGACTCCATTATTAAATGTGCAAGCTTAAACTGAGAACTGAAGGCCTGGGTCTTGGCAGGCCATGCATGGTTTAACTAAAGGCTCACTTTTAGGGATCAATCTCGGCCACATAATAGATCTATCTCTAAAAGCAAAGTTTGAATGGCATCGGACAAAGCAACCATACATATCTATCGGTGCAAACTAAAAACGAGGAGACATCTTTAGATGGAGAAGCAGAAAACTCTTTCATATTTGCTTGTAGTGACTCTTCTGAAACAGCATCATGAAAAGGTAGAACTTGTATAAGAGTGCCTTTTCTGTAAGGCATTTTCAACTTTCCATCATGTCTCAATCTGTGTAGAGAAGAGGAAGGATGAGTTCAAAGTAATGATGAGTCCTCCATCCTGGTGGATTTAGAGCCTTCTCTCAAACTCCAGCTCAGGAGTTGAGGTGGTCGGGAGAGAGAAGTAAATGTAATGATGAGTCAATTTCAAGCAGCCTATACTGAAAGATCAACATACCTTGTTACAGAAAACAATTGTTTTGGTTACTGGGCTTTCTTCCGCAAGCTGAATAAGAGCGGACTTCTTATTCAGGTATGCAGTACCTGAAGTCTTTTCACCATCTTCCTCTCCACTACAATCTATGAGAAACTGGACATGACATGTAACTGTCAAATTTGCCTTACAGTGGTATTCCATTAGTTTTCTTCTTGACAGGAAAATAGGAGGAATGGAACTGGTTAGCTACCACAGCAAATTTATGCAAAATGTTCATCAAGGGGGAAGGACAAAGCATTTTCATGTAACAGAAGATTACTCTTCAACCCAAATGAGAAAGCTCTCAGCCCATCTAGGATACTGTTGCGGAAATAACCCTTATCTAGTATATGCAGCCTAAATTAGTTTGTACAATACCTCTGTACAAAAAAAAATTAAGATTCAACAAACTGGCAAAATGAAATTAAAACAATTTTCCGGACAACTGCCCAAACTCTTCTGCAAATTGAGGAAAGAAGAGAAACAGATCGGACCCTAATAATCCTCAATCCTCTCGGCACAATTAATGAAATTTCAGAGACTTCTCCTGATTTTATTTTTCTTCAACTCCAAGTAGATTAAATGACTTAAAGAATGCTGGAGGCACCTTTAGATAGTACAGACCACTTTTGGCCAAAAGAATAGTATAGACTACCAATACACATGTGCTAAGAGTCATTCAAGGAAAAAAATTTCATTCCACTCTTCATCCACTTTCCATCTTCCCTTGTCAATATGCAGTAACAATCCACCCCCAGATCCAAAGCATCAACATAAAACCTTGCTCCATCACTTTTAGGGAGCACAAACGCATTATGAGTAATATATTGTCCTAAAGCATCCAGAAAAATGTACAGACATGGAAGTGAATCCTTTTGTGCCTAGATTAGATAATAGTAATGTATCCATTGGCAAATAATGGAAAAGGGAATAATACAGCTTTAGACCAACCTCTTTGAGGTGAGGGCATGTCCGATGAATGCCAGGTCCCATGATCACTTCACAGTCGGGAAGAATTTCAACTATTTCGTTATATATATAATCGACCTGTGTGGCGACAGGTGAAGAATTGATTATGCTTTGAAACGCTGCTTCAAACTCCTCATCATTGCAGAGTATATATCCACCTCATCCAAAATCACGCTGCATCGAAAAGCCATAAATTATAGCAGTAGTTGCAAAACAATCTGCAATGTGTATAAAGATACCATTCTTATAGAGCTCTTTGTTTGTAGCTTAGCATGGACTCAAATCTGCTAAATGCCAAAATCATCCGGACTTTGATGTCATTCAAATTCTTAGCAGGCAAATCCATTAGCAAAAGATTTTTTTAACTTCATATCCTATATCAAACAATATGACGAGTGGAGCTTTCTAAATCTGTCAATCATCACCAGTCATTTCTTAAGGAAATCTATCAGGGCTAACAAATAGCAATATATATAGCAATTTTGTAAATCAAAGCAAAGGTCTCCATAACTCAAGCCAGAAAATCAAGATTTAGCTATGTATATGTAAGAATAGAAATTTTATCAATCTTTTCCTTTCCTCGAAGAATGGTGATGAATCATGGTGGCAGTACTAAATCTAGAATACAGTAGCACAATCACATTCATTACTCAAAAACATATGAGAAGACGATAATTTTGAATAGCTCACACACCCAAACTTATTTGTGCAACATTATACAGTGCATAGGCTTACCATCCAAGATCTTTCGACTCCAAAAAGCCCTCTTTAATGAGAAAAATAAGGCGACCGGGTGTGGCTATTAGGCATCAAGACCTTCTATATTTTCCGGCTGAGTTTTTTTCCTGAAACCGCCCATGGCAACCATAGACCAGAATGGAGCCCCAAACTTCGATATGGATAGGCAATTACTCAAAACCTGCATAAAATTTACTATAGATATTAAGTATCACTTATGTGGGTCCAAAAATTTATGTTAGGCTTGTCATCCATTACTAGCAAAAACAAGCATTGCTATACATAAAACCAACAACAGAGTATCTCCAAATTCAGAACGCATCCATTTTCAACAGCTCTAAGGAGATTACCAGTTTTGCCACATGAGTGGATTGTGCGCATCATTAAGCAACTGTGCACCACTCAAATTGTATATTTGTCTTTCCAGAAACCCAGTACAATCTTTCAGATTGCAAGAAATCTCTTTTTTTATTATTTGAAAGAAGAGATGACAATTTGAGTAAAATAGACGACAAGTTGTCAAAAACACACTGACTGCCACCAAAAATGAATTGGAGTGCTTTTTTCATCACAAATTGGCTGCTTAAGCAATAGCCTATCATAGTATAAGATGAGAGCTTAAAATGGCCATAAAGGGGGTGCATGATAAAAATTATTTCTGTTCCAGAAATGATTTTTCTATTCCAGACCAGTTTCTGGAACAGAAACTTGTTTGATAAGGCTACTCAAATTTTTTATTTCTGAAATAGATTTTTATTCCAGAAATAAAAATGGAGGAGAAATCGAAGTAGAAATTTTCTACTTCGATTTCTCCCACCGAAAACCCTAATTTCAATCGGTCCTCCCTCGTATGTCTCTGCCTCCTCCTCCTCCTCCGCCTCTGCTCATCTCCTCGAGACATCGTCTCCTCCGCATCTCCTCATCTCCTCGAGACATCGTCTTCTCCATTGGACGCTTGGATCGTCTCCTCCACTGGACGCTCTCGCCTCTCCTCTTGCTCATCCACATCCGCTCGCGAATCCACCCCTTCGCCGCGACCCACTGTCCCCGCTTGTTGTCCGAGCACCCCTCGGCAATGCAGATCTCGCGCCCGCACCCCCGCCACTCGTTCCCCGCGACGCCGAAGCCCCTGCAATGCATCCGAGCACCGCGCCCCAAGCCGCTCCCGCTCCGCTCCGTCTCACCAAAAGCCGCCATCGCCCGCGACCTCGGCAATGCCGCGTGCCCTCTCCGCATCCGGCGACGAGGCGCTCGCGATCCGCCCCCTCGCCTCATCCGAAGCCCTCTGCGGCGGACACCGGAGCCGCTCGAGTTCGTCCGACGAGGCCCACGACCGTGAAGTGCGCAAAGAAGCGTAACTACCCTTCTCCTCCCTTCTACGGTTCGTGCCGATTCCTCTTCTTTTTCTTTTTGCGTGGGTTCATTTGATTTTTTGCGTGAGTTCCAATGAATTAGCGGCGAGAAGAATATGAGGGAATTACATCTTGAGTAGGGTTGCATAGAGAAGCTCATTGCAAGTGTCTGGGACTCCGGCAAGACACCAGTGACTGCAGTCGTCAGTCGACTCTGCTTGGCCAGTGTAAATGGAGGGACTCTTTCATGCTAAGATACCCTCTACTGGAATGCTCGGGCCCGGATAAACCGAACCCAACACCGGTTGAGTCTGTCCTTTGCAGGACTGCACACTCGTTTCGTTCCAGTCCTGGCCACTAAATTCATTCGAAGGAGAGTGTTTAGGAAAATTGATGGACAGCATTAGGACAGATTATCACTGTTAAATAGACTTCTACTACGAAGGTGGTGTGATCTTATAAAGACCGATTAGCGAAATCAAAATTAAAACTGAGAAAGAATGGGTGAGAAAAAAGCGAGATCGTAGTTTACTTGAAATGAGCAGCAGAAATCCCCTAGAAGAAGACTTGAGTGCTCAACGGATCGATATGGCCATCGATCCATTTGGATCAAGTTGTGAGCGCTATTTGGTACGCTTCCAGTATGTCCATGTCCTTCACCGTTGTGTTCCCTACCACGGAAATAATCCCATCCGCATTACACACGAAGAGGTCGTTCAAAGTTCCGTTTTGTCATCTCGTAATTAGGGACTGTTATTGGACAAAAAGAGGAGCAAGTCTTGCTAAGGAGATCCCTTCGGCTCAGCCATTCATGGTGTAGCCTCTTGGAATGGCTTAAAACCCTATTTAGCTCACTTTTTGCCATAAGCTTTCTTTGTTGTAATATTTAATTCACATCAAATTGTGACTGGTCTATTGGTATAATTCTAACCATCATATAAATGTCATTGCAGCAGACACTTGAGCCGCTCGAGTTCGTCCGACGAGGCCCAGGACCGCGAAGTGCGCAAAGAAGCAAAACTACCCGTCTCCTCCCTTCTCTAGTTCGTGCTGATTCCTCTTCTTTTTGCATGGGTTCGTGTGCTTTTTTGCATATGAATCTTAGGATTGAAACTGGGTTTGCTGCATGTGGATATGAATAAGAGATTGGAGTTGGTTTTTTGCTCGTGGGTATGAATAAGAGATGGGCAGATTCGCTGTCTTTGAATTTTTGTCAAATGCCGTCTCTGTTTCACCTTTGGTGGTTATTATGAACAAATAGATGGGGCATTGATTGGTGGGAATGTTTTTTTTTTTTGCTTGTAATATATAATTGCTTGTAAAATTTTATATGAGGATTATTCTCTTTTTGCTTGATGTGATATCGACATCAAAGTCTATGCGCTTGAACTGGTACACCAATTGATATGGCTCATTTGATGCTCAAGTAGTTAAGGTTAAATGGCTTCCCACAAATAGGTTTGTATGGCAAAGTGGACTGAGCCTTTGACCAATGAGCTTGTAAGCTTGTTGGTAACAGAGGTAACAAAGGGAAATCGCACCACTTCTACCTTCAACAAAACAGGATGGAATAACATACATGCCGAATTCAATAGACGGATGGGACTCCACTTTAGTATAATTCAGTTGAAGAACAGGGTCAACAAACTGAAGAAACGGTATAGTAGTTTCAAGAAACTTTTGTCACAATCTGGATTTGGATGAGATAATATAAACAATGAGGTTGTTGTGGATGATCAAAGTGTGTGGGAGTCTCACATCAAGATATCAATTTACCAATGTCATTTTGTTCATATTTTATTGCAAGCTTTGATTATAATGCTGACATCTGTCATTATTGTATAAATTACAGAATAATAGCAAATGGGCTACATTTAGAAATGATGGGTTTCCTCAGTATCCTGATTTGTGTATCGTGTTTGGTGATACATATGCTACTGGGAACTATGCATCAGGAAATGCAGAAGAAGTGGTAGGATATCTTTGAAGAAGTGGCGGTGTCCTCTCGAGAGAGATGACAATGGTGGTGACAATGGTGATGGTGGTAGTGGTTATGCAGTAGGTGATCCAGAGGAATTTGATGAACAGCGTATTGATGAGGAGGCCTTCATACCTGATACGACTACTACCTCAAATCTTAAGAAACACAAGCAGGATAGGACTACAAATTCTAAGAGGAGGCGGAAGAGTACCAGATATGATGTTAGTGACACCCGCAAAGCCATTCAAGAAATGATTAAACTCAGGACGGCTCAATCAACAAGTGGCTCTGTGACCTCAGATGCCCCATCAACTGTAGACCCCTACTCCACAGCAGCCATAGTTGCCGTCTTAAATAGTATGCCTGATTTAGAGCAAAATATTTACAACAAAGCTGTGAACCAATCATGTCTTAATGCCAGTTGGAGAGAGGCTTTTATCACAATGCTACCTGAAAGGAGACGTGGATTTCTTGAATCTCTTTAAACAGATGTTGAGCAGTATGCTATGGATTTATATATTTTGTTTAATTTCACTCTATGACTTATGTATTTGAGATACTTTGGTCTTTTTATGATGCAATTATGAAAACTTTGTGGCTATTGTTGATAATTATTAGATTCCTTACTTATATATTGTGTTTATCTTTTTTTTTCTTTTTTTTTATGTGAAGGCATAGGTAATATAGAGGGGGATGAAAGTAGCATGTGTAGTGATCAAGTAGCAACAGGTGAATCGGTTGAACTAATCTTTGATGATTTTGATATCGATATTATGATAGCATGGTTGAGCATGGTTGCGGTGGATATGTCTTTGCATTCGAGAGAACCTATTAGGGATAGCATATTGTCAGGACCTGAATGGATGATGGAGGTTCTTCAAGGATATTCAATAGAATATATGAATCTTTTAGAATGGAGAGACACGTTTTTCTTAATCTTTGTGATTTGATGAAGGCAAGAGGTTGGCTGAAAGATAGTCGATATAAAGATAGATGAACAAATTGGGATATTCTTATTTATGATTTGTCACAAGAACTTGAATAGAACTTTATGCGAGAGATTCCAACGTTCGGGACAAACTATTAGCAAATACTTCACTATAGTGTTGCAAGCAGTTCTCAAACTTGCAAAAGAGATTATTGTACCGCCTTCCTTTGATGTGGTCCCAAATGAGATTCTTATGGATCCCAACCATAAACTTTATTTCAAGGTAAGATTTTCATACATTCATTTACAATATCGGTTTCATTTTGTTGCTAATCTTATATAACACTAGTCTTTGATAAAACGACAGGATTGTGTGGGCTCTATTGATGGTACTCATGTTCATGCTTCTATACCTTTGTCGAAGCAAATTCCATTTAGAGGCAGAAAATGAGGTACCACTCAAAATGTGATGTGTGTATGTTCGTTTGATATGAAATTCACTTTTGTATATGTTGGTTGGGAAGGATCTGCCAACGATTGCCGGGTGTTATCGGCGGCACTCGAGACTCCTCGCTTGAAATTTCCTCGACCTCCACTAGGTATTTTTACTTGTTCTAGAATTATCAATTTTCTTTAAGATTGTATTGTACCACTCAAAATGTGATGTGTGTATGTTCGTTTGATATGAAATTCACTTTTGTATATGTTGGTTGGGAAGGATCTGCCAACGATTGCCGGGTGTTATCAGCAGCACTCGAGACTCCTCGCTTGAAATTTCCTCGACCTCCACTAGGTATTTTTACTTGTTCTAGAATTATCAATTTTCTTTAAGATTGTATTGTATTTACAAATCACTACTAATATATGAATATTTTGTTATAGGCAAATACTATGTTGTAGATTCTGGTTATGCATCAATTCCGGGATTTTTAACTCCTTTTAGACGCGAACGGTATCATCTAAATGAGTATAGGGGTAGAGCAAGACGACCAAGAACAGCAAGAGAGTTGTTCAACTATAGGCATTCTTCACTAAGGAATGTCATTGAGAGATCATTTGCGGCATTAAAGAATCGCTTCTTTATTTTGAAACACATGCCTGCATTTGCAATTCGAAAGCAAGCACATGTTGTAATTGCATGTTGTGCTATCCATAACTGCATCCGTGATCAAGACAGGAGGGATAGAAACTTTTCCTTATATGGAGATCCAGAGTACTCATGTGAACCTGTACAATATGAGGTTATAAGTGATACATCGACCGAGGAGGAAATTGAGATGAATATGCTTAGAAAAAATATTGCTAATAAGATGGCAATGGATCATAATATGCCGGAGATTCCATGAAATCGTGTTTTTAATTTTTGTAATGTATTTCTATTATTTTGTATTTGGGGATTTACAATCTTTGCTTTTGTATTGTGATAATGTATTTGATGATTCCTATCTCAATTCTTGTATTGTGATGTTCTACTTGATGATTTCCCTTATTTGTAATGGTCCTTGTTACACTTTGTAAAATTCGCCGATTTTGTAAAATTTGCCACAAATTACCCAATACACTTCTTTGTGTTTCTTTCTAAAACGATTGCTCGATATCGTAAACCGTGGCGGCGATCAACGTGACACACTAGCATGAAGGGGATTAGAATATGGTTGCCCGCCTTCATTCTACTAGAATTTTGGGAATCTTCTATCATGCTCAAGAGTAATGCATACCGATCTCTTTTTTTCTATTGTATGGAGACTATTGATAAGTATATTGTTTGACCGTAATTACCTATCTACGTGGATGCTAAAGAATTTTGTGTGAAAATTTAGAAAATTTGATATAACATCTCTTACTTTGTATTTTTTTTTTTTTTTTTTTTGCAAAAAGGGAGACTTTACTTTTTTAAAAAAAAAAAAAGTCACACTTTGTATTTAGGTCAATGGTTTCATAAGCATATGAAATTTGTAAGAATGGACATCTCATTTGCTCCAAAAAAAACGAAAAATTTGTTTTAAGAAATAGAAATTTTATTCAGTTATCAAACGAATTTCTATTTCGAAACAGAAATTTTGTATCGTTATCAAACAGATTTTTTTGCTCGAAACTCGTCTAGAAATAGAAATAGAAAAATTCATTTACATTAAACTATTTCAGAACAGAATGGTTGTCATACGCCCCCAAACTAGTAAAAGTCAGTGACTTGCTTGCCAAAGCACATAAGGGCAAAAGAAAAGGCACAAGAAAGGATACTAACTACCAACCTGTGAAGCTAACTCAACAGCTAGCACCAAAATGACAACTCGAGGGCTTCGTGAGAATGATTTGCTAAGTCCTTGCAGCTCTTCTTGCCTGAGATGTTGGACTACGGGTGCACGATAAGCTAGCGTTTTTCCTGAACCACTCTGATCAGCTATATTACAAGTGTTTCCCTCAATTACAGGTTTGAATGCAATCGCCTGCAGTCATCAATAGTTAGCATCAATCTGAGTTGCAGTACATAAGGAGAAGTTCTTCCTTTTGTCAAAGAATAGATAGAACATCTCAATGCAATTACTTATCAATACTTATGCCATTGAAAAGACAAAAACTGACGCTATAGGTTGGCCCCTCAATGACTTCCACATCCATCAGCTCCAATTTCACATTTACAGATAAAATATTAATGATGACGAATGCAAGCTTACATCTAGAACTATACAAAAAGAATGTCATCATTGATTTGAAGCTCAATGTGGATATTATGAAGACAGTAGATATAACGATGATTAGAATGTGCTCACGTTTATTACATTACCAGCTAAAACAGCAGTAAGGAAGCAATGACCAAGTTCCTTCCATTTTCCAAGCAGAAAAAGCAGCAAGCTGAAACCTTTGACTTTGAGTAGGTCATACTATTGATGTACCTGAATATGTGAGGGGCACAGAAAATGCTGCTTCCTCAAAGATTCAATCATATAGTGACTACAACCCAAATCTTCGAAGGACTTTTGACCATGGAAGTCACTATTGGAGGAAACTTTCCTATGCAAACTTAGATCTTTCGAGTCAGATCTAAAGTCATCGATGGACACCCCCTGCCCCATCCTCTGAAATCTGCATAAGAACTACAGACTGAATGCTCTATTCCAACTACTCTGGTGGTAGATATGCCATGTTTATTGGGTTCCTTTCAGTGCACTGAACAATCCATATCATTTATGTCCATCCTTGTTGCAGCGTCTTTGGCAGCTTTGGATTGGTGAGCACCTGAATCCTTTCCTCCACGTCAAAGGATAGCTGCTTCCTTCTGTTTCCCCAGTAGGTGCAATTTAGAAAAAGAGAGATCAGGCATATCAAGAGGTACACTTTCTACTACCGGTTCATAATCTTTGCGACTCGCTTGTTTTAGCTTGGAAGATTTTTCAGCAAGAGATTTGACTCTCGGCAATTTCAGTCGTCCAAAACCTCTGCCTAGACCACTCACGCTTGCTATAGGAGAATATCATCTTTCGGCAGGGCTGACCCATGATGATTGCCTGAATAAAAGAAAAAGAAGTGACTATCAGACTACATTTTATCGCTGGAAAAACCAAATTCATCTCCAAGCTCTGACTTTACACATTGCACAGAAGGATTCAGTACGCTACAAGAAAGTCTTAGCACAGATTGAAATGGAAGAGAAATTTCTAACTCTGTTTGCATACATCCGTTTTCAAGCCAGCCTAGGAAAACCAAAAATCATTTACCCAAGGCTGTATGATTTAGACAAGCTCCAAAAGAAAATTTGTTATCCTCCATCTGAACACAATGCATATAACAAATCGTTGGAGTCGTTCCAAGAGCTTGGTTACCAATTATCAACAATGCAAACACACAAAAAAAAACCCAACAAGGAAAAGGGAATTTGTCATCAAAACCGACTGCATCAGTCATTCTGACTTGCACATTCACATCAAACACGTTTACAGTCAAATGCGAACTACGCAAGTTAACAGCTCAATTACAAAGATAAATCCAACCCTACCGTCTCATCGTCAATCGGCTGGTAGGCCCCCGCCCGAGTCTCCGAGGGCCAAGGCTCAGATATTAAAAATACCAAATCTCTTCCATGTAGAATATTCGAATCCAAATCCCTTTTCTCAAGTAATTGACTTGGAGTCGTCATCACCCAATGTGACTTGTGGGATTTCGCGGATGAGGGGCCAATAGCGGCCGGTCCCTTTCCTGCATCGCTCCTCCATAATCCCACATCTTTCGATCCAGAGTTGTTCTAGAGAAGGAGGGAGGCCATCCTGGGGCAACTCCCTTAGCTTCGGGCAATCTTTGATCCATAACCGCCGTAGAGAGGGGGGGAGACTGCTGGACAGTCTTTCCACTTTCCCCATATCTATGATAACGAGATGGGCCAGAGAGGAGGAAGGGAGCGGAAGCACAAGATCCTCCTCCTCTCCCACTCCTCCCACGTTGCCGTCGATCCACAGACCTTGAAGGAAGGTGAGGGAGGTAAGCCACTCCCTCATCGGCTGCTTCATATTCTCGCATCTATATACCTGAAGCGCCTCTAGCTGGAGTGGCAATCCTCCATCGGGGAAGCGCGTAATACTCTCACACCCTCCAATTGTCAGCTCTTGAAGACTCGTGAGTCGATGCAACTGATTAGGTAATGATTTTATCTTCGGACATTCCCAAAGCCGTAAGGTCGAGATGCCGGGAGGAAGAGGAGGGAAGCACTCCAGCTCTAGTGCAGAACACTCCCACAATGTCAAGGAAGTGAGATTGGACAATGTGTGTAGCCCCTGTGGTAAGCTTCTCAAATTCGTACAAGATTTAATATCAAGTGTCTTGAGGGTCGCAAGCAAAAATCTATTCTCTCTGAATGGAGAGGCCGGCAAAGAATCGCATCTGTAGATTTTTAAATTTTTCAAATGAAACATCATGTCACTGTGGTTATTGCTGGTCCATTCATCCATATGAACACTTGATCCTCCGGGTAAAGATAGCAACATCTTGCAATCTCGGATATTTAATGATATCACTGATGCCAACATACCTGTTTCGGGGAATGACATGAGTTTTGGACACTCCTCGATGGTCAAGTCTTGAAGAGAGGAGAGGGTATAAATCTTGCTTGGATGCTTCTCTAGATTGATGCGATTCCGTGAGTCCATAGTCTCCAGCTTGCTACGCAACTCTATATCTCCTTCTCCAGTTGAAAATGATATCAATTCAGGACAACTTTTGATAACTAAGCTCTTCAAACAAGCGAGATTCTGAATTACATCTCTCTTGTGCCATAAGTACATCAAATTTTTACAACTTTCCATCTCCAACTTCTCCAGCTTCACCAAGGAGCTTGTAAACCCATAATTTAAGCAAGTTAATTTAGCAACATCTTGCAAGACAAGAGCGGTTAGAGATGTCAAGTTTGCCAAACTCTTCAGCACGCCCTCATTACAACCTCTGAAGTTTAATTCATTGAGGGATGGAAGGCTATAGATAAAGGATGAGGCATCCATACGCGGACAGGAGTTAATTTCCAGCTTTCTGAGGGAGCTTAGTTGACTAGGCAATTTTCCAATCAACATAGGACAATCCTTGTGACATCCCGATTTTCCAATTCTGGTTTCAATTAAATAAGTCGGGCATTTCATCTTCGCGTCTATAGCTTTCTTCTCTGAGTTGGCCACTCATGAGATAACTAGTCTATCAGGTGAAGCCGTTAAGGAATCTAAACGCAATAGACTTGAGAATTCCACCGGAAACGACTGCTCGACCGTACTAACCTGCAAGGGTCATTCTTTGCGCACCGATTAGAGACCAGGAGATAGGTCGATTCAACAGAACCATGTAATTCGGTGTGGGTGATTCCACCAAATTGCACAATTCTTGTTGATCGGCACTAGGCCGATTTCTCTATCGTTTTGGCACTACGTGTGTCCGTATTTGAAACCTCGAGATTTCTACGACAATCGAGTCGCAAATGTGTCGAAGATGCACTTTGTGGCTTGAAAATAATCAACCACAGGTCAATTGCACGTAAAATTCCTAAAAGCTACCCTAGGTAGATTAGGACGCGCTAAAGTCGTGCGGATTGAATTTAAGTGAAATTCAACCCGATTACGAAAGTGGAAGTCCTGTCAAGTCACATTCATTTTAGGAATGTCGACTCATCTCCGGAAGATTTTTCTACAAATCGAGATTTTTGCGGAAAAGCAAAGTAAAGGCCGTTTTTTGTTCGAGATTGTCGGAGGCCGTTTTAATGAATCTTCGGGATGCGAGTTGGATCACTTGATGGGGAAAAGTCAAGAAGGTTGAGGACAGCGTGGGTTAATTTAATTGAACTGATTGGATGGAATTGATTGAGAATTGATTGAATTAAGTGTCACGAGATTTTATTTTACGCGACGGAAAATGAAATTGAACCCGTTGGAATGAGGTTGTGGGAGATAGTGGAAGGTGACATCAACCATGAGGTCATGGTGGGGCCAAAGAGAGAGAGAAATAGAAAGAGAAAGAGAGAGAGAGAGAGAGAGAGCCGGTCTTCTTCTTCCTCCCCTTCTCTCTTCCGTCGCTTCTCTCCTTCTCTCCCTGCTGTGCGAGACCTCAGCAGACCAGAAGAACCGCCGAGCAGCCCCATCGTCGCACGCCTCACGCCAGAACGCCACCGCAAGTCACCGGAGGCCGTCGCTCGTCCAGCCGCACGCAGCTCCGCCCCTCTCTCCCCCTTCTGCTGGTGTCGGCTTCTTCTCCTTCTTCCTTGTGTTGTTCGAAACTCAGCAGATCTGGGAAGACGACAGAGCAGCCAGCTAGCTGCTGGACCGCCGTCTCGCGCCTCCGCCCTCCGCCGTTCGCCGCCGGATCAGCTGACTCGCCCGTCGTGCTCAGTGGCCAGCCCCGCGAGCTTCCTGCTCGTCTCGCGCCTGTCTTGAGTCCAGCAACGTCCCGAGCTTCCCTGGCCGTTGTTCCTGGTCGTCCTCCAGCCGTGAGCCGCCGTCTCGCCGTCGTGCACCGCAGCCGGAGTCGTCACCGTTGCACGCCGTCGCCTCGCCGCTGCTCCGTCCGTCTCAGTCTCCATCTCGCCGGCTTCTCTGTTCCAGTAGCGATTTCAGATCTGGTGGAGCTCCGCCGGAGCCGTCCAGCTCATCTCCGGCCACCGTGAAGCCCCGCCTAGGTCCGGTTTGGTCTCCTCCGTCCATCTTGGCCCTTGTGCGCCTCAACCGGTGCCGGATCCGCCCTCAACCAGCAGCGATCAGAGAGTTGGAAAATGGGTATGGCAGCGGCTATTTGGCCCGTTTTGGCCGGCTTCCCGACCCCGGAAGCTAGGCCCGCCTTGGAGACTATTGATCCTCGCATCGTCCCCGTCGTTTTGAGCCGTTCGGCTCGTTAATCGGGTGAGTTTATCCTCTAATTCTTGCTTAGTGAGTTAATGACGCTTAAGGGGTGTTTAGATTAGTCTAATTAGGTTTATGTGATTAAATTAGATTATTTTAATGTAAATTAGATTAGTTGTATGATTAGTTTAATGGATGTTTAATTAGGGCTAATTGTATGTTTAAATTAGTGTAATCTAGTTTAAGCCCTAATTAATTATTTTTAATTAAATAATTATTTCGAATTTATAAATATTATTTTATTAAATTATATTATTATAAAATAATATTTAATTATTTAATTTTCGGAATTAAATTTAATTATTTAATAATTTCGAAAATTATGCGGGATGGTAGGTTGTTAGAATTTGCTGATCGCAGAAGTGCGATCGATTTGTGTTAATTGTATGTTTAAATTGAGAAATTGAGTGATTGATGATTATGGTTAATAATTCCAAAAGTGTGGAATTATGTGAAATTCATGAAGTTGTGGTATTTAACTTGAAAATACCCGGTGTTGGCTTTTAGCACCGTAATTGATTTGTATGATTAGTTTGAATCGATTGGATTGATTGATTGATTGAATTGAGGTATGAGTTGGTTTCTTATTGAATTATCAGCTTTGGCGAGCAATTGGTTTATATATGTATAAGCTTGTGTGAGCATCATTGTCAGCTTGTGTGAGTACTGTATGTCAGCTTGTGAGAGCAATGATCATTTATCAGCTTATGAGAGCAATTATCGTTTATCAGCTTGTGAGAGCAACGATCCATATATCAGCTTGTGCGAGCTACCATCTATATCAGCTTGTGAGAGCATTGCATCCATTTCAGCTTGTGTGAGCCGTAATTGTATTGATGGATGAATAGATGGTATGGTTTAATAGATGATATGAATTGATAGATGTGTGGATCGTATGATATCAATTGGATTAATTGAATTGATAGACCGATGGGTGTGTCGGTAGTTTCAGCTTGTGCGAGCATTGTTTGAATATGAATTGTACCGACGTGCGGGGAAAGGGGAGGCGAGGTAAGTCCTCTATTCTATTTGTGTGGCTAGAGCGCCCTGAGGCGTATTTTCTCCCTAATTGAGTTTTAGAGGGTAGGACTCGGCGAGACGTAGTCTCATCCGGTTGTGGGATAATATTTCAGTCCCTAGATGACGGTCGTGGAGGACCGGAAGTCTTGGAGTTCGGAAGGTGGAGGTGAAGAATCGGCGAACGTGTCGACAAGTTGGTCATAGGACAGTTCCCTTTTTGTTAAGCCGGTCTATTTTGTAGTCAATCCATTGTTGTATATAAACCTATGTGTTTATAAGAAAGCTTGTTTGGTTGTGATTGATTGCCTGCTTTTTCTATCCCAAGTTAAATGTTGTCAGGGGATTTGTTTCGCTTCCGCATGTGCAATAAAAATGAATGGGTCGGCGACGTGTCCTGGGAAGTCGCATTTCTATCGACCGCAGAGGGATGTGCGCGCGCTCGGAGGATCGGGGCGTGACAATCCTGAAGGACCAAATGCTCAAGACAAGGGAATAAAACTCCTATTTCTTCATTGCTAACGCGATGAGACCAGTCCTCCCACAATGGCATGTCCTTGAATTCCAAAGTCATTAAGGATGGAAAAGGATTTTTAGTTCCATAAAATTCAGACCCTACCATGAGTATTGCATTTAGACTTTCGATGTATAGTTCTTTCAAAGAAGATAATCGTCCAAGTGAGGCTAACACTTTGGCCTGACAACACCCATGCAAACGTAAATACATCATGTTAACGTATGAGGGACTTCCTAACCATGACGGGAATTCTATGCCACCATAGTAGGATATTGCGAGATTTTCAAGGTTTGGGTGAGGCCGAAGAAAGTCGAGGACTTTTGCTTCGAGTTCTTCATTTCGGAAATTTCCAAAATCTTTGCCCCATTGCATGGTCAACTGGCATATCCCCTCCTTCATGCATAAATTGGCATCCGTGGCATCTCCGACTTCTTGAACCTTATGCAAATTAGAGATGCACAATTCCCCTCCAAGGTTCTCTAGGTTTTTTTAACTCCTTCAACCTCGACCCTACTTCCGTTCCCACTACAAATTTGGACAGCATCTCAAGACCCACCAAATTACCTATATACAACGGCATCACTCTTAGGCTCGGAGTGTCAGTAAAGTCGAGAAATTTTAGATTGATCATTTTCTCCATACCCTCTGGTAATTTGGTAAGGTTTTGACATCCTCGCAATATCAAGGCCTCTAGGTAGTACAATGCAACAATTGAGTTTGGAAGCATTTCAATGTCAGTATACGACAAATTGAGGCACCTGAGGTGCCTCAGTTTGCCAATGCAATCCGGTACCTCTCTAATGTGATAATGACATAATGAAAACACCCTCAAGTATTTCAATTCGGATAACAAGTCGCCTAACACTTTCTCGGACAAATAAGACTTATCATAATACTTGGGTTGCTTCACCAACGATATGAAGCTCCTAAGTCCCTTCATTTCATGATATATCTTGAATCTTTTTGCCACAAAGTGTGACTACTGCAAATGAATGAGGCATGACGAGCTAAAGATGCATTATTTTGATCACTTTCTCCTAAGCTAAAACAAGTTGCACTGGCAACTAGCTTTGCCAGGTCATTCACAAGATCATGCATCAAGAATCGTGATTCACTGCTGCTCGACTTTTGAAGTAATGATCTAGAAACTAGCTCGTCGAAAAATTTCAAACCTGCATTCCAATAGTTCTTTCCTTCTTTTCCTTTCAACAAGCCCTCTGCAATCCACCAATGAATTATCTCGTCTCGTTCAATTTCATAATCCTTGGGAAATATAGCACAGTAAGCGAAACATCTCCTCAAATTTGAAGGGAGATGGAGGTAGCTAAGTTTTAAGGCCGGAAGGATGTCATTACATTCTTTCGGTAGGTCCCAAATTTTGCTATCCAATATAGCTTTCCATTCATGGTGACTGACTTTAAAGCTCAGTAACCCAGCCAAAGTCTTCACAGCTAATGGCAACCCCCGACATTTTTCCACTATTTTCATACCTAACCCTTCAAGATTTGGATGATGATCGAAATTTTTGACTCCAAAAGCATGAAATGCAAACAAAGTCATACAAGAATCTTGCGACAACTCTTTGAGAATATAAGGTTGAGCACGGGCTATTTCAGCAATGTGAAAACTACGAGTTGTGACAATGACCTTGCTTCCCTTCACTCCCGATTGAAAGGGCTTCAAGAGGATAGTCCAGCTTCCATAATTCTCATTCCAAACATCGTCTAAAACGACAAGAAACTTCTTCCCCGCAAGGTTTTCCTTGAGCTTACCTTGAAGCCAATTTAGGTCTTTTCCTTCACAGAGCAAATGGTCATTCACTGTCTCAAGGATCTTCTTTGTAATAGCAAGCACATCGAAATCATCGAAAACACAAGCCCATGCTTTCACATCAAAATAGTTGGTGACTCTAGCATCATTATAGACTTGCTGAACCAAAGCCGTCTTCCCAATACCCCCCATCCCTACTATAGGAATCACTTTTAGATCTACACATGTCCAATCATCTTCTTCTTCTTCGGTCAACAATTCAAGGATCTTCATTTTTTCAACCTCCCTGCTAACAAAACAAGGCTCGGGCAAACTTGTAGTGTGAAGCGGCTTATCCACTTGTCGGTATGTTGATCGCTTCCCAATATTCTCTCTCAATTGCAGAATATCTTTTTGAGTAATGATATCCTTTAACCTACCATCCATCTCTTCCATCTTGGATCTCATTTTACGATCGTACATAAATGCTCTCAGGCTCAATCTGAAGCAACAACTTGGAAGAAGAGAACGCACCTTGCTAGTGCCGGGTTTTGCCTTGGAGTTATTTTCCACGGACTCTATGGCAAACTCGTCTAGCAAGTCTTCAATGTCGTAGGCCAAGTCCCTGATATTTTTGAGCCATGAGTTCACCCCGAGATCACCATTCAGTTGCCTTACCTCTGCATCATCCAACACTTGGTTGATGTTGACCAGCATCTCCTCCCATTTTTTCAGCAGTATATCGATACCCTCGCGCCGTGCAAAGTTGAGAAGCTCGCGAGAGGCCAGCCTATCAAACAGCACTTGAAGAAAGGCGCAAGAAAGAGCTCTGCGATCGGCATGGCTTGGTTTGCGAGCGGCAGAGGATTAAACGAGAGTGCCCGGAAGGGTCGAAACAAAGTGCAGAGGGCGGAGAGGAAACAAAAGTTCTTCCGTCCAGGACAATAGGATGAAATAATGGTGTGATACAAAGACTTTTTAAGCACTAAAGCGCTCTTTCTTTCTCGGAAGAAGCTGCCGTTGCATTTTATTCCATCTCGTCCTCGCTGATTTCATTTCTTTTCTGTGGACTTGATTTCTCGGAAGCAAGTTGGTCGGATGTGGGACCGAGTCTTGGCATCATTGAAGCCTCCATGCATTGAAAGTTCCAAAAATTATTCAGTTTATTGCTCAACAATTGTCCAGAAATACTTGATAAAAAAATCTTTTTGACTAATGGCTAGAAATAAAAAACTGTGGTTGCTACTTAGCTACGCTCTCTGAAAAGTACATTACGCATTAGATTAGCAGCCACATATTGAGTGGCCATAGATCGAATTATATTGCAAACTTTCAAGCACCATTTTCTTTTTCCCTTTTATAATGATTATATTTATACCGAAGCGTCCTCATTTTATTTAGTCCTCCGGTCATATTAAAATATGCTTACTGTTTTGCCAACCTAACTACAATTCGTCCACGAGGTAAATATTTTATCCAAAGATGGACAAATTGATAAGTTTAATTAATTACAAGGTTTAAGCGGTGGTTCAAGAAGTGGGTTAGCCTGAGGACGCTGTTTAATGGGGGGTTAAGAAATGGGAGCGGACCTTATGTGGAGTTGCAGAAGTTATTCTCTATCTACCCTCTTCACCATGTGCGGTTGCATACCTCATGTGCTAAGCATCGAAAGAAGGGGAGGTGATTATGGCAGGACATGTGCGAAAGCCAGGGAATCAAACTTTGATAATTCATGTATTACTTTTCTATTTTCATTGCTCTTTTTGAGCAAATAATTTATTTATTAAACGCCATTCTCTCTCTACCCTCTTCACCATTCCCAGATAGAGGCCCCATGTGCAAAGCATAGAAAGAAGGGTGAGCATATGGCAGGACATGCGCAGAAGCCAAGTAATCGAACTTTTGTAATTCTTATCTTACTTCCTATTTTCATTGCTCTTTTGTACAAATAACTTATTTAAGCCAAGGAATCGAACTTTTATAATTCATATTTTACTCCCTATTTTCATTGCTCTTTTGTACAAATAACTTATTTATTACTCTCTCTCTGTCTCCCCTGTCCCCCCTCCCTCCATGTATATTACTTTTCGATTTTCTTTGCTAAATAAAATTTTAGTTTACATGTTGTTCTTTCGATGTTTGATCCCTTCTTCCACTCATTCGCACGGTACTTTTTGTTGTCTGGCCTCCGTTTCTCGATGCCAAGAGATATTTGTTCATAGCGAAATTATAAGGTCGTTGTTGAGATGCTGTCCTACCCTGAATAATGCGCATGCTCTTTAGGGTGAAGTGCACTCCCTCCACAGTAAATTGGTCACTTTTTTAAAAGGAAGTGCATGCTTCTCGTGATAATAGACCCTCTCATTGATAGGGAAAAATTACCAAAAAAAAAAAAAAAAATTAAACTTATTATAATTGTGTAATCTCAGTCCTAAAAATTTTAATTTGGTCAAGAAACAGGGTTGGGACTAGTGCTCAATCCATGTTTATCCTTCAATAGTGGTGGAAAGATCTAAGATGGTGGTGACTGACCAGTAAAGTAGACACACTCTTTTTATGGATCACATTTGCTATTACATGCTATTACTCGATTCTTCATAAGTCAACTATTCTTGTCTTGATTGAGGCGACGGGCTTCTTTGTTATTTAACCTTGGCTGGTGACGACTTGGAGCAATCTGCTACCAAGCTTTCAGCTTTCCAGGTAATTGACTGATCTTTAGTTAAGGTCTTAACTAAGGTTAAGCTACGGTGCTCCATAGTCCATCCGCATCTCTTCTTTCCATCCTCGTCGTTCGGGTCTCTAGTCACCAAAACTCGGCCTATGATAATTAAAAATTCCAGAAAAAAGTTGCTGTGTTTTTTTTTTTCTCCGCCGATTGCTCCTTCGCACTCCCCTTCCTTCGTTCTTGTTTGCACTCGAATCTCTACACCTTCTTAATCTCTCATCGTTGATTTCATTTGATTTAATTTAATGGGAGCAAGTTGGTCAAAAATGGCACCCTAGTCTCGGCATTATTAAAGCGGCCGAAGGGCTGGAATCAAGGCTAGAATCAGACAAAAGGCTGCTCTCTCAATTTCTTTCCGACTCATTTTTTGTACCCACCCATCATCATCATGCATCACGTAGACATTGGCATCATCGTCTCATTGACGCAGTCTCGTACATCGGTCATATAAGTCACAACCATTATTCTATATTACATGAGAACTCAATGCATTAAAAACTGTATAATTTACTTAGCTGGTCACCAAGTGTCCAGAAAGACTAGTTAATAATTTTTTTTAAATAATGACTAAAAAAAAATTGTTACTTTCTCTTCATTACTGTCATTGCTACCTAGTTTCGCTCTCTGAAAGATACGTTATGCATTAGATTAGTGGCAAAAAATTGAGTGGTCCAGGATCGAATTAAATTACAAACCTTCCAGCACCATTTTCTATTTTTTCCCTTTTATAATGATTATACCCATAATGAAGCTTTCTCATTTTATTGGGTCCGTGGGCCCATATTAAAATATGCTTATTGTTTTGTCAGCCTAACTACAATTCGTCCAACGGATAAATATTTTATCCAAAGATGGCCAAATTGATAAATTAAATTAATTATAAGATTTAAGGGGTGGTTGAAGAAGTGAGTCAGCATGAGGATGCGGTTTAAGGGGTGGTTCAAGAAGTGGGGGCCAGACAACAACAAGAATTATTGATCGAAGGGGAGGAAGAAGGAATCAAACGCCGTTCTCTCTCTACCCTCTTCATATGGATTGCCGGATGCAGGCCCCATGTGCAATCGGGGAGGGATCGAAACAAGGGTAATCATGGCAGGACATAGTGAGCGTAAGTGAAGGAATCAAACTTTCTACCCTCTTCATTATTGGGATCAGGCGGTCATGTGCAAAGATAATTTAAAGAAGGGTAATCATGGCAGGACATACGCGTAAGTCAAGGAATCAAACTTTCATAATTCCCATGGGATCATCGGTCTTCTGCACAGATAATTTATATATTACTCTCTCTCTCTCTCTCCCTATCCATGTATAATACTTTTCAATTTTTTTCTTTTATCTAGAGTTCATATGTTATTGTTGTTCTTTCCATGCTTTGCACATGGGGCCTACATCTGGGAATGGTGGATAAGGTAGAGAGAGAATGACGTTTGATTCCGTCTTCCTCTCCTTCGCACAGTACTTCTTGTTGTCGTCTAGCCCCCATTCCTTGAACCAACTAAGTACATGACATCAAGAGATAATTGTTTATGAAGAAATGACAAGGTTCCTATCGAGATGTAGTCCTATTCTAGATAATGTGCATGCTTTTTAGGGTGAAGTGCACCCTCCTCACAATAAATTGCTCACTCTTTTACGGTGATTTGCATGATCTTGTTCACATCAAGTGCATAATCCTTAAAGGTCAAAGTGCATTTCCTTCTTAGAGTTGAGTGAACACTCATTATAATCAAGAGTGAACTCCTTCTAACATCTGAATTCATAACATGCCTCTTTTGATGAGAAGTATGTCCCTTAAGAACGTCGATGTTGATGAAGCACTCATAATATTCCTATTGCTCTATCAATTTAATTTTGGAATTCTCTAGGAAGTCGATGTTTGCTTTCTATTGTTGTAGGAACTTGATAATCTAAACTAGATCTTGTCCAATACAATTATTTGTGAAATAGAGATGAGAGTTTTCCATTATTTTAACCATTGTTCAAATTTCAGTGTAAGTTCCCACCTAAAAAATCTCAATTTAGAGCAATTGACCCTTTTGTGCCTTGACTCAAAATTGAAGCAGTGGACATCTATCTAGTGGTTGCAACTTAGCCTTTGATGCTCTGTGCAACCCCTGATCCATAATCTGCTCTAACTCTAGGGAAGGCCATGATTAAGAGTAATCCCATCCTCTCGTTTCCAACAAATGGTCTCTTCTTGTACGGCTCTTTAGATGATAAATAAATGATAATGCTCTCCAGCAAAATATTAAAAAGTATAGTTTGATTGATTGATTAAATTGGAATACTATGCATGTGTTGAACTTTTCTTAATATGTTGCATATGATCCATTTGTTTAAAGGTCTATTGTAGTATGCTATATTACTTGGTGTATCAATCTAATTGATTGCTCCAAAAATCATCTAGCTTTGTCATCTTTACAAATGGAGAGCCCTAATTATCATCAGTGATAAAAGTTCAACAAATTGGCTAATTGTTCTTACGTAGTTTAGACTCAAAGATAGATTAAGTAGTTTAGACTCGAAGATATTCATTCCATTAACGATATGGTATAGTGCATAGCAAGGTCAATCTTCCTTCAAACACGAAATTGAACATGAAAAAATACATAGGATATTCACATCAATCAAATTCTTATTTTTAATCAAACATTAGTTTATTAAGAAAACCAAATACACCCATAGTAATCAAGTTGTTTACATAGGAAGTTCGAAAAGGTCAATTGATAATGAGAACATGATTAAAATGCGACCATTTTTTCAAAGTTCCAATATCAAATGTTAGGAATTTGAAGTTTTTATCATTTCTTGAATTTATTATACTTAATAGGGTAAGATTGACTGTGATTCCCGATAAGGATCCTAATATTTTATGGTGTTCATTATTGTGCTTGAGTGCTATGTTTTTCCCATTGTTGCAGCATCATGAGATGGTGGAATTGATTGTCTATGATAGGAACGCTATTCAAGGAAGCAGCGGGGCCAAGACTGGGCAGCATCGTCTTATGTTAGCTTTCTTTAATATGATTTCAAACAAACGTAAACCCACTCGAACACAAGTTGAAAACAAGAGCAAATCTTTTCAAAGGGATCCACAAGTTAAGCAAATTTAGCTAAACTATGAACTGGCTGCATTATCTTCCTTCCGTTATTTACACCTATACAGCAGGACACCGATACCCTACTCCATTGGGGAGAAGCTCTAAGCACCACTAAACATGCGAGTCGAAAGACTTTTGCGTCAGTCCAACCATCCTCCGTCCCCCTCTTCTCCTTCTTCAGTATCGTATGTTCTTTTTCATCCCTCTCTGTGTCTCTCCGTCTTTTCATTTGTGGGCTTCCTCTTGTCATTTTCTCACTCTTTCTTTCTCGGAAGACGCTGCCATTGCAATTCATCTCATCTCATTTGATTTTTAATTTCCTTTCCGTTGCCTCAATTTCTCGGAGGCAAGTTGGTCGGAAGTGGGGGCCAAGTCCTGGCCATCGTTAAAGCCACCAAAGAAGGCTTGGAAGGTTAAAAAGTGGGCCCGAAACTTCACCTTTATTATCGTTCGTCGGTTCTGTCTCACCATTCACATCACACAAATTCCCAAATGCACCCATCCACCATTGTCATGCATCACATAGATCATAGGGCATCAGGGTTTCACTGATGCAGCCTCGCTAGCCCCATGTCATTATCAAATAAAGAAGCAGCCGTTACCTAAACTTAATACATGTAAATCAGATCATCATTAACCATTGATCATATGCGTCCGAACCATTATGCCACGTGACACGAAAGCCCGATGCACTGACAACTGTAAAATTTTTGTAGTTGATTGTTCAGCAAGTGTCCAAAAACACTTGACAACAAAACCATTTTTAATTAATGATTAGGAAGAAAAAAACGATTATTTTCTCTTCAATTATGTTGTTGTCACCTAGACGTGCTCTCTCAAGAATACATAATCGGATTAGACTAGATGGAAAAAAATCAAGTGGCTATAGATCGAACTAAATTGCAAACCTTCAAGCTTCAATTTGTTTTTACCCTTTTTGCCAAGCAACTATAATTATATTCATAGCAAAGGTTTCTTGTTTCATTTGGTCCATAAGTAAAAAAAATGTGCTTATTGTTTTGTCTTAGGAAGAGAGGAACTACCTAACTTCAATATGCCCACCAGCCATTCAACTAGGTGGAATTTGTTATATACTTACGCATACCCTATTATTATATTGTGCATAAATGTTACATTAGCGGTACACAAATAACCGAATGCCTAATTTATAGATTTTTCCATGGCATTGCATCATAATAAATGATCGATGTGGGGAGTGCACTCTTAAGATGGGGAGGTGAACTAACTGAACTACGTAAAAGTTTGGTTTAGACACCACTTGACTGCTAAATACAAAAAGAAAAAAATATTTGTAACTAGTTCATGGGTCTCAAGATCAAATAAAATTTGAAATTTCCATGCCGCAAATTCAAATAAGATATGCTTATGTTTAATTAGGAGAACAATGAGAGTACCTAGCTACGATCCATCCACCACCTAAATTTTCATTAAACATGGACAAATCCGTAAAACAATACAATAAGTTTAATCAATTATGCCCCCTATAAAAACAGGGTGTCAAAAGATTTTTGTTTATAGAGAAATTACAGGTTTTTGTTGAAATGCATTTCTATTCTAGAGATGGTGCATTCTCTTTAAGGCAAAGTGCGCCCTCTTCACAATTAGTTGAAAAAGGTAAAGTGCATGCGTTTTGCTCTTATTTGGGTGAAGCGCACATTCCTCAAAGGTCAAATACATGCTTCCTAGGTATTTGAAACAGGACATGTAATTTTTGTGTTCACAGGTCTTGGAAAAGTCAACAAAGGACGCAATTGCTTCGTGTCAGAATTTATGTTGAAGTTTCCTACTAGTCTTCCGTCGACTCGACGGTTAGAAAAGATCCATGGAAAAACTGCATTCTTCCTTTCTAGAAGCACTAATGGTTAAATAATTGACACATAAAGAAGAATTGTATGCATGTGTAATTCGAATTTTTCATTAGGCAAAATACAAAATACTTTATTATCAATTAAATATTTCAACCAAGCTTTAATCCAATTCTTGCCTAACTCTTAAAAAGAGTAGGGTTCTATGAACTTAGAATTTATCAAGGTAAGGGAGCTTTCTCACTATCAAGAGAAAAAAAAATCCATGTTAGCAAATAATTTTTTTCTATGGAAAATCATTAAATATAAGTGTAATTAAGGAAAACTTTTTGTGGCCTTTTCCGTGGAAAATTGCCAACTGTCGTTGTTTTATGCCCGAATTTTCTTGTTAGGAGAAGCTTCACGCTAACCATTGAAATCACATGGCAACTTCTGAAGAACTTCCTGATTATGTACGTGTATTACATACGCCAAATCTTTGACTTAATGGCTCTTTCTCTATTGTGCTAAACTTATTGGCCCCAAAAAAGAAGAAGAAACCGTGATAAATTTGCGCATAGTCTAATGTACATTCATTGATGAGGGCGCAAGCATCGTAGTTGACATACAAACACACTACATATTTCTAATGTTGAACCATCCTCAATGAGAGGGTTTAAGTTGAGCACATACGTGTCAGAATTTCGACATCTCTTAATCTTGGAGCAGATAAGTAAGCTCCCGTTTCCATCTTCTGGAGCTTATCTTGGGGAGGTTGTAGTGGCTTATTTTGTGCCACCGTTGCCTAATCTCATCGCTGGTGGACATGATCAAAACAAGTCTTTACTTCTCCCACTTCAGTCTTGACTTGAGACACTTCAAACTGAACATTTGACACCGTTGTGGTCAAATGTTTTAAGTACCTCACTTAGGGCTAAAGCATTTTTTGTTTGCCAAATCAGAACAAACTCTACGAGGGTGATCCTTCTGGAGTTTCGGGCTGGATCGACTCTAGTTAGGTTTCAGACCTTTAGGCGATGCTCATATCTAATCGTGTTTATAAATTCTTCCAAAGAAGAAAAATTTTATGGTTGAAACGTGCAAATACTAAGCAAGTCTAATGGTTAAAATGCCCCTTATGCTGTAAAACCACATAGACTAAGGACGTTAGCAGAATAATAACTTACCGAATCTAATCATTTAACAAATATTAAACACCTATTGAAAGTGAATGTCAATGCAAAACCAACCTTTCATGTAAATTTTAGATTACATAACTTAAACTAAGATTAACTTGTAAAATGTCATGCACAATTTCCAAAAGAATAATTACCAAAAAGGTCATTAACCTATTGGACATATGTCATTTCAGTCAATAATCTTTTAATTTGATCAAATTTAATCATAAATCTTTTAAGAATTTATCAATATAATCATTTTAGCCAATTTTAGGCAAACATTATTAATGGGAATACTAGCCATCCTACATGGCACAGGTAGTGCTAATATAAATAATTTTTTATAATTAAAAAAAAACTGTGAATTTTTTTATATTTTTCATAATTTTGGCCACACCCCTAGCCAACGAGGGCTCACAGGCCTTCATCTAGTGGCCGTTGCTGGCCACAATGAAAAAACAGAACAGAAAATTTATACATCGGCAGGATGGTTAGTGTTTATTTCCACCGGACAATGACGCCATCTCGTTTTCTCGGCGACTGCAGGTCAGCTCACTGCTCGCCACCGGCGACCTCGAAGAGCAGCAGTCGGCGATTTTCGTCAACGGATCCGGTCATCGTTCAAAGTCGGCCTCGATGGAGCTTGATATCTCCGGATTCGATACGCCTTCTCCAAGAAGGTGGCGGTTGCTCCGGCCTTCACCTCCGTCGCAGTGCACCACCATCGTCACCGGCTGCGCAAGGGAGGTCAGGCTCTCTCTGGCTTTATCCATCTGGCGAGTTGTCCACCGGCATTGACAGAGCTCTCGCGAATGATCTGGTCGAGCTAGAGTTCACTCTCTCTCTCTTCCTCCGGAGCGGCTCCCGAAAAGCTCCGTCACCACCTCTCCATATCTGTCCTTCACCATCAACGACTCCAGCTCGCCAATAGGATCTTCGCACGATACCTCGGAGGCGAAGAAGGATTCAGAAGCGGTTTCATGTTCATCTTTGCTTTTCACTGGAATCAACAGACCCTCGGACTCGGCGAGTCGGGGACCGACGAAGCTCAATTCGGCACATCAAAACTCGGATCCTCACCGTCGTGGTGGACGATCTAGACTCTTAATCTCTGATCATCTCAGGTTCTGATCCATCGTTTCTCGCTTCATCGCCGAAAATCTGTTTGCCGAATTTTCCCCGGAGAAGCACGCGATGCAGAGGAAGGACTAAGAAGCTGATGACACGAGAGAAAGCGGAGCCGTGAAATAGAGCAGTCGCTCGCCATCGTCCAACGCAGCTTGACCGTCAGGCTTTAATGCTCGTGGCCGGACGCAGCGATTGCGAGTTCAGGCGATGACGAAATCCATCTGCTAACAGCCGCACTTACCCAGGTCATTTTCGGCTACTGCATTGCAAAGTTAAACAATCAAATTTCGACACTAGAGAAAATTCAAGGAGAGAATCGGATGAATTCCAGGCGATCGATCCTGCAGGTTTAGCTAATGAGAGAGAGGCCCATTGCGAGTTAGAACAGTTCCTAAGCTTGAAATGCCGAACTCGGGCAGGTTTTTACTCTGAAATCAAGAAAGGAGGGCCCTAAATATGTGCACATTGTCCTTGCTTCTTCGTATCAGATCAGCTCTCACTTCTAAACTCATGCAAATATGAAGGCAAATTCTCTAAACTCAAGTAGGAATTAATGGTTTCTCAAGATACTGCACAAATTAGAAGTTTATGGGCTGCATCTTACATTAGATCAGAGTACATGAGTTATCTATGTTATTATCCCTATTAAGAGACATGATTGATCGATACAAAAAATAAAATTTATTCTGGCCACATCATGCAAACAGACCGGCTTGGCTAAAAGATGTAGACTACAAAAATTGAGAGTTTGGCCCAAGCGCTTCCTTCTAAGACGGTGCAGGAGATGAATGACACCAAGAAGGCCCTCAAAGAATGGAATGACACTTCATTCTAGTCGGATGGTCTTTTCCATTCTTACAACTACAACACCGTAAGAAAAACCATACTGAGGTCACTACTTGCCTCGCGCTTTTCCTCCGTAACATGCAGGAAAAAAAGAATGGACTGATGGGATCTACTCCCGTCACTACAGGCATGAACTCAAATCCTGTCTCATCAACTCATAAGCGGAGGGCACATATCATGCTAGGGATGACGTTTCCAGTTTCTCTCCATTATCATTCTCGCCAGGGAAACTTGCTTCCCAACAGCAGAGTTGAACGCTTTGCCTTTCCCTCCACCACATCTCGCTGTGGCAGACATATTTGCTCGGATCGCGCAGGAAGTCACAGAGAATAACATGGTCCACTCCAGTAAAGTCGATTCCTTGCGACAACCTGTCATGTGGTTGAAAAATCATCAGGTATCTTGCAAATACTTAAGGAAAGATGAGAGTGACATGTCTTAGGTAAATCCATGTGTGTCCAGTGACCCTGCTCCGCCTTTCATTTGACTGTGTTGCAAACAGTGCTGTTAAAATCACTAGGCGCTGTTAAGAGACTCAGACCCCACAGTGCCTCAGGCGCTAGGCTGAACAATGTGAGGTGCCAAGTAAAAAGTGGGGATTAATCCATCAACAAACAAATTATTAGGTCTTTCATACTAAGAATCACAAGTTATTCGAGGTCTGCATTGTAGCACATATTGCACTGGTGCAAAGATGTTAACCTAGACAAATCTTTTCCGAGGCAATACCTCAGAAGAGGAGCACCTCATCTCAGGTGCTTACCTTAAATGAAGAAACCTTGCCTGAGATGAGGTGAGTAGCAGAGGCTTTGCCTCGCTTTGCTAGAGCGCCTAGGTGAGTGCCTCAAGTGTTAGCTAACACTGAGCTTTTGCCTATCCCAATTATTCACAAAACCCACAAGACAGAGCAAGACCTATCCCAGCCATTACTATTTTCATCTAATTCTTGTTGAGAATGACCCCATTATTAAATGTGCAAGCTTGAACTGAGAGCTGAAGGCCTGGGTCTTGGCAGGTTATGCATGGTTTAACTTAAGGCTTACTTTCAAGGATCAAGCTCAGCCGCAGAGCAGATCTATTTCTGGAAGCATAATTTGATTGCTATCGAACAAAGCAACTATACATACCTGTCGGTGCAAACCAAAAACAAGGAGACATCTTTAGATGGAGAAGCAGCAAAAACTCTCACATTTGCCTGCCGCAACTCTTGTGAAACAGCAGCATGAAAAGGTAGAACTTGTGTATTAACACCTTTTCTGTCAATACGCTTCAATGCATTTTCAACTTTCGACATGTCTCAATCTGTATATGGAGAAGAGGACAAAGTAATGATGAGTCCTCCATTTAGGTGGCTTCAGAACCTTCTCTCAAACTCCAGGTCAGGAGTCAGTGAGATGGTCGGGAGAGATAAGGAAATGTAATGATGAGTCAATTTCAAGAAGCCTTTACTGAAAGATCAACATACCTTGTTACAGAAAACAATCCTTTTGGTTACTGGGCTTTCTTCCGCAAGCTGAATAAAAGCAGACTTCTTATTCAGGAATGTAGTATCTGGAGTCTTTTCACTGTCTTCCTCTCTACTACAATCTATGAGAAACTGGACATGATATGTAACTCTTAAATTCTCCCCTGTTACAATGGTGTTCTGTTAGTTTTCTTCTTAACAGGAAAATAGGAGGAAAGGCACTGGTCAGCTACCACAGCAAATTTATGCAACATGTTCATCAAGGGGGAAGGACAAAGCAATTTCATGTAACAGAAGATTACTGTTCAACCTGCATGAGAAAGCTCTTAGCCTATCTAGGATTAATGTTGCGAAAATAATCCTTCTCCAGCATGTGCAACCTAAATTAGTTTATACAATACCTCTGTACAAAGTTAAATTCTGAGAATCGACGAACTGGCAAAATGAATAGAAACAATTTTCAGGACAACTGCAAAAACTCTTCTGTAAATTGAGGAAAGAAGAGAAACAGATAGGACCCTAATATAATCTTCAATCATCAGCACAATCAATGAAATTTCAGAGACTTCTCCTGATTTTATTTCTCTTTGAGATAGCTAGTATAAGCACCTAGAGGGGGGCGAATAGGTGTAAAAATAATTTCTCGAGATAAGAGAGCAATACTAAGCAGATAATAGAAATGAAGTTCTTCTTTGGTTAACAAAACGAATTATGATCAAAGTAAAGCAGAGAGTAGGGAAGAGAAAATTGAACAGAAGATTTATAGTGGTTCGGCTTATTCCAAGCCTACGTCCACTCTTCCGCACTGAGATTTCACTATGAACAAAAGAGTTGTTACAGTAAAGCTCTCCTTGATTCCACAGTGTAGATACTCTACCACACTTCCTCAAGGTTTCTCTAGAATATAAACTCTCTTTTACGTACAAAATTTCGCTCAACAAATGAATTGACTAAGAACAAAGAGCTTCAGACTTTGGAATTCTTCTATCGTGCACACCCTCGAACAACTGGAATGTCTTCCTTATATACTTCTTTATGCCATCATACCCGTTGGCACTTACCAAATGAATTCCTCCAATCTACCCGTTGCACGGAATCAATTAGGAAGATTATTCGAGCTATTTAAGGAACATGTCGATAGCCCATCAATCCTAGCCCATCAATCCTGCTCGCCCATACAATCAGGATCTCGGTTTCCATAAGTAGAACCTTCCAAGTATACTTCGCCAATCATCGGATCCTTAATCTCTGAATCAATCATGATCAAATAAAGGATTCCGTTATGTCATATCCAGCCAAGAGATCTTCGTCAGTCGATAAGGTCAAATCCTTAACGAAACATCCAGTTCTGGATAGCCCTTCTTCGACGGATTAGAAACTGTCAATGAGAATAGACTTTGAGTCTTGAGTCTGGCAGTCCGAAGGTCTTCAGACTTTAAATAGTAGAGTCTGCAAATCTTCAGACTAGATCGATGGAAACGTTTTGTCGCTTCAAAATACCGGGAAGATTTCTCCAACAATCTCCCCCTTTTGATGGTGACAAAACTTTCCGCAGATTTGGATAACTTTGACCCGCAAAACATTACTCAAGCAAATATGGATATCTCATAAAGATAAATGGCTTAATGATAACACTAGAATCTCGCAACCACATAAAATAGGTTAGTTTTTCATGTGAGTAAAGCCATTCATAAGATATCAATAGTACTTAATATAAGCAGTCAAATCCAAATCCCAAATTCAGTCCACATCCAGACACACAAGTCAAGTCAAGTCAAACATCAAAACAAACCAAAAGTTCAACAAGTTTAAGTTCAAAGTTTCAAATCTCGCATCTCTCCCCATTTTTGTCATCATAAAAAAGGTTGAGATGGAAAGAGAATGGATTCAAGAATGCTTGGGAATACGAACAAGCTGGAAATCTCCCATTGACTGGACAATGCCTTCCAGCTTTTTCAAGTCTTCCTTCAGTTGTGCCACATCTTCACCCTTAGCATTTGCCTGAATCTGAAGAGAAAAGGCTTGGATCTAATCATTCAAAGAAACTGAAGAAGCTTGACCTGCAGTCTACGAATTCTGAACTTCGCATCCTAGAGCATATATCTGACCCCGCATTTCCAAGAGAATATCAAGAATTCTGCGAAAATCTGCTGAATTATCAGTCTGCGTACTGGCTTCTGCACGATCAGATGGAGTAAAGGTAGCTGATGGCAAATCAGCATAGTCACGCAGATTGGACGATGAAACATCATGTCCCTCCTCAGGAAATTGAGAGGCATAGATGTCCTCTGGATCTGCTGGAGAGCAATTGACTCCTTCACTAGTAGCAGGATATAAGGACATTCCTCTTTTCTCATGGTCTCCCCCTATTTCCATGCCTTCAGGTGGAGAAGAGTGTTCCTCATGCTCTCCTTCCTCTTGATCTCCTTTCTCCTCATCTTCTTCTTCTTCAATTCTTTCCTCCTCAGCATCTCTTTCTTCTGCTTCTTTCTCCTCTGTTTCTTTCTCCTCTACTTCCAAATTTTCTCGTTCTCCAGTCCTCTGTTCTGTCTCATCTGAGTCTTTCTTTTGTCGTTCCGTTGATTTTGGAACAGAACGACTGAGATTCTTTAATGCAATTGCAGAAATGGTGACGTCATCCTCATCTTCTTTATCCTCAACGATGAGAGCTCTTCTTTTCTTGGATGAAGCAACCATGGGTTCCTTCCCTTTTCTTTTTGCTGCTGAAGAGATTTGATGAGTCTTGGCAGGGGTTTTCTCCTTGAATTTCTCCAACGCCTTGTTAAGTTCCTTCAGACGCATTTTAGACACCATTTTCGGTCCCACTACCATTTGATCACACATTCTAACACAGAGAATTCGGGGAGGCTGAATATTCAAATGTCTGAATAACTTGGTCACAAGAGCTAGATAAGGAAGTTGACCCTTGTCCTTCACCACTGCTCTATACATGTGGAATATGATAGTGTGAGGAAGAGAAAACTTTTTCCCAGTATTGATGGCATACATTAGCTTTGCCTCTGAGTTTGAAACATCAGTCTTTGAGGTAGATTTTGGTCTAAGGCAATTAATCACAATCTTGTGAAGCAGAATGTTGAACGCACGCATCCTTGAGTAGGAAATCCTTCCCTCTGATCTTCTATCCTTAACAAGTTCCAATGTAGCACGAGCAATAGACACATTGATAGGTTGATATCTCCCTCTTTCAATCCCAATCACATCAGCCAACATATCTGAGATAGCTAGTATAAGCACCTAGAGGGGGTGAATAGGTGCAAAAATAATTTCTCGAGATACGGAAGCGATTCTAGGCAGACGATAGAAAAGAAGTTCTCTTTTAACGAAATGAAGTACGATCAAAGTAAAGTAAAGAGTAGGGAAGAGAAAAATGAACACAAGATTTATAGTGGTTCGGCTTATTCCAAGCCTACGTCCACTCTTCCGCACCGATGCCACCCACCGACCTGGATTTCACTATGAACAAAGAGAAGTTACAAGACTGGCTTTTCCTTGATTCCACAAAGTGTAGATGTTCTACCACACTTCCTCAAGGTTTCTCACAAATATGAACTCTCTTTTGCGTATAAGATTTCACTCAAAGGATTTGACTAAACAACAAGGAGCTTCAGACTTTGGAATTCTTCTATCGTGCACACTCTCGAACAACTTAGAACGTCTTCCTTATATACTCCTTTATGCCATCATACTCGTTGGCACTTTCCAAAGGAATTCCTCCAATCTACCCGTTGCACGGAATCAATTAGGAAGATCATTCGAGCTATTAAAGGAACATGTCGATAGTCCATCAATCCTGTTCGCCCATACAATCAGGATCTCGGTTTCCATAAGTAGAACCTTCCAAGTATACTTTGCCAATCATCGGATCCTTAATCTTCGAATCAATCATGATCAAATAAAGGATTCCGTTATATCTTATCCAGCCAAGAGATCTTTTCCAGTCAATAAGGTCGTATCCTTAATGAAACATCCAGTTCTGGATAGCCTTTATTCAACGGATTATAAACTGTCAATGAGGATAGACTTTGAGTCTTGAGTCTGGCTGTTCGGAAGTCTTCAGACTTTAAATAGCAGAGTCCTGGAGATCTTCAGACTAGACTCGATGAAAACGTTTTGTTAGCATCAAAACACTTTACGAAGATTTCTCCAACAATCTCCCCCTTTTTGATGGTGACAAAACTTTCCTGCAAATTTGGACAACTTTGACCTGGAAAACATTTCTCAAACACATATGTATATCTTATAGAGATAAATGGCTAAATGAATAACACTAGAATCTGCAACCACAGAAAATAGGTTAGTCTTGTATATGATAAAGCCATATGATAAAGCCATCCATAAGATTTTAATAGCAGTCAAGTCCAAATTCAAAATCAGTTCTCATCCAGACACAAAAATAAAGTCAAACATAGTTAAACATCAAAACAATCCAATCAAAACGATTAAAAGTTCTTCAAAGTTTGATTCAAATCTTGCATCTCTCCCCCTTTTTGTCAGCATAAAAAAGGTTGAGATGAAAATGGAATAGAGTCAAGATTGCTTGGGAACACGAACAACCTGGAAATCTCCCATGGACTGTACGATCCCTTCCAGCCTTTTCAAGTCTTCCTTCAGTTGAGCAACCTCCTCTCCCTTTGCATTGGCCTGAATCTGAACATAGAGGGCTTGGATTTGATCATTCAATGAACCCGAAGAAGCTTGACTTGCATTCGCAAGTTTTGAACCTCGCATCCGAGCATAAATTTGACCTCGCATTTCAGGAGAATATCCATAATTCGCGAAAATCTGCTGTATTATCAGTCTGCGTACTTGCTTCAGCACGGTCTGATGGAGTAAATGCAGACGATGGTATATCAGCATAATTATGCAGATTTGGCGATGAAACATCATGTCCCTCCTCAGGGAATTGAGAGGCATAAATGTCCTCTGGATCTGCTGGAGAGCGACTGTCTCCCTCACTGGTAGCAGGGTATGAGGACATTTTTCTTTTCTCTTGATCTCCCCCTGTTTTCATGCCTTCAGGTGGAGAAGAGTGTCCCTCAGGTTCTCCTTCTTCTTGATCTCTTTTCTCTTCTTCTTCTTTCTCAACTCTTTCTTTCTCAGCATCTCTCTCTTCTTCTTCATTTTCCTCTGCTTCTTTCTCTTCTGCTTCTTTCGTCCTCTGTTCTGATTCTTTCTCTGGAACAGAACGAATTAGATTCTTCAAAGCCATTGCAGAAATGGTGATGTTCTCATCATCATCTTCATCTTCAATGATGAGAGCTCTTCTTTTCTTGGATGGAGCAACCAAGGGCTCCTTCCCTTTTCTTTTTGATGAAGAAGAGGTTTGATGAGCTTTGACTGGAGTCTTCTCCTTGAATTTCTCCAACGCCTTGCTTAGTTCCTTCAGACGCATTTTAGTCACCATTTTCAGTCCTACCACCATATGATCGCACGATCGAGCACAAAGAATTTGTGGAGGCTGAATATTTAGATGTCTGAATAACTTTGTTACAAGACTTGGATAAGGAAGTTGACCTCTGTCCTTCACCACTGCTCTATACATGTGGAACATAATAGTGTGAGGAAGAGAAAACCTTTTCCCAGTGATGATGGCATACATCAGTTTTGCCTCTGAACTTGAAACATCAGTCTTGGAAGTTGATTTCGGTCTGAGGCAATTGATCACAATCTTGTGAAGCAAAATGTTGAACGCATTCATCATTAAGTAGGAAATCTTTTCCTCTGTTCTCCTGTCCTTAACAAGTTCCAATGTAGCACGAGCAATAGAAACTTTGATCGGTTGATCTTCCTCTCTCAAGCCCTAACACATCTGCCAGCATATCCATATCCACTACAAAGTCTTAATCTTTGACGCTGAAAGAGAATCTATTCGCATCCAAGAAACTAAGATTTGAATAGAAATACGCAGTTAGATCAGCATAGGCCTCTGTGGTGTCAGAGCAGAACTTTTCAAGTTGAAGATGACCGAACTTTTCCCTTAAGTTCACATTTACAGCATCCAGAAAATCAAAATCCACACTCCTAGGGTTTATCACCTCACGCTTCAACAATTTTGAGTATAGATCCTTCTGTTCCTTCGATTTAAACAATTCTCCCCTTTTTCCTCGATTTTCTGCCGCAATACCCATTCTTGGTTGAAATTGGTTGTACAATTTGTCATCATCATTCCTATCTACAGGATTAAATCCCCAATCACGAGGATCACTTGGGATATTCGCAAGGGTTTCTTCTGCCACCCCTTTACGAGCAATTCCCAAACTTTCCATTTTTCGCAAAAAGATATATTCATTTCCATATCCTTTGTCCTTAAGAAAATCATCAACATAATTCAATGGAGTACCAGTCCCTTTTAAAGCACGATACAGCTTATAGATAAAAGAGGGCATTTGAACTCTTACAGGATCTGCGTCTTCGATAATTTTTTCATCTTGATGATCAATACCTTGAGGACTAGATGGAGGAGAATGACGCTGCTGAGAATGTTGTGGGTTCTGCTGTTGATTTGGAGACACATCTTCCTCGGTGAGATCGAAGTGCGTAGGCCCCTCACTCATCCGCCGTGGTCCCCTGCTTGCGATCCTCGAAGACTTTCTTAAAGACGACATCTTTCTCAATCTTTGAAAGATTCCTTGCTTGACTTTCCCAAGAAAGATACAACTTTTTCGAAGATTAAACAAGAGAAGAAAACAGGAATGGAAGATCGGTGCTTTCTAGGGTTTTTGTGAGCGAATCGAAGAGGAACAGACAGAATATCAAACACTGGGAGAGAGGCATACGGAACGTCGTGAAAAGAAAGTATAAAGATGCCTTTTCAAAAAATAACTGCCTTTTTCGTGAAAATAGTTATTTCAAAAATAACTTCTTTTTCGAAACAAAACGTTGCAATAATCACGTCAATTAAAGATAGCAATAATCGAACACGGTTGATAATCGTACCTTTTCAAGATAAGATTCGAGAGAGAGAATAACTTGCAGTCAATGTCTTGTTTGTCTGAGTCTAAGAGTCTCTAGACTTTGATTTCCTCATACCTCAAAATGTTGAGTTTGGAACGGATGGATTCAAATTGATTTTTCTCCAAAGGCTTTGTGAATATATCCGCCAGTTGGTTCTTTGAATCAACAAACTGAATTGAAACTTCTCCATTTTGAACATGGTCTCTAATGAAGTGATGTCGAATCTCTATATGCTTTGCTCTTGAGTGAAGAATTGGATTTTTGGTAAGATTGATTGCACTGGTATTGTCGCAATTAATCTCCGTGCATGAATCTTCAATTCCAAAGTCTCTTAGCTGTTGTTTTATCCACAGAATTTGTGAACAACAACTCCCAAGAGCTACATACTCTGCTTCCGCTGTAGAGAGAGCTACTGTACTCTGCTTCCTTGAAAACCAAGACACTGTCCTGCCTCCAAGTAGTTGACAGGTACCCGAGGTGCTTTTTCTATCAACTCTGCATCCGGCAAGGTTTGCGTCTGAGTATCCAAGAAGAGTAAAGTCTCCCTTTTTGGGATACCATAGGCCGATACTTGAAGTTGAAGCAATGTATTTGATAATGCGCTTTGCAGCACTTAGATGAGATTCTTTAGGGTCTGCTTGAAATCTAGCACAAATTTAAACACTAAACAAAATGTCAGGTCTAGAAGCAGTAAGATAAAGAAGTGAGCCAATGATACTCCTGTATAACTTCTGATCGACTTTCTTTCCTCCTTCATCTTTGTCTATCTTCAAGAAACTTGACATTGGTATATCAGCATTTTTGCAATTGTCCAGTCCAAACTTTTTGACAAGATCTTTAGCATACTTTTCTTGATGAATAAAAGTTCCTTCCTTCAATTGTTTTACTTGAAGCCCGAGAAAGAAGGTTAACTCACCCATCATGCTCATTTCAAATTCATCCTGCATAGTCTTAGAGAATTTCTTGCACGGACTTTCATTAGAGGATCCAAAAATAATATCATCGACATACATTTGAACAAGCAGAAAACTCTTACTTTCTCTTTTAATAAAAAGAGTAGTGTCTACTTTACCTTTAACAAAACCATTTTGAATTAAAAACTTACTCAGTCTGTCGTACCAAGCTCAAGGTGCTTGTTTTAAGCCATACAAGGCCTTTTTGAGTCTGAATACTAAGACTGGTTTCCTTGGGTCTTCAAACCCAGGTGGTTGTTCCACATAAACTTCCTCATGGATGAATCCATTTAGGAAGGCACTTTTGACATCCATTTGGAATAACCTGAAATTTTTATGACAAGCAAATGCAAGTAATAAACGAATTGCTTCTAACCTTGCTACCGGTGCGTAAGTCTCGTCATAGTCTATCCCTTTTTCTTGCGTGTATCCCTTGGCCACGAGTTTTGCCTTGTTTCTTATGACTTTTCCTTTCTCGTCCATCTTGTTCCTGAAAACCCATTTAGCTCCAATAATAGATTTACCTTTTGGTTTAGGAGTCAACTCCCGGACATCATTAATTCTAAATTGTCTCGAGTTCTTCTTGCATAGCTTCAATCCAGCTTTCATCGGATAAAGCTTCATCTATGCTTTTGGGTTCTATTTGAAATAAGAGCCACGGCACTAGACTCTTCGCACCTTTTGGATCTTGTGCGAATTCCTTCATTAATGTCGCCAATAATAAGATCTTTGGGATGATTTGGACTTATGCTTCCAATTCTTTGCTTGATTTATCGGGTTGATGATCACTTCCTTCATTTGATTCTTCAATAGTCATTTGTTCTTGGTCTTTCGGAATGCGAGAGTTTCTTCTTGAGATTTAGACTTCGTAGAGTACGGAGCAGGTTCAGATTCTTCAAGATGAGTCTTTATGGATTCATTTTGCATAGAGTCTTGGAATTTAACATTCATTGATTCTTCCACAGATTGAGTCTTCTTGTTGTAGACTCTGTACGCTTTGCTTGAGGTTGAATATCCAAGGAAGATTCCTTCATCTGACTTTTCTTCAAACTTACCAACTCGATCATTTGCATTTTTCAATATAAAACATTTGCATCCAAACACATGAAAGTATGAAACAATATGCTTCTTTTCTTTGAATAGTTCATAGGGGGTTAGAAAAACTCTATTGATAATATAACATGATGTTGAAACTGCTTCAGCCCAAAATCGTGAAGAGATATTGCTTTCAATTAAAAGAGTTCTAGCCATTTCTTGAAGAGATCTATTCTTCCTTTCCACAACTCCGTTTTGCTCTGGAGTATATGGAGAAGAGAACAAATGCTGAAAACCAGATTCATCACAAAATCTTGTAAAATCTTGATTTTCAAATTCTCCTCCATGGTCTGTTTTTATACTTGAAATAACATACCCCTTTTCATTTTGAACCTTCTTAGCAAATTTTTCAAAGTAAGAGAAAGTTTCAGACTTACTTGCTAAGAAATATACCAAAGTAAATCGTGAGTAATCATCCACAATTACTAGGCAATATTTCTTACCTCCAATGCTCGTGTTCGGTTGGTCCAAAGAGATCCATATGCAAAAGCTAGATTACACGGTTAGTGGAAACTTGATTTATTGGTTTAAAGGAATTTCTTACCTGTTTTCCCAATATACATGGTGTATATAGATCTGATTTTTGGTATGATAAATTGGGTAGAACACGAATAAGCTTCTTTGCTGAGATTTTGGCTATCTGCTTCATGTTAATGTGTCCAAGCTTTCTGTGCCATAAGCTTGCTTCGTCTTGGATTGAAATTAAGCATTGCGATTCATCTGGTTTCACGTCCAAGAGGTAGATATTTCCATGTTTTCGTCCCATAAATGATCGAGTAGAGTCTTTTGGTTCCGAACAAATACCCTCTTGAAATTAGATTCAAACCGGTATCATCACACTTTTGGTCGACACTTTGAGCAGATTGTAGTTGAGTCCTTCAACTAAAGAAACATTACTTATTGTGAGATTTCCAATCTTTACAGTTCCAAATCCCACAACTTTTCCTTTGTTGTTTCCTCCAAATGAGACTTTTCCACCATTCACTTGAACGAGCTTTATGAAGCACTTTGAATCTCCCTGCCATATGTCTTGAGCATCCACTATCCAGGATACCATTTTACCTTTTCTTGATAGTGACCCTGCATTTAAAAGAGAAACTCAAACTTTCTTTGGTACCCAAATTTTCTTGGGTCCATTGGTGTTAGTATGATATGCGGTTTTTGCCCAAACCTTTTAACAGGTTTCCAAACCATAGGACATTCTTTTTCAAAATGATATGCACTATTGCATTTTGAACATCGAGAGCATTGCGACCTTTGGTTTTACAAAGGTTCTTTTAAAATGATTTTTGTAAGCATCTCTTGTGGGTCTTTGTTTGATTCTTTATTTTACTTTAGGAAAATCAATTAAAGGAATGGTTTCAAAGCGGTCATTCCCAAACCAAATTTATTGAAATAAGGTCTTTGAACGAGAAAGTATTTTTCCGGTTTTCAGATCCTAAAGAAAATCTTTTGGAAATATTTGAGATATCATTTTTCAAGAATGCATTTTCTTTTAAAATATTATCTTTACTTTCTTTAAGAGAAGAAACATTCTTATCTAAGCATTTCACTTTTCTTCCAAAACATTTTTCGTTGTTTTAGAGCAGAATTTTCCTTTTGAGTTCGGAAATTCTTTTAAGAGAAGTCTTAGGACTAAAACACAATTCATCAATGTATTTTGAAACTTTAATAGGAATTTTGAAGTTACTAACCTCAAATTCACTTTCGAATCTGATACTGTCTCGGAGTTCGAATCGAACGATTGTGCCATTAGACATATGTTGGCATAATCATCATCACTATCTTCGCACTCTATATCACTCCGTGTTTCGCTTTGAGAGCCTTTCGATACTTTTCAGTTTTTCCTTTCTTCTTCCTCGAAGAGGACGGTTGGGTCCGATGTGTCCCTTTTTCTTACATTCAAAGCAAACTACATCTTTGTTTGATTCATCATCTTGCAGACTTGGTCTGGTTGCTTTTGAAAACTTTGTTTCTTTGAATTGAATCTTCCTCCTTTTCTGTTCAGCTTTGAATCTTTTTATCATGAGAGCAAGCTCCTCATCATCCATATCGTCTTGAGAATCAAACGTCGGAATCATCATTAGATTTTAATGCAATGGATTTCTTACCTTTAGGATCTTCGTCTTCATTGATTCGTTCCACTTCATAAGATCGAAGAGTTCCAACCAACTCATCAACGAGATAGAGGCATGATTCTTTGGGTCTCTCGATTGAGGTCTTTATGTGATTCCAATCCTTAGAGAGTCCACGCAGAGCTTGTTTACTTTCATGGGATCGAAATTGGTTGACCTTGATTTTCAATACCATTCACGATTTCGTAAAATGACTAAACATATCAGTTATAGATTCTCCCGATTTCATTCTGAAAGCTTCGTATTGACCGAGAAGAATGTTGATTCTAGTCTCTTTCACTCGATCGGTTCCTTCATAAGTAATGTGTAATCTATCCCAGACTTCTTTGGTGTATCACAAGAAGATATTCTGTTATATTCAAGTAGGTGATAAAGCACAATATAAAGAATAAATTGCTTTTGCATCAAGAGCTTGTCTCTTGATTATCTCTTCCTGAGTCATTTCACTAGACTCAACATCATCTTTTCCTCTTTCTGAGATCGGTGCAGCTTTAGGAATGATTCATTTTTCTACAATGTCCCATTCCAGAGGATCCTTTGATCTTAGGAGCCTTCATCTTGTTTTTCCATATATTGTAGTCCTTTCCATCAAAGTAAGGCGGTGGGTGTTGCTTTGCCCTTCTACCTGCACGGAGCCAACATACTAGCCATGGATCTTTAACTCTGAAGTAAAACACTTCAAACAAAGTGAGTACACAGGCTCTGATACCAATTGAGATAGCTAGTATAAGCACCTAGAGGGGGGTGAAGAGGTGCAAAAATAATTTCTCGAGATACGGAAGCGATTCTAGGCAGACGATAGAAAAGGAGTTCTCTTTTAACGAAATGAAGTACGATCAAAGTAAAGTAAAGAGTAGGGAAAAGAAAAATGAACACAAGGTTTATAATGGTTCGGCTTATTCCAAGCCTACGTCCACTCTTCCGCACTAACGGCCCCCACCGGCTGGATTTCACTATGAACAAAGAGAATTACGGCCTGACTTTTCCTTGATTTCACGGTGCGAGATGTTCTACCACACTTCCTCAAAGTTTCTCACAAATATGAACTCTCTTTTGCGTACAAGATTTCGCTCAAAGGATTTGACTAAACAACAAGGAGCTTCAGACTTTGAAATTCTTCTATCGTGCACACTCTCAAACAACTTAGAACGTCTTCCTTATATACTCCTTTATGCCATCATACCCGTTGGCACTTTCCAAAGGAATTCCTCCAATCTACCCGTTGCACGGAATCAATTAGGAAGATCATTCGAGCTATTAAAGGAACATGTCGATAGCCCATCAATCCTGTTCGCCCATACAATCAAGATCTCGGTTTCCATAAGTAGAACCTTCCAAGTATACATTGCCAATCATCGGATCCTTAATCTTCGAATCAATCATGATCAAATAAAGGATTCAGTTATATCTTATCCAGCCAAGAGATCTTTTCCAGTCGATAAGGTCGTATCTTTAATGAAACATCCAGTTCTGGATAGCCTTTCTTCAACGGATTATAAACTGTCAATGAGGATAGACTTTGAGTCTTGAGTCTAGCTGTTCAGAGGTCTTCAGACTTTAAATAGCAGAGTCTGGAGATCTTTAGACTAGACTGATGGAAACGTTTTGTTAGCATCAAAACACTTTACGAAGATTTCTCCAACAATATCTACATCCACCACTTAATCCTGATCTCAGACACTAAAAGAGAATCTATTTGCATCCAGGAAACTGAGATTCGAATAGAAGTAAGCAGTGAGTTCAGCATATTGAAGAAGACTGAATTTTTCCCTCAAATTGACGTTCACAGAGTCAAGGAAATCAAAATCTACACTTCTAGGGTTTATCACCCCACGCTTCAACAACTTAGTGTAAAGATGCTTGTGTTCCTCCGAACAAAACAAGTCTATCATTTTGCTTCGAATTCTTGCTGCAACACCCATTCTCGGTTGAAATTGACTGTACAACTTGTCATCATCATTCCCATTTGGCTGATTCAGCCCTCCAACACGCGGATCACTTGGGATATTTGCAAGGGTTTTTTCTGCCGACCCCGTAGGGGCAATTCCCAAACGTTCCATATTTCGTAAGAAGATATACTCATTACCATACCCTTTGTCCTTAGGAAACTCATCGATGTAGTTCAATGGAATACCGCTCCTCTTTAAAGCACGGTAAAGTTTATAAGTAAAAGAGGGCTTTTGAATTCTTACAGGATCTGCGCCTTCGATGATTTCTTCCTCTTCTCGATGAGCAACATCCTGTGGACTAGATGGAGAAGATGGACGCCGAGAATGTTGTGGGCTCTCCGCTGCGACTAGGAGACTCTTCTTCCCGGTGAGATCAAAGTGCGTAGGCCCCTCACGCATTTCTTTGTGGTCCCCTGTTTGCGATCCTCGAGGACTTCCTTTGAGGCGACATCTTTCACAGTCTTTGAAAGATTCCAAACTTGACTTTCCCAAGAAAGATGACAACTTTTCGAAGATTAAACAAGAGAAGAAAAAGAAATGGAAGATCGGTGCTCTCTTAGGGTTTTTGAGAGTAAAGCGAAGAAAAACAACAAAGTATATAAGACAGTCGAAGAGAAGCATACGGAACGTCATAAAAGAAAGTAAAAAGATGCCTTTTTAAAAATAACTGCATTTTTCAAAAATTAGATAAGCGCCATTAAAATTAACTTCATTTTCGAAAAAGAAAGATCGCGATAATCACGGAAATAGCAAAAATCATTATGGACGAGATAATCGTACCTTTTCGAGATTTAATCGAGAGAGAGAATAAAATAACTTACGGTAAAAATCTCGATTGTGCGAGTCCGAGAGTCTCTAGACTTTTACTTCTTCGACTTCAAGATGTTGAGTTTGGAACGAATAACTTCAAATTGATTTTTCTCCAAAGGTTTTGTAAATATATCCGCACTTGATTGGTCCTTTGAGTCAACAAACCGAACCGAAACTTCTCCATTCGAACATGATCTCTAATTAAGTGATGTCGAATCTCTATATGCTTTGCTCTTGAGTGAAGAATTGGATTCTTGGTAAGATTGATTGCTTATTTGGTATTGTCACACTTAATCTCCGTGCATGAATCTTCAATTCCAAAATCTCTTATTTTTGTTTTATCCACGTAATTTGTGAACAACAACTTCCAAAAGCTACATACTCTGCTTCTGTTGTAGAAAGAGCTACCGTATTTTGCTTCCTTGAAAACCAGGACACTGTCCTGGTTCCAAGTAGTTGACAGGTACCCGAGGTGCTCTTTCTATCAACTCTGCATCCGGCTAGGGTACGCGTCTCGAATATCCAAGAAGAGTAAAGTCTCCCTTTTAGGATACCAAAGACCAAAGTTTGAAGTAAATGCAATGTATTTGATAATATGCTTTGCGGCACTTAGATGAGATTCTTTAGGGTCTCGCTTGAAATCGCACAAATGCGGACACTAAACAAAATGTCGAATGCGGAAGCAAGTAAGATAAAGAAGTGAACCAATGATACTCTGTATAGCTTCTGGTCAATTTTCTTTCCTCTTTCATCTTTATCTATCTTCAAGGAACTTGACTTGGTATGTCAATCCTTTTGCAATTTTCCAGTCCAAACTTTTTGACAAGATCATTAGCATATTTTTCTTGATGAACAAAAGTTTATTCCTTCAATTGTTTCACTTGAAGCCCAAGAAAGAAGGTTAGTTCACCCATCATGCTCATTTCAAATTCATCCTGCATAGACTTAGAGAATTTCTTGCATAGACTTTCATTAGAGGATCCAAAATAATATCATCTACATATATTTGAACAAGCGAGAAAACTCTTGCTTTCTCTTTTAATAAATAGAGTAGTGTCTACTTTACCTTTAACAAAGCCGTTTTGAATTAAAAACTTACTTAGCCTGTCGTACCAAGCTCGAGGTGCTTGCTTTAAACCATATAAGGCCTTTTCGCCCGAATACCGAGTCCGGTTTCCTTGGGTCCGCAAACCCAGGTGATTGTTCCACATAGACTTCCTCATGGATAGATCCATTCGGAAAGCGCTTTTGACGTCCATTTGGAATAACTGAAATTCTTATAACAAGCAAAAGCAAGTAATAATCGAATTGCTTCTAACCTCGCTCTTGGTGCGTATGTCTCGTCATAGTCTATCCCTTCTTCTTGCGTATATCTCTTGGCCATGAGTCTTACTTTGTTTCTTACTACCTTTCCTTTCTCATCCATCTTGTTCCTGAAAACCCATTTAGCTCCAATAACAGACTTACCTTTCGGTTTAGGAGTCAATTCCCAGACATCATTAATACTGAATTGCCTGAGCTCTTCTTGCATAGCTTCAATCCAGCTTTCATCAAATAAAGCTTCTTCTATACTTTTGGGTTCTATTTCAAAGACAAGAGCCACAGCACTAGACTCTTCGCGCCTTTTAGATCTTGTGCGAATTCCTTCATTAATGTCGCCAATAATAAGATCTTTGGGATGACTGGACTTATGCTTTCAGTTGCTGGTTGATTTGACAGGTTGATGATCACTTCCTTCATTTGAATCTTCAACAATCATTTGTTGTTGGTCTTTAGAAGTCTGAGCTGCTTCCTGAAATTTAGACTTTGTAGAGTCTGGAGCAGATTCATATTCTTCAAGATGAGTCTGAATAGATTCATTTTGCATAGACTCTTGAAATCGACATTCATTGATTCCTCCATGATTGAGTCTTCTTGTTGTAGACTTTATACGCTTTGCTTGTGGTTGAATATCCAAGGAAGATGCCTTCGTCGATTTTTCTTCAAACTTGCCAACTCGATCATTTGCATTTTTCAATATAAAGCATTTACATCCAAACACATGAAAACATGAAACAATAGGCTTCTTTTCTTTGAATAACTCATATGGGGTTTTTTCTAGAATAGGCCTTAGAAAAACTCTATTAATAATATAACATCTTTGTAGAAATTGCTTGACCCAAAAACGTGAAGAGATGTTACTTTCAATTAAAAGAGTTCTAGCCATTTCTTGAAACGATCTATTCTTTCTTTCCACAACTCCATTTTGTTCTGGAGTATATGGAGAGGCGAACAAGTGCTGAAAACCAGATTCATCACAAAATTTTGTAAAATCTTGATTTTCAAATTCACCTCCATGGTCTGTTCTTATACTTGAAATAACATACCCTTTTTTCATTTTGAACCTTTTTAGCAAACTTTTCAAAGTAAGAAAATGTTTGAGACTTACTTGCCGGAAATATACCCAAGTAAATCGTGAGTAGTCATCCACAATTACTAGGCAATATTTCTTACCTCCAATGCTCGAGTTCGGTTGGTCCAAAGAGATCCATATGCGAAGCTGCAGTACACGATTAGTGGAAACTTGATTTATTGGTTTAAAGGAATTTCTTACCTGTTTTCCAATATGCATGGTGTACATAGATCGGACTTTTGGTATGACAGATTGGGTAAACCACGAACAAGCTTCTTTGCTGAAATTTTGGCTATCTGCTTCATATTGATGTGCCCAAACTTTCTGTGCCATAAGATCGCTTCGTCTTGAATTGAGATTAGACATTGCGATTCATCTGGTTTCACATCCAAGAGGTAGATGTTTCCACGTCTTCGACCCATGAATGATTGAGTAGAATCTTTACTAGTTCCGAACATATTTCCTTTTGAAAGTTAATTTTGAAACCGGTATCACACAGCTGACTGATACTGAGCAGATTGTAGTTGAGTCCTTCCACTAAAGAAATATTGCTTATTGTGAGATTTTCAATCTTTATAGTTCCAAATCCCACAATTCTTCCTTTGATGTTTCCTCCAAATGAGACTTTTCCACCATTTACTTGAACGAGCTTTATGAAGCAATTTGAATCTCCTATCATATGTCTTGAGCATCCACTATCCAGATACCATTTTACCTTTTTCTTGATAGTGACTGCATTTAAAAAAGAAACTCAAACTTTCTTTGGTACCCATATTTTCTTGGGTCCATTGGTGTTAGTATGATATGCGGTTTTTGCCAATACTTTCTTAACAGGTTTCCAAACCATAGGACATTCTTTTTCAAAATGATATGCACTATTGCACTTTGAACATCTGAGAGCATTGCGACCTACTGGTTTTACAAAGATCTTTTTAAAATGATTTTTGTAAGCATCTCTTGTGGGTCTTTACTTAATTCTTTCCTTCACTTTAGGAAAATCAATTAAATGAATGGTTTCCACAGTCATTCCCAAACCAGATTTATTAAAATAAGATCTTTGTCTTTGAAAAGAATTTTCTCAAGTTTCTCATATCCTATTGAAAATCTTTTTGAAATATTTGATTTGTCATTTTTTAAAAATACATTTTCTTTTAAAAGATTATCTTCACTTTCTTTAAGAGAAGAAACATTCATGTCTAAACATTTCACATTTTCTTTCAAAACATTTTCCTGTTGTTTCAGTGCAGAGTTTTCCTTTTTGAGTTCGGAAATCCTTTTAAGAGAAGTCTTAAGACTAAAACACAACTCATCAATGTATTTAGAAACTTTAATAGGGATTTTGAAGTTACTCACCTCAAATTCATTGTCCGAATCGAGTCTGTCTCGGAGTTTGAATCAATCCGATTGTGCCATCAAACATATATTGGCATAATCATCATCACTTTCTTCACACTCTGTATCACTCCAGGTTTCTGCTTTAAGAGCCTTTCGATACTTTTCAGCTTTTCCTTTCTTCTTCCTTAGAAGAGGACAGTTGGGTCTGATGTGTCCCTTTTTCTTACATTCTAAGCAGACTACATCTTTGTTTGATTCATCATCCTCAACAGACTTAGTCTGTTATTTTTGAAAACTCTGTTTCTTTGGATTGAATATTCTTCCTTTTTTGTTCAGTTTTCTAAATCTTCTTATCATGAGAGCAAACTCCTCATCATCCATATCGTCTTGAATCAGAACATCGAATCATCATTGGATTTTAATGCAATGGATTTCTTACCTTTAGGATCTTCGTCTTCATTGATTCGTTCCACTTCATAAGGCTGAAGAGTCCCAACCAACTCATCAACAGATAGTGGCATGATTCTTTATGTCTCTCTTATTGAGGTCTTTATGTGATTCCAATCCTTGGAGAGTCCACGCAGTAGCTTATTTACCTTCATGGGATCAGAAATTAGTTGACCTTGATTTTCAAGACCATTCACGATTTCTGTAAAACGACTAAACATGTCAGTTATAGATTTTCCTGATTTCATTTTGAAGGCTTCATATTGACCGAGGAGAATGTTGATTCTGGTTTCTTTCACTCGATCGGTTCCTTCATAGGTAATATGTAATCTATCCCAGACTTCTTTCGCAGTAACACAAGAAGATATTCTCTTATATTCAGTAGGTGACAAAGCACAATATAAAGAATAAATTGCTTTTGCATCAAGAGCTTGTCTCTTGATTATCTCTTCCTGAGTCATTTCACTAGACTCAATAGCTTATTTTCCTCTCTCTGAGACAGGTGCAGCTTTAGGAATGATTCCTTTTTCTACAACGTCCCATTCCAGAGGATCCTTTGATCTTAGGAACGCCTTTATCTTATTTTTCCATATGTTGTAATCCTTTCCATCAAAGTAAGGCATGTCTGGTATTGCTTTACCTTCTACCAGCCCCCCGGAGCTAACATACTAGCCATGGATCTTTAACTCAAGTAAAACACTTCAAACAAAGTGAGTACACAAGCTTTGATACCAATTGAGATAGCTAGTATAAGCACCTAGAGGGGGTGAATAGGTGTAAAAATAATTTCTCGAGATAAGAGAGCAATACTAAGCAGACAATAGAAAGGAAGTTCTTCTTTGGTTAACAAAACGAATTATGATCAAAGTAAAGCAGAGAGTAGGGAAGAGAAAATTGAACACAAGGTTTATAGTGGTTCGGCTTATTCCAAGCCTACGTCCACTCTTCCGCACCGACAGCCCACCGGGCTGGATTTCACTATGAACAAAAGAGTTGTTACTGAGCAAAGCTCTCCTTGATTCCATAGTGTAGATACTCTACCACACTTCCTCAAGGTTTCTCTAGAATATAAACTCTCTTTTGCGTACAAGATTTCGCTCAACAAATGAATTGACTAAGAACAAAGAGCTTCAGACTTTGGAATTCTTCTATCGTGCACACCCTCGAACAACTGGAACGTCTTCCTTATATACTCCTTTATGCCATCATACCCATTGGCACTTACCAAAGGAATTCCTCCAATCTACCCGTTGCACGGAATCAATTAGGAAGATCATTCGAGCTAATTAAGGAACATGTCGATAGCCCATCAATCCTGCTCGCCCATACAATCAGGATCTCGGTTTCTATAAGTAGAACCTTCCAAGTATACTTCGCCAATCATCGGATCCTTAATCTTTGAATCAATCATGATCAAATAAAGGATTTCGTTATGTCATATCCAGCCAAGAGATCTTCGTCAGTCGATAAGGTCAAATCCTTAACGAAACATCCAGTTCTGGATAGCCCTTCTTTGACATATTAGAAACTGTCAATGAGAATAGACTTTGAGTCTTGAGTCGGCAGTCCAGGAGGTCTTCAAACTTTAAATAGTAGAGTCTGCAAATCTTCAGACTAGATTGATGGAAACGTTTTGTCAGCTTCAAAATACTCCAGGAAGATTTCTCCAACACTCTTCACCTCCAAGCAGATTAAATGACTTACAGAACGCTGGTGGCATCATTAGATGGTATAGGCTACTTTTGGCCAAAAGAATACTATAGATACTAATACGCATGTGCTAAGAGACATTCAAGGAAAAAAAACTTTATTCCACTCTTCATCCACTTTCCATCTTCCCCCATCAATATGTGGTAACAATCCACCCACAAAACCAACGCATCAACGTAAAACCATGCTCCATCACTTTTAGGGAGCATAAATGACAGCTTAGTTATGAGTAATATGTTGTCCAACAGCATCCCAAAAAAAAAAAAAAAAATGTACAGACACGGAGATGAATCCTTTTGTGCCTAAATTTGATAATAGTAATGTATCCATTAGCAAATGACGGAAAGGGGAATAATACAGCTTTAGACCAACCTCTGCGAGGTGAGGGCTTGTCCGATGAATGCCAGGTCTTATGATCACTTCACAGTCAGGAGGAATTTCAACTATTCTGTTATATATATCTACCAGCAATGTGGCCGTACCAAACAGATACCGGGTGGCGACAGGTGAAGAATTGATTATGCATTGAAACGCTGCTTCAAACTCCTCATCATTGCAAAGAATATCCACCTCATCCAAAAATATGCCGAGCATGAAGCCATAGATTATACAAGCAGTTGCAAAACAATCTGCAATATGTACAAAGATATCATTCTTCTGTTATTGAGTACATTATAGCTACATAGAGCTCTTTGTTGGTAGCATAGCATGGACTGAAATCTGCTGAAAGCCAAAATTATCCAGGCTTTGATGCCATTCAAATTCTTAGCAGGCAAATCCATTAACAAAAGATTTTTTAACTTCATATCCTATATCAAACAATATGACGAGGGCGTTGAGTGGAGCCTTCTCAATTTGTCACCAGTCATTTCTCAAAGATTTCTATTGGGGCTAACAAATAGCGGTATATCCAACATTTTTTGTAAATCAAAGCAAAGTTCTCCATAACTCAAGCCAGAAAATCAAGATTCAGCCGTGTATGTAAGAATAGAAATTTCGCAAATTTTTTCCTTTCCTCAAAGATTCAAAGAATGGTGATGATACATGGTGGAAGTACTAAATCAGAAAACAGTAGGACGATCATATTCTTTACTCAAAAACAGATGAGAAGATGATGATTTTGAATAGCTCATGCACCCAAACTTATTCCTACAACATTATACAATGCATAGGCTTACCATCGAAGATCCTTCAACTCCAGAAAGCCTTCTTAAACGAGAAAAATAAAGTGACCAGGAGTCGCTATTAGGACATCAACACCCTCTTCTCTACTTTCCAGCTGAGCTTTCTGCCTGAAACCACCTGTGGCAACCATAGACCAGAATGGAGCCCCAACCTTCGATATGGATCGGTAGTTACTCAAAACCTGCATAAAACTAACCACAGATATTAAGTATCGCTCATGTGGGCGCAAAAGATTATGTTATGTTTGTCACCCACTACTAGCGAAAGCAGGCATTGCTGTACATAAAACCAACTATAGAGTATCTCCAAATTTAGAACACCTCCATTTTCAACAGCTCCAAGGAGATTACCACTTTTGCCTCATGAGTAAATTATGCACATCATTAAGCAACTTTGCCACTTCAATTGTATATATGCCTTTCCAGGGACCCAATACGATCTTTCAGATTGCAACACTTAGGAATCTCTTTTTCTTTTTTCTTTTTATTCCTTTCTCGAACGAAGAAATGAAAATTTGAGTATTATAAGCAGCAAGTTGTTAAAAACAGGTTGACTGCCACCGAAAATGAGTTGGAGTGCTTTTTTATTTCCGACTTGTCCGAAATTCAATTTCCTAACAAAACTCTCCAATTTGACGTTCAATTTTGCTAAGGAAGAAGCCCATAATTTCTGCAAGTCCCCTTCACCAAATGGCTCTCTAAGGAGGCCAAAAATCCCTTCAATTTGGCCCGTCCGAATTTCCGTTCTTTCCCGAATCGTTCAAAATGATTTTCCATAAAAATCCCGAACTCTCCGAAAATTCTTCAAATGATGATTCGACGTTCTTAAAATGAATCGTGATTTGCTTCATAAGCAATAGCCTATCACAGCATAGGATGAGAGCTTAAATTGGCCATAAACTAGTAAAAGTTGATCGGTTGCTTGCCAAAGCATGTAGGGTAAAGGAATAGGCACAAGAAAGGACACCAACTGCCAACCTGTAAAGCTAACTCAGCAGTAGGCACTAGAACAACTCAAGGGCTTTGTGAGAACGATTTGCTAGGTCCTTGCAGCTCTTCCTACCTGAGATGTTGGCCTATGGGTGCAAGATAAGCCAGCACTTTTCCCGAGCCACTCCGATCAGCTATAATACAAGTCTTTCCCTCAATTACAGGTTTGAATGCCATTGCTAGTAGTCATCCATAGTTAGCAGCAATCTGAGTTGCGGTACACCAGGAGAAGACCTTCCTTTTGTCAAGGTGTAGATAGAACACCTTGAAGTAAAGGCATCCACGGAAACCCCTGCCCCATCCTCTGAAATCTGAAATCTGCATTAGAACTGTGAAGTGAAGGCTCTGTTCCAACTATTCTGGTGGCAGATATGCCTTGTTCAATGGTCTCCATTAGGTGCACTGAATGATCCATTTCTTCTGTTTCAGTCCTTGCTGCGGCGTCTTTGGCAGCTTTGGATTGGTAAGCACCTGATATCTTTCTTCCAAGTACAAGGATAGCTGCTTCCTTATTTTTCCCCCAATCAATCCAATTTAGAAAAAGAGAGATCAGGCACATCAAAATGTAGATTTTCTGCTGTTGGTTCATTCTTTGCAACTCGCTTGCTTTAGCTTGGAAGATTTTTCAGCAAGAGATTTGACTCTCAGCGAATTCAGTCGTCCAAACCTCTGCCTAAACCACTCACACTTGCTGTAGGAGAATCTCATCTTTCGGGATGGTTGACCCATGTTGAGTGCCTGTTCAAAAAAGAAATGACTGTTAGCCTTCATTTTATCACTGGAAAATTCATCTCCAAGTTCTGACTTTTAGGCATTGCACAGAGGGATTCAGTACACTACAAGAAAGTCTTAGCCCAGATTAAAATGAGAGAGAAACTTCCAACTCTGTGTCGCATATATTCATTTTCAAGCCAAACTAAGAAAACCAAATAAGCTCCAAAAGAAGATGTAGAGTTGGATATGTTGTACATCTCAAGGCAATGGCTCAGCCGCGGCTTTTGTGCAGCACAAAATGCACATAACAAATTGCTTGAGTCGTTCCATCGGCTTGATTATCAACAACGGAAACACCAAAGAAAAAAAGAAGGGAATTTGTCATCAAAACTAACCGCATTAGTCATTCCAACTTGCGCATTCACATCAAACACGTCTACAGTTGAATGCAAACTATGCAAGCTATCAGCTCAATTGCTGAGATAAATCCAATCTTACTGTCTTGTCATTGATCAGCTTCTAAGCCCCTCGGAGTTTCTAAGGGCGTCCCCTGCATCGCCCCCAACCGGACAGGTGGCAAACGCCGAGGGGGCCCGATAGGAGAGGAGAGATGGTGGACGGAAGGGGAGAGAGGGGGCACGACTTGAGTCAGAGCTGAAGCTAGAGCTGGAGGGGAAGGGGTGGGGAGTTAAGGCTGATTGGGAGGCCAAGGAGCCTTCGGTAGCCATCATTGTACTTTTTGATGCCCAGAAGCTTCAGCTTCGCCTAGATTTGCTATCTAAAAGATACATTATGTATAAGATTAGGGGGGAAAATCAAGTGATCCCACATCAAATATAATTGTGAAACTTCAAACTTCATTTTCTTTTTACCTTTTAGACAAGCAACAATGATCAGATTCATAATGAAGTTCCTCATTTTATTTGATTTTATACGACCTGCGGGATCAAATAAAATATGCTTTCTATTATATCCTAGGAAGAGAGAAGCTGCCTAACTTCAAGATGCCCACCAGGTAGAATTTGATATCGAGCTATTCATAGTCTATTATTATAATGTGTGAAAATGGATTCACTAGCGCTTAAGAAATAGCTTGATTCCGAGATTACAAATTTTGATTCCTTGGCTTCCGCGCGTCCTGCCATAATCACCCCTCTTTCGACGCTTTGCGAAAGGAGCCTTGCATCTGGGAACATGGTGAAGAGGGTTGCGAGAAAATAACGATTGATCCTTTCTTCCTCTCCTTCGCACAGTAATTCTTGTTGTTTTCATTGGTCTTTTGCACAAATAATTTATTTATTACTCTCTCTTTCACTCACTTATTATTTATTTATTACTCCCACTCTCTCTCCCCCTCGTGCTCTCTCTCTCTCCATATATATTACTTTTCCATTTCCTTTGCTATTTTATTTATAGTTTTTTTTTTGGTCAAATTTTATTTATAGTTTATATATTACTATTGTTTGTCTTCTGGCCCCAGTCGCTCAAAGCAACCCAGCGGTCACACCTGCCGCCGGTGGCTGGGAACCTTAGCCTACGAACATTGACCAGACCGATTCAGGCGGGGCGTATTATCCAGATAACCATGCTAACTTCAGAAAAAAAAAATACAAATGCAAAAAGGTAAGACATGGTGAGCAATTATCAGTAGAGGATGAACTGGTACATTTTCTCTCCTCCGTTTCTTTTTTCTACTTCAGCAACCCTATATGCCATTCACAGCATTGACAAACAGAACACCAACCCACGAGCTCGGAGCTATATCCACGTTCTAGACCACAGCAGTACCCTCTCCACGCCTCTCATCCTCAAAATCACTCCTCACCCCAAATGAAACCGCACGAACCCAACTAATCCCCGCACCCCACCAATCGATTCCGAGCAGAGACTCCCCACGGAACCAAATCGAACCCCTCGCCCTAAAAAGCAAATGAAACCCAACCAATGCCTTCACCACAGCACTCGACCAACCATGAACAGGGTCAGGGGCACCACTGAAAAGTCAGCGCGTAAAAGCAGGGCGACCCAGAAGGCTCCTTCTTCCTGATGCGCGAGTGACGGGCGAGCCGGTCCTCTCTCCGGGTCTTGGCCCGGGCTTTGACGGCGAAGAGAGGCTGGCGCTGCAGCGGCCGCTGCATTGGGACTGTCCCGACGAATTTCGGGCAGACCGAGACCGAGAGAACGTTCTGGGAGGAACCCGGAAAGGGACTCTGGCTGAGGAACGAGACTGAAGTAGAAGCAGCCATGGCTTATCGCTGTGCAAGTGCGAGAGACAGAGAGCGATGCTGACGGAGAAGAAGGCACTCATTCCCTCTACGTTTCCGCGACGCCTTATCCTTTTCGACGAATTGTTTGGGAAAATTGCGTTATGGTCCTCGTAAATATTTACGGGTTCGATTTTGGTCCTTTTGCCAAATATTCGCGACGGATTTCATTTCATGCCGTCTCTCGAGAACGATCTAATAGGAACATTTTTTTTTTCTATTTTCACATTTCCAAATAAGAACTGAATTGCAACAAAATGGAGCCAATGCTAAACTTTTTCCACTCCTGGGAAAGTTGTAAAGTCCAGCAGGTTATTCAACGCCCCACCGGATTTGAGGCTAAATAATTTCATCCATCAAATCAATTATAAGAGTTGTACCGATTATTGATTATATAAGCGATCTATTGACATTTAAGGTTATCATGACCGTAGGGGTTGTAAGTTTTACATTTGATGGAGGAAGAATGCAGCAACCTAGTGTATTTATTCAAAAATAGGCTACATTAATTTAGAAACTTTAGATAAATGTTATCATCGTTTTGGTAAATAATTATGAATAGGGAAAAGGAAAATTACCATAAATTCAAGTTGCATGTTATTTCTTCAGTGAAGTTACGATTTACAATAACTTAAAGTGATTTATTATTGGTAATTATTAATTGTCATTCTTAAGCAACGTAAGCTCCTAATGCCATTATGAAGTTACATTCTTTGAGGTGATAATGACGAGTGATGGCATTCTTACTTTAAGAGCTCTATAGCTAAGTTAGTACTCCAAAAGGAAAAGCACTAGCTATAGATAGATCGAGAATAGGACAACTCGAGACAAATTACTGTGGTTGGAGGTATAATCATCAAAACTGTATCGTGGAAAAATTACAATGTTGTCGGATAACGACTAGGCGCTAGCATTATTGAGAGTATTATGGAAATTCATGAGGGGAAGTTACTAACTATAATAAATTACTGATTATGACCATTTGAGGAAAATAATGGTATTATCGAATAATTATTAGTGACAGCAATATGAAGTTACGAAAAGAAAGCAATCTACAATTATTGAGGTCAATATAGATTACAAGTTCCATCTGTTGCGACAATTTAAGCTAAGTTACTATGCTGAAGTGATTGAGATTCTCACGGAACACAATCTACAGCTAAACCAATATGTGAAAAATAAAATCCTTAACTCTAGGTGCAATTCAAATTACGTCAAGATCAATTAAATTTCAATTACTAAGTACAAGAACTAAAAAATATGACCTTTTTAGGGAAATTATAATACCATTGAAAAATCTCTTAAAACGAAGTCATTTACCTTAGAGGAAGTACTTTAATTTACCTTTGAAATGAGTAATTTAGCTTGTAAGTAAAGTTCATAAATCAGCTTATTGTATCATGGATGCAAAATGAAGTACGTAAATTATATTTGGTGTTCGTAAATCAGTTTCTTGTATCGGAACGCTCAGTAAGTTGCGACAGAAGTTCATTTGATATATTCATGGCGTACAGCAGGGGATACAGTCCCGTACTTTCCTATCATTGCATATTCATTATCAACAAAGTGCAACTTACGGACAATACAGGCTTGGAGACTTCTTAAGTCGTCTCGATCAGCAAGAGCATCAATGTTCCTCGACGATGAATGGAATAAAGACCGAAGCATAGAGGTTTCGAACCTTGATATCAAAAACCCTTCGTTGCATTAACGCCTCTCGGATCTCCCTCAACAAGTAGATGCAAAATGGAAGAACCAGAATCTCACCAAACAGTGATCCCCTTTACATTTTCATTTCTTGCCACGCCATTCCTCTGTAAAATGCAGGAAAAAAGAATGGACTGATGGGATCTATTCCTGTCACTCCAAGCATGAACTCCATCCCACTTGGTGCACGAACGTCCCAACTCATCAGCTCATAAGCAGAGAGCAAATCATGCAAGGGATGGCCTTTCCAGTTTCTCACCATTATCCCTCTTGCCAGGGAATGCTTCCCAACTGCCAAGACGAATGCTTTGCCTTTCCCTCCAGAACCTCTTGCTGTTCTTCCAACACAGCGCACATATTCGCTCAGATTGCGCAGGAAGTTGAAGAGAATAACATGATCCACTCTGGTAAAGTCGATTCCTCGTGACGCCCTGCCATATGGTTCAAAAATCATCAGGATCTGGCCAATACTTAAGGAAAGAGGACAGTGACATGTCTAAGATAAAATTGTATGTGTCCAGTGACCCCGCCAATAGTTAAAAGCGCCAGCCTTTTATTTGACTGTGTCACAAACGGTGCTGTAAAAATCACTAGGCGCTGTTAAGAGGCTCAGACCCCACGGTGCCTTAGGCGCTAGGCTGAACAATGAGAGGTGCTAAGTAGAAAGTTGGGATTAATCCATCACAAAACAAATTATTAGGTCTTTCACACTTAGAAATCACAAGTTATTTGAGGTCTGCATCAAAGCACATATTGCACTGGTGCAAGATGTTAACCTTGACAAATCTTTTCTGAGGCAATAGCTCAGAGGAGGAGCACCTCATCTCAGGTGCTTACCATAAACAAAGAAACCTTGCATGAGATGAGGTGAGGAGCAGAGGCTTCACGTCGCTTTGCCTGAGCGCCTAGGTGAGTGCCTTGAGTGTTAGCTAAAAACTCAGCTCTTGCCTATCAAAGAAATTGAACTGAGCCCAATACCAGAAAACTTGCAACTATACAGGCCCAATCATTCACAAAACCCACAAGACAGAACAAGGCGTATCCCAGCCAATACTATTTTCATCTAGTTCTTGTTGAGACTGAATACATCATTAAATGTGCAAGCTTAAACTGAGAACTGAAGGCCTGGGTCTGGGCAGGCCATGCATGGTTTAACTAAAGGCTCACTTTTAGGGATCAAGCTCAGCCACAGAACAGATCTATCTCTAAAGCATAGTTTGAATGGCATCAGACAAAGCAACCATACATACCTGTCGGTGCAAACCAAAAACAAGGAGATATCTTTAGATGGAGAAGCAGAAAACTCTTTCATATTTCCCTGTAGTGACTCTTCTGAAACAGCAGCATGAAAAGGTAGAACTTGTATAAGAGTGCCTTTTCTGTAAGTTCGTTCAATGCATTTTCAACTTTCCAACATGTCTCAATCTGTATAGAGAAGAGGAAGGGTGAGTTCAAAGTAATGATGAGTCCTCCATCCAGGTGGTTTCAGAGCCTTCTCTCACACTCCAGCTCAGGAGTTGAGGTGGTCGGGAACGAGAAGTAAATGTAATGATGAGTCAATTTCAAGAAGCCTATATTGAAAGATCAACATACCTTGTTACAGAAAACAATTGTTTTGGTTATTGGGCTTTCTTCTGCAAGCTGAATAAGAGCAGACTTCTTATTCAGGTATGTAGTATTTGAAGTCTTTTCACCGTCTTCCTCTTTACAATCTATGAGAAACTGGACATGACAGGTAACTGTCAAATTTGCCTCTATTACAGTGGTATTCCATTAGTTTTCTTCTTGACAAGAAAATGGGAGGAATGGAACTGGTTAGCAACCACAGCAAATTTATGCAACATGTTCATCAAGGGGGAAGGACAAAGCAATTTCATGTAACAGAAGATTACTCTTCAACCCAAATGAGAAAGCTCTCAGCCCATCTAGGATACTGTTGCGGAAATAACCCTTCTCCAGTATATGCAGCCTAAATTAGTTCGTACAATACCTCTCTACACAAAAAAAAAATTAAGATTCAACAAACTGGCAAAATGAAATTAAAACAATTTTCCGGACAACTGCACAAACTCTTCTGCAAATTGAGGAAAGAAGAGAAACAGATCGGACCCTAATATAATCCTCAATCCTCTTGGCACAATCAATGAAATTTCAGAGACTTCTCCTGATTTTATTTTTCTTCAACTCCAAGCAGATTAAATGACTTACAGAATGCTGGAGGCACCTTTAGATAGTATAGACCGCTTTTGGCCAAAAGAATAGTATAGACTACCAATACACATGTGCTAAGAGTCATTCAAGGAAAAAAAATTCATTCCACTCTTCATCCACTTTCCATCTTCCCTTGTCAATATGCAGTAACAATCCACCCCCAAATCCAAAGCATCAACATAAAACCTTGCTCCATCACTTTTAGGGAGCACAAACGACAGCTTAGTTATGAGTAATATATTGTCCCAAAGCATCCAGAAAAATGTACAGACATCGAAGTGAATCCTTTTGTGCCTAGATTAGATAATAGTTATGTATCCATTGGCAAATAATGGAAAGGGGAATAATACAGCTTTAGACCAACCTCTTCAAGGTGAGGGCATGTCCGATGAATGCCAGGTCCCATGATCACTTCACAGCCGGGAAGAATATATATATATATATCTACCTGTGTGGCGACGGGTAAAGAATTGATTATGCTTTGAAACGCTGCTTCAAACTCCTCATCATTGCAGAGTATATCCACCTCATCCAAAATCATGCTGCATCGAAAAGCCATAGCAGCAATTGCAAAACAATCTGCAATGTGTATAAATATACCATTCTTATAGAGCTCTTTGTCTGTAGCTTAGCATGGACTCAAATCTGCTAAATGCCAAAATCATCCAGACTTTGATGTCATTCAAATTCTTAGCAAGCAAATCCATTAGCAAAATATATTTTTAACTTCATATCCTATATCAAACAATATGATGAGTGGAGCTTTCTCAATTTGTCAATTGTCACCAGTCATTTCTTGAGGAAATCTATCGGGCTAACAAATAGCAATATATATAGCAATTTTGTAAATCAAAGCAAAGGTCTCCATAACTCAAGCCAGAAAATCAAGATTCAGCTATGTATATGTAAGAATAGAAATTTCACTAATCTTTTCCTTTCCTCGAAGAATGGTGATGAATCATGGTGGCAGTACTAAATCTAGAATACAATAGCACAATCACATTTGTTACTCAAAAACAGATGAGAAGACAATAATTTTGAATAGCTCATGCACCCAAACTTATTCGTGCAACATTATACAATGCATAAGCTTACCATTGAAGATCTTTCAACTCCAAAAAGCCCTCTTTAACTAGAAAAATAAAGCGACCGGGTGTGGCTATTAGGCATCAAGACCTTCTATATTTTCCAGCTGAGTTTTCTTCCTGAAATCGCCCATGGCAACCATAGACCAGAATGGAGCCCCAAACTTCAATATGGATCAGCAGTTACTCAAAACCTGCATAAAATCTACTATAGATATTAAGTATTGCTTATGTGGGCGCAAAAATTTATGTCAGGTTCGTCATCCACTACTAGCAAAAACAAGCATTGCTGTACATACAACCAACTACAGAGTATCTCCAAATTCAGAACACATCCATTTTCAACAACTCCAAGGAGATTAACAGTTTTGCCACATGAGTAGATTATGAACATCATTAAGCAACTGTGTGCCACTCAAATTGCATATTTGTCTTTCCAGAAACCCACTGACTGCCAACGAAAATGACAATTTGAGTATTATAGACGACAAGTTGTCAAAAACACACTGACTGCCAATGAAAATGAATTGGAGTGCTTTTTTTACAACAAATTGGCTGCTTAAGTAATAGCCTATCATAGTATAAAATGAGAACTTAAAATGGCCATAAACTAGTATAAGTCAGTGACTTGCTTGCCAAAGCACGTAAGGTAAAAGAAAAGGCACAAGAAAGGATACCAACTGCCAACCTGTGAAGCTAACTCAACAGCCGGCACCAAAATGACAACTCGAGGGCTTCGTGGGAATGATTAGCTAAGTCCTTACAGCTCTTCTTGCCTGACAGGTTGGACTACTGGTGCAAGATAAGCCAGTCTTTTAACCCAAACCACTCTGATCAACTATATTACAAGTGTTTCCCTCAATTACAGGTTTGAATGCCATCGACTGCAGTCATCAATAGTTAGCATCAATCTGAGTTGCAGTACATAAGGAGAAGTTCTTCCTTTTGTCAAGGTATAGATAGAACATCACAATGCAATTACTTATCAATACTTATGCTAATGAAAAGACAATGCTATAGGTTGGCCCCTCAATGACTTCCACATCCATCAGCTCCAAATTCACATTTACAGATAAACAATTAATGATGACGAATGCAAGCTTACATCTAGAACTATACAAAAACAAGGTCATCATTGATTTGAAGCTCAATGTGTATATTATGCAGAGAGTAGATATAACAAGGATTACTATGTGCTCATTTTTAGTATATTGCCAGCTAAAACAGCAGTAAGGAAGCAATGACCAGGTTCCTTTTATTTTCCCAACAGAAAAAGCAACAAGCTGAAAACTTTGACTTGAGTAGGTCATACTATTGATGTACCTGAATATGTGAGGGGCGCAGAAAATGCTGCTTCCTCAAAGATTCAATCATAGAGTCACTACAACCCAAATCTTCAAAGGACTTTCGACCATGGAAGTCACTATTGGAGGAAACTTTCCTATGCAAAGTTAGATCTTTGGAGTCAGATCTAAAGTCATCCATGGACACCCCCCTGCCCCATTTTTCTGAAATCTGCTTTAGAACTACGAACTGAATGCTCTGTTCCAACTACTCTGGTGGTAGATATGCCATGTTTATCGGGTTCCTTTCAGTGCACTGAACAATCCATATCTTCCATGTCCATCCTTGCTGTAGCGTCTTTGGCAGCTTTGGATTGGTAAGCACCTGAATCCTTTCCTCCATGTCCAAGGATAGCTGCTTCCTTCTGTTTCCCTAGTAGGTCCAATTTATAAAGAGAGATCAGGCACATCAAGAGGTAAATTTTCTGCTACTGGTTCATAATCTTTGCGACTCGCTTGCTTTAGCTTGGAAGATTTTTCAGCAAGAGATTTGACTCTCAGCAATTTCAGTCATCCAAAACCTCTGCCTAGACCACTCACGCTTGCTGTAGGAGAATATCATCTTTCGACAGGGTTGACCCATGATGATTACCTGCATAAAAATAAAAAAAGACTGTCAGACTACATTTTATCGCTGGGAAAACCAAATCCATCTCCAAGCTCTGACTTTTACACATTGCATAGCGGGATTCAGTACGCAACACAACACGAAAGTCTTAGCACATATTGAAATGGGAGAGAAGTTTCAAACTCTGTGTCGCATACATTCGTTTTCAAGCCAAACTAAGAAAACCGAAACCATCTGCCCAAGACTGTATAATTCAGATAAAACTTCAAAAGAAAATCTAATGTTGGATTTGTTATCCATCCGAACACAATGCATATAACAAATCGCTCAAGTTGTTCCAAGAGCTTGGATACCAATTATCAACAATGCAAGCACAAAAAAGAAAGAAAACTCCAACAAATAAGAAGGGAATTTGTCATCAGAACGAACCGCATCAGTCATTCCGACTCGCACATACACATCAAGCACGCCTACAGTTGAATGCAAACTACGCAAAAGCGAACAGCTCAATTACTGAGATAAATGCAACCCTACCGTCTCGTCGTCGATCAGCCGGTATGCCCCCGCTGGAGTCTCCAAGGGCGTCCCCCACCTCCCTGGGGAAACACTGGACAGGCTGAAGGAGAAAGAGTGGGACGCGAGTGAGCCGGAGCCGGAGCTGGAGTTGGAGGCGGAGGGGTGTGGAGTTAAGGCTGATTGGGAGGCCAAGGCGCTTTCAGTGGCCATCATTATAGTTTTTTGACGCCCCAGAAACTTCAGCTTTTACCCGATGATCAAAAGGCTCAGATATTAAAAATCCCAAATCTCTTCCATGTAGAATATTCGAATCCGAATCCCCTTTCTCAAGTAATTGACTTAAACATGCAATTATCGAACATAACTCGTGGGATTTCGCGGATGAGGGGCCAATAGCTGCCGGTCCCTTTCCTGCATCGCTTCTCCAGAATCGGGCAATTGACGATCCAGAGAAATTCTAGGGAGGGAGGGAGGCCATCCTCGGGTAACTCCCTCAGCTTCGAGCAATTGTGGAAATATAATTTCTGTAGAGAGGGAGGGAGACTGCTGGACAGTCTTTCCACTTTCCCCATATCATCAATATAGAGATAGGTCAGAGAGGAAGGGAGCGGAAGCACAAGATCCTCCTCCTCTCCCACTCCTCCTATGCTGCCGTCGATCGTTAGAAATTCAAGGGAGGTGAGGGGGGTAAGCCACTCCCTCACCGGCTGCTTCATATTCTCGCATTTTAATATCCTAAGAGTCTGTAGCTGGGGCGGCAATCCTCCATCAGGGAAGCGCGTAATACTCTCACACTCAATAATTACCAGAGTTTGGAGACTCGTGAGTCGATGCAACTGATTAGGTAACGATTTTATCTTCGAACAACCCCCAAGCCCAAACGTCGAGATGTCGGGAGGAAGAGGAGGGAAGCACTCCAGCTCCAGTGCAGGACACTCCCACAACCACAAGTTAGTGAGATGGGAAAGTGTGTCCAGCCCCTGTGGTAAGCTTCTCAAGTTCTTGCAAGAGGCAATATTGATGCTTTGAAGTGATTGAAGACAGTCTACAGGTATCTCCGCGAGCGACTCCACTCCCCTACACGATGAAATTCCAAGTGCCTTGAGGGTCGCTGGTAAAAAACTACTCTCGCTGAATGAAGAGGCTGGTAGAGAATCGCATTTGTAGATTTGTAGTTTTTGCAAACAAGACGTCATGTCACCGTGATTATTGGCGCTGCTGCTTGGTTCATCCATATGAACACTTAATCCTCTAGGTAAAGATTGCAACATTTCGCAATCTCGGATATTTAATGATATCATTGACGCCAACATATCTATTTCGGGGAATGACACAAGTTTTGGGCACTTACTCACGGTCAAGTCTTGAAGAGAGGAAATGGTATAAATCTTGCTTGGCTGCTTCTCCAAATCGATGCAATTCCGTGAGTCCATTGTCTCCAGCTTGCTAGGCAACTCCATATCTCCTTCTCCAACTGAAAATGATATCAATTCCGGACAATTTTCGACAACTAAGCTCTTCAGACAAGCGAGATTCCGAATTACATCTATCTCTTGCCACAAGTATATCAAATTTTTACAACTTTTCATCTCCAACTTCTCCAGCTTCACCAAGGAGCTTGTAAACCCATAATTTAAGCAAGTTAATTCAGCAACATCTTGTAGGACAAGAGCAGTTAGAGATGTCAAGTATACCAAATTCTTCGGCATCCCCTCATTACAACCTCTAAAGTTTAATTCATTGAGGGATGGAAGGCTAATGATAGAGGATGAGGCATCCATATGCGGACAGGAGTTGATTTCCAGCTTCTTGAGGGAGCTCAATTGACTAGGCAATCTTCCAATCAACATAGGACAATCCTGAATGACCAAATGCTCAAGACAAGGGAATAAAACTCCTACTTCTTGAGTGCCGACACAATGAGACCAGTCCTCCCATGATGGCATGTCATTGAATTCCAAAGTCATTAAGGACGGAAAAGGACTTTTAGTTTCATAAAATTCGGACCCTATCGTGTGTATTGCATTTAGACCTTCGATGTACAATTCTTTTAGAGAAGATAGTCGTCCCAATGAGGCTAGCGCTTTGGCCTGATAACACCCATGCAAACGTAGATGCACCATATTAACGTATGAGTGACTTCCTAACCATGATGGGAATTCTATGCCACCATAGTAGGATATTGCGAGATTTTCAAGGTTTGAGTGAGGCCGAAGAAAGTCGAGGACTTCTGCTTCAAGCTCTTCATTTCGGAAATTTCCAAAGTCTTTGCCCCATTGCATGGTCAACTGGCATATCCCCTCCTTCATGCATAAATTGGCATCCTGGCATCTCTGGCTTCTTGAACCTTATGCAAATTAGAGATGCACAATTCCCCTCCAAGGTTCTCTAGGTTTTTTAACTCCTTCAACCTTGACCCTGCTTCCGTTCCCACTACAAATTTGGACAGCATCTCAAGACCCACCAAATTACCTATATACAGCGGCATTGCTCTTAGGCTCGGAGTGTCGGTAAAGTCGAGAAATTTTAGATTTATTAGTTTCTCCATACCTTCTGGTAACTCAGTAAGATTTCGACATCCCCGCAACATCAAGGCCTCTAGGTAGTACAATGCAACAATTGACTCTGGAAGGGTTTCAATGTCAGTATACGACAAATTGAGGCACCTTAGGTGCCTCAGTTTGCCAATGCAATTCGGTACCTCTCTGATGTGATAGTGACATAATGAAAACACCCTCAAGTATTTCAATTCGGATAACAAGTCGCCTAACACTTTCTCGGACAAATAAGACTTACCATAATACCTAGGTTGCTTTGCCAACGATATGAAGCTCCTAAGTCCCTTCATTTCATGATATATCTTGAATCTTTTTGCCACAATGTCTCCACTACTATTGAATGAGGCATGACGAGCTAAAGATGCATTATTTTGATCACCTTCATACTCAAACTCTCCTGAGCTAAAACAAGTTGCACTAGCAACTAGCTTTGCCAGGTCATTCACAAGATCATGCATCAAGAATCGTGATTCAGTACTACTCGACTTTTGAAGTAACGATCTACAAACTAGCTCGTCGAAAAATTTCAAACCTGCATTCCAATAGTTCTTTCCTTCTTTTCCTTCCAACAAGCCCTCTGCAATCCACCAGTGAATCAACTCATCTCGTTCAATTTCATAATCCTTGGGAAATATAGCACAGTAAGCGAAACATCTCCTCAAATTTGAAGGGAGATGGAGGTAGCTAAGTTTCAAGGCAGGAAGGATGTCATTACGTTCTTTCGGTAGGTCCCAAATTTTGCTATCCAATATAGCTTTCCATTCATGGGGACTAACTTTAAAGCTCAACAATCCAGCCAAAGTCTTCACAGCTAATGGCAACCCTCGACATTTTTCCACTATTTTCACACCTAACCCTTTAAGATCTGGATGATGATCGAAATTTCCGACTCCAAAAGCATGAAATGCAAACAAAGTCATACAAGAATCTTGCGACAACTCTTTGAGAATATAGGGTCGAGCACGGGCTATTTCAGCAACGTGAAAATTACGAGTCGTGATAATGACCTTGCTTCCCTTCACTCCTGATTGAAAAGGCTTCAAGAGAATAGTCCATTTTCCATAATTCTCATTCCAAACATCATCTAGAACAACAAGAAACTTCTTCCCGGCAAGGTGTTCCTTGAGCTTACCATGAAGCCAATTTAGGTCCTTTCCTTCACAGAGCAAATGGTCACTCACTGTCTCAAGGATCTTCTTTGTAATAGTAAGCACGTCGAAATCGTCAGAAACGAAAGCCCATGCTTTCACATCGAAATTGTTGGTAACTCTATCATCATTGTAGACTTGCTGAGCCAAAGCAGTCTTCCCAATACCCCCCATCCCCACGATGGGAATCACTTTTGGATTTGCACATGTCCTATCATCTTCTTCTTCACCGATCAACAATTCAAGGATCTTCATTTTTTCAACCTCCCTGCTAACGAAACAAGGCTCAGGCAAACTTGTAGTGTGAAGTGGCTTATCCACTCCTCGGTATGCCACTCCCTTACCGTTGTTCTCTCTCAAGCTCAATGTATCTTTCTGAGTGATGATATCCTTTAATCTGTCATCCATCTCTTCTATCTTGGATCTCATTTTATGATCGAACATAAATGCTTTTGGGCTCAATCTAAAGCAACAACTCGGAAGAAGGGAACGTGCCTTGCTAGTGCCAGGTTCTGCCTTGGACTTATTTTCCATGGACTCCAGGGCGAACTCGTCAAGCAAGTCTTCGATGTCGTAGACCAAGTTCCCTGAGATTTTGAGCCATGAGTTCACATCGAGATCACGGTGAGTTGCTTATCCTCTGCATCATCCAACACCTTGTTGATGCTAATCAGCATCTTCTCCCATTTCTCCAGCAGCGTATCTATACCCTCGTGCCGCGCAAAGTTGAGAACCTCTTGAGAGGCCAACCTTTCGAAGAGCACCGAAAGAAAGGCGCCAAGAAAGAGCTCTGCGATGGGCATGGCTTGGTTCGCGAGTGGCAGAGGATTAAACAAGAGTGCCGAAAGGGTCGAAACAAAGTGCAGAGGGCGGAGAGGAAACAAAAGTTCTTCCGTCCAGGACAATAGAATGAAATGATGGTCTGAATCAAAGACTTTTTAAGCACTAAAGTGCTCCTTTCTCGGAAGAAGCTACCGTTTCATTTTTTTCCATCTCGTCCTCGCTGATTTCATTTCATTTCTGTGGACTCGATTTCTCGGAAGCAAGTTGGTCGGATGTGGGACCGAGTCTTGCTATTACTCGATTGTTCATAAGTCCACTATTCTTGTCTTGATTGAGGCGACGGGCTTCTTTGCTATTTAACCTTGGCTGGTGACGACTTGGAGCAATCTGCTACCAAGCTTTCAGCTTCCCAGGTAATTGACCGATTTTTAGTTAAGGTCTTAACTAAGGTTAAGCTACGGTGCTCCATAGTCCATCCGCATCTCTTCTTTCCATCCTCGTCATTCGGGTCTCTAGTCACTAAAACTCGGCCTATGATAATTAAATATTCCAGAAAAAAGTTGCTGTGCTTTTTTTTTCTCCGCCGATTGCTCCTTCGGACTCCCCTTCCTTCGTTCTTGTTTGCACTCGAATCTCTACACCTTCTTAATCTCTCATCGTTGATCTCATTTGATTTAATTTAATGGGAGCAAGTTGGTCAATAATGGCATCCTGGTCTAGGAAAAGGGCTTCACGGAAATCAAGGCCGAAGGACCCGAATTAAGGGTGGTCCGAACCCCCGCGGTTATCATTACCCCATTTTACTGTTGGGGTTGACTCTGAGAACAGAAGCAGTTTAAGGACATGCTTAGGTCCTAATCCGACAAAAGGCTGCTCTCTCAATTTCTTTCCCACTCATTTTTTGTACCCACCCATCATCATCATGCATCACATAGACATACTGGCATCATCGTCTCATTGACGCAGTCTCATACATCGGTCATATAAGTCCCAACCATTATTCCATATTACATGATAACTCAATGCATTAAAAACTGTATAATTTACTTAGCTGGTCACCAAGTGTCCAAAAAGACTAGTTAAATAATGACTAAAAAAACTGATTACTTTTATTGCTACCTAGTTTCGCTCTCTAAAAGATACGTTATGCATTAGATTAGTGGCAAAAAATAGAGTGGTTTGGAATCGAATTAAATTGCAAACCTTCTAGCACCATTTTCTATTTTTCCCCTTTTATAATGATTATACCCATAATGAAGCTTTCTCATTTTATTGGGTCCGTGGGCCCATATTACAATATGCTTATTGTTTTGTCAGCCTAACTACAATTCGTCCAACGGATAAATATTTTATCCAAAGATGGCCAAATTGATAAATTAAATTAATTATAAGATTTAAGGGGTGGTTGAAGAAGTGAGTCAGCACGAGGATGCGGTTCAAGGGGTGGTTCAAGAAGTGGGGGCCAGACAACAACAAGAATTATTGATCGAAGGGGAGGAAGAAGGAATCAAACGCCGTTCTCTCTCTACCCTCTTCATTATTGCCGGATGCTGGCCCTATGTGCAAAGCATCGAAAGAAGGGTAATCATGGCAGGACATACGCGTAAGTCAAGGAATCAAACTTTCATAATTCCCATGGGATCATCGGTCTTCTGCACAGATAATTTATATATTACTCTCTCTCTCTCTCCCTATCCATGTATAATACTTTTCAATTTTTTTCTTTTATTTAGAGTTCATATGTTATTGTTGTTCTTTCCATGCTTTGCACATGGGGCCTGCATCTAGGAATGGTGGATAAGGTAGAGAGAGAATGACGTTTGATTCCTTCTTCCTCTCCTTCGCACAGTACTTCTTGTTGTCGTCTGGCCGCCATACCTTGAACCAGCTAAGTACATGACATCAATAGATAATTGTTTATGAAGAAATGACAAGGTTCCTATCGAGATGTAGTTCTATTCTAAATAATGTGCATGCTTTTTAGGGTGAAGTGCACCCTCCTCACAATAAATTGCTCACTCTTTTACAGTGATTTGCACAATCTTGTTCACATGAAGTGCATAATCCTTAAAGGTCAAAGTGCATCTCCTTCTTAAAGTTGAGTGAACACTCATTATAATCAAGAGTGAACTCCTTCTAACGTCTGAATTAGAAACGTGCCTCTTTTGATGAGGAGCATGCCCCTTAAGCAGGTCGATGTTGATGAGGCAGTCATAATGTTCCTATTGTGTCAATTTAATTTCGGAATTCTCTAGAAAGTTAGTGTTTGCTTTCTATTGTTGTAGGAACTTGTTAATCTAAACTAGATCTTGTCCAATACATTATTTGTGAAATAGAGATGAGAGTTTTCTATTATTTTAACCATTGTTCAAATTTCAGTGTAAGTTCCCACCTAAAAAATCCCAATTTAGAGCAATTGACCCTTTTGTGCCTTGACTCAGTGGTTGCAACTTAGCCTTTGATGCTCTGTGCAACCCCTGATCCATAATCTGCTCTAACTCTGGGGAAGGCCACGATTAAGAGTAATCCCATCCTCTCGTTTCCAACAAATGGTCTCTTCTTGTATGGCTCTTTAGATGATAAATGAATGATAATGCTCTCCAGCAAAATATTTAAAAGTATAGTTTGATTGATTGATGAAATTGGAATACTATGCGTGTGTCGAACTTTTCTTAATATGCCGCATATGATCCATTTGTTTAAAGGTCTATTTGTAGTATGCTATATCACTTGGTGTATCAATTTAATTGATTGCTCCAAAAATCATCTAGCTTTGTCATCTTTACAAATGGAGAGCCCTAATTATCATCAGTGATAAAAGTTCGATAAATTGGCTCATTGTTCTTACTTCTTTGATATTCTATTCCCTATTTTTTTCCATAGCTTAAGTAGTTTAGACTTGAACATATTCATTCCATTAACAATATGGTATACTGCATAGCAAGGTCAATCATCCTTCAAACACAAAATTGAACATGAGAAAATACATAGGATCTTCACATCAATCAAATTCTTACTTTTAATCAAACATTAGTTTATTAAGACAACCAAAAATGCCCATCGTAGTCAAGTTGTTTACATACAAAGTTCAAAAAGGTCAATTGATAATGAGAACATGATTAAAATGCCACCATTTTTCAAAGTTCCAATATCAAATGTTAGGAATTTGAAGTTTTTATCATTTCTTGAATTTATTATACTTAATAGGGTAAGATTGACAGTGATTCCCAATAAGGATCCTAATATTTTATGGTCTTCATTATTGTGCTTGAGTGCTATGTTTTTCCCATTGTTGCAGCATCATGAGATGGTGGAATTGATTGTCTATGATAGGTACGCTATTCAAGGAAGCAGCGAGGCCAAGACTGGGCAGCATCTGTCTTATGTTAGCTTTCTTTAATATGATTTCAAACAAACGTAAACCCACTCGAACACAAGTTGAAAACAAGAGCAAATCTTTTCGAAGGGATCCACAATTTAAGCAAATTTAGCTAAACTATGAACTGGCTGCATTACCTTCCTTCCTTTATTTACACCTATACAGCAGGACACCGATACCCTACTCCATTGGGGAGAAGCTCTAAGCACCACTAAACATGCGAGTCGAAAGACTTTCGCGTCGGTCCAACCATCTTCCCTCCCCCTCTTCTCCTTCTTCAGTAGCGTATGTTCTTTTTCATCCCTCTCTATGTCTCTCCGTCTTTTCATTTGTGGGCTTCCTCTTGTCATTTTCTCACTCTTTCTTTCTCGGAAGACGCTGCCATTGCATTTCATCTCATCTCATTTGATTTTTGATTTTCCTTTCTGTTGCCTCAATTTCTCGGAGGCAAGTTGGTCGGAAGTGGGGACCAAGTCCTGGCCATCGTTAAAGCCACCAAAGAAGGCTCGGAAGGTTAAAAAGTGGGCCCGAAACTTCACCTTTATTATCGTTCGTCAGTTCTGTCTCACCATTCACATCACACAAATTCCCAAATGCACCCATCCACCATTGTCATGCATCACATAGATCATAGGGCATCATGGTTTCACTGATGCAGCCTCGCTAGCCCCATGTCATTATCAAATAAAGAAGCAGCCGTTACCTAAACTTAATACATGCAAATCAGACCATCATTAACCATTGATCATATGCGTCCGAACCATTATGCCACGTGACACGAAAGCCCGATGCACTGACAACTGTAAAATTTTTGTAGTTGATTGTTTAGCAAGTGTCCAAAAACACATGACAACAAAACCATTTTTAATTATGATCAGGAAGAAAAAAACGATTACTTTCTCTTCAATTATGCTGTTGTCACCTAGACGTGCTCTCTCAAGAATACGTAATCAGATTAGACTAGATGGAAAAAACCAAGTGGCTATAGATCGAACTAAATTGCAAACCTTCAAGCTTCAATTTGTTTTTTCCCTTTTTGGCCAAGCAACTATAATTATATTCATAGCAAAGGTTCCTTGTTTCATTTGGTCCATGGCTAAAAAAAAATGTGCTTATTGTTTTGTCTTAGGAAGAGAGGAACTACCTAACTTCAATATGCCCACCAGCCATTCAAATAGGTGGAATTTGGTATATACTTACGCATACCCTATTTTTATATTGTGCATAAATATTACATTAGCGGTACACAAATAACTGAATGGCTCATTTATAGATTTTGCTATGGCATTGCATCATGACAATGATCGATGTGGGGAGCGCGCTCTTGAGATGGGGAGGTGGACTAAGTGAACTATGTGAAAGTTTGGTTTTGACACCACTTGAATGCTAAATACAAAAAGAAAAAAATATTCGTAAATAGTTCATGGGTTTAAAGATCAAATAAAATTTGAAATTTCCATGCTGCAAATTCAAATAAGATATGCTTATGTTTAATTAGGATAACAATGATAGTACCTAACTACAATCCATCCACCACCTAAATTTTCATTAAACATGGACAAATGAATAAAACAATTCAATAAGTTTAATCAATTATGCCCTATAAAAACAGGGTGTCAAAAGATTTTTGTTTATAGAGAAATTACAAGTTCTTGTTGAAATGCATTTCTATTCTAGAGATGGTGCATTCTCTTTAGGACAAAGTGCAACCTTTTCACAATTAGTTGAAAAAGGTAGAGTGCGTGCGTTTTGCTCTTATTCAGGTGAAGCGCACATTCCTCAAAGGTCAAGTACATGCTTTCTAGGTATTTGAAACAGGGCATGTAATTGTTTGTGTTCACAGGTCTTGGAAAAGTCAACAAAGGGAGCTTCGTGTCAGAATTTACATTGACCCTTCCTACTAGTCTTCGTCATTGCTTCGTGTCTGAATTTACGTCGAAGTTTCCTACTAGTCTTCGTCGACTCGACGGTTAAAAAAGATCCATGTCAAAATTGCCTTCTTCCTTTCTAGAAGCACTAATTGGTTAAATAATTGACACATAAAGGAGAATTGTATGCATGTGTAATTCAAATTTTTCATTAGGCGGGATACAAAATACTTTATTATCAAGTAGATATTTCAACCAAGCTTTAATCCAATTCTTGCCTAACTCTTAAAAATAGTAGGGTTCTATGAATTTTGGAATTTACCAAGGTAAAGGAGCTTTCTCTATCAAAAAAAAAACTTTCATGTTAGCAAATAGTTTTTTTCTATGGAAAATTATTAAATATAAGTGTAATTAAGGATAACCTTTTTGTGGCCTTTTCTGTGGAAAATTGTGAACTGTCGTTGTTTAATGCCCGAATTTTCTTGTTAGGAGAAGCTTCACACTAACCATTGAAATCACATGGCAACTTCTGATGAACTTCCTGATTATGTACTGTATTAGATACGTCAAATCTTTGACTTAATGGCTCTTTCTCCATTGTGCTAAACTTTCTAGGCCCAAAAAAGAATAAGAAACCATGACAAATTTGCGTATAGTCTAATGTACATTCATTGATGAGGGCACAAGCATCGTAGTTGACATACAAACACATCACATGTTTCTAATGTTGAACCATCCTCAATGAGAGGGTTTAAGTCGAGCACATAAGTGTCAGAATTTCGACATATCTTAATCTTGGAGCTGATAAGTAAGCTCCCGTTTCCATCTTCTGGAGCTTATCTTGGGGAGGTTGTAGTGCCTTACTTTGTGCCACCGTTGCCTAATCTCATCGCTGGTGGACATGATCAAAACAAGTCTTTACTTCTCCCACTTCAGTCTTGACTTGAGACACTTCAAACTGAACACTAGACACCATTGTGGTCAAATGTTTTATGTACACTTAGGGCAAAAGCATTTTTGTTTGCCAAATCAGAACAAACTCTGCGAGGGTGATCCTTCTGGAGTTTCGGGCTGGATCGACTCTAGTTCAGACCTTTAGGCGATGCTCATATCAAATCGTGTTTATAAATTCTTCCAAGGAAGAAAAATTTTATGGTTGAAACGTGCAAATACTAAGCAAGTCTAATGGTTAAAATGCCCCTTATGCTGTAAAACCACAGAGACTAAGGACGTTAGCAGAATAATAACTTACCGAATCTAATCATTTAACAAATATTAAACACCTATTGAAAATGAATCTCAATACAAAACCAACCTTTCATGTAAATTTTAGATTACATGCCTTAAACTAAGATTAACTTGTAAAATGTCATGCACAATTTCCAAAAGAATAATTACCAAAAAGGTCATAACCTATTGGACATATGTCATTACAATCAATAACCTTTCAATTTGATCACATTTAATCATAAACTTTTAAGAATTTATCAATATAGTCCTTTCAACAAATTTTAGGCAAAAATTATTAATGGAGATACTAACCATCCTACATGGCATAGGTAGTGCTAATATAAATAATATTTTATAATTTAAAAAAAATGGAATTTTGTTTATATTTTTCATAATATTCGCCACACCCCCCTAGCCAACGAGGGCTCACAGGCCTTCGTCTAGTGGCCGTTGCTGGCCACGATGAAAAAACAGAACAGAAAATTTATACATCGGCAGGTATGGTTAGTGTTTATTTCCACCGGACAATGACGCCATCCCGTTTTCTCGCGACTGCAGGTCAGCTCGCCGCTCGCCGCCGACGACCTCGAAGAGCAGCAGTCGGCGATTTTCGTTGACGGATCCAGTCATCGTTCAAAGTCGGCCTCGATGGAGCTTGATATCTCCGGATTCGATACGCCTTCTCCAAGAAGGTGACGGTCGCTCCGGCCTTCACCTCCGTCGCAGTGCACCACCATCGTCACCGGCTGCGCAACGGAGGTCAGGCTCTCTCTGGCTTTATCCATCTGGCGAGTTGTCCACCGGCATTGACAGAGCTCTCGCGAATGATTCGGTCGAGCTAGAGTTTACTCTCTCTCTCTCTCTCCCCTCCAGAGCGGCTCCCGAAAAGCTCCGTCACCACCTCTCCATATCTGTCCTTCACCATCGACGACTCCAGCTCGCCAGTAGGATCTTCGCACGATACCTCGGAGGCGAAGAAGGATTCAGAAGCGGTTTCATGTTCATCTTTGCTTTTCACTGGAATCGACAGACCCTCGGACTCGGCGAGTCGGGGACCGACGAAGCTCAATTCGGCACATCGAAACTCGGATCCTCACCGTCATCGTGGACGATCGAGACTCTTAATCTCTGATCATCTCAGGTTCTGATCCATCGTTTCTCGCTTCATCGCCGATAATCTGTTTGCCGAATTTTCCCCCGAGAAGCACGCGATGCAGAGGAAGGACTAAGAAGCTGATGACACGAGAGAAAGCGGAGCCGTGAAACAGAGCAGTCGCTCGCCATCGTCCAACGCAGCTCGACCGTCGGCTTTAATGCTCGTGGCCGGACGCAGCGATTGCGAGTTCAGGCGATGACGAAATCCATCCGCTAACAGCCGCATTTGCCCAGGTCATTTTCGGCTACTGCATTGCAAAATTCAACCATCAAATTTCAGCACTAGAGAAAATGCAAGGAGAGAATCGGATGAATTCCAGGCGATCGATCCTACAGGTTTAGCTAATGAGAGAGAGGCCCGTTGCAAGTTAGAACAGCTCCTAAGCTTGCCATCGGGAAATGCCGAACTCGGGCAGGTTTTTACTCTGAAATCAAGAAAGGAGGGCCCTAAATATGTGCTCATTGTTCTTGCTTCTTCGTATCAGATCGGCTCTCACTTCTAAACTCATGCAACTATGGAGGCAACTTCTCTAAACTCAAGTAGGAACTAATGCTTTCTCAAGATACTGCACAAATTAGAAGTTTATGGGCTGCATTTTACATTAGATCAAAGTACATGGGCTATTTATGTTATTATCCCTATTAAGACACGTGATTGATCGATACAAAAATACATTTTATTCTGGCCACATCATGCAAACAGACCGGCTTGGCTAGAAGATGTAGACTACAAAAATTGAGAGTTGGGCCCAAGGGCTTCTAAGATGGTGCAGGAGATGAATGACACCAACAAGGCCCTCAAAGAATGGAATGACACTTTCATTCTAGTCGGATGGTCTTTTCCATTCTTACAACTACAACATTGTAAGAAAAACTATATGGAGGTCAGTACAAATTACAAGTTTTGTCTGTTGCCACAGTTTAAGATAAGTTACTATGCTGATGTGATTGACATTCTCACGGTATGAAGTCTATAGCTAAACTTATACGTGAAAAAGAAAAATAATAACTACAAGTAGATTACTCCAGGATCAGTTAAATTACAATGCTGGAGTCATATTACCAGGTACAAGAACTATAAGGTATGACCTTTAAGGAAAATTATAATACAAGGAGTAACATCTCTTAAGACAAAGTCATTTACATTTAGAGGAAGTAATTTAATTTACCTTTTGAGTAATTTAGCTTGAAAGTAAAGTTGGCTATGCAGTATAAAGTTTGTAAATTATATTTTGTGCTCGTAAATTAGCTTCTTATACCGTAAGGCTCAGTAACTTGCTATTCATTTTGTATATTCATTGCATACAACAGGGGATACTTATAACAGCAGGGATACAGGGGGTCCCGAACTTTCCTATCATTGCATATTCATTATCAACAAAGTGCAACTTCAGACAATACGGGCCTCGGAGACTTCTTAAGTCGGTCTCGATCCTCAGGAGCATCAATCCTCCTCGACAATGAACTGAATAAAGACCGAAATATATAAGTTTTGAACCTTGATATCAAGCTCTTCATTGCATTGACGCTTCTGTGATCCCCCTCAACATGTAGATGCAAAATGGGAGAACCAGATTCTAACCAAACAACTCCCTTTACGTTTTCACTTCTTGCCTCGCGCTGCTCCTCCGTAACATGCAGGAAAAAAAAAGAATGGACTGATGGGATCTACTCCCGTCACTACAGGCATGAACTCAGATCCCGCTTAATGCACGAATGTCTCGTCAACTCATAAGCGGAGGGCACATCGTGCTAAGGATGACCTTTCCAGTTTCTCGCCAGGGAACTTGCTTCCCAACTGCAGAGATGAACGCTTTGTCTTTCCCTCCAGCACCTCTCTCTGTGGCGGACATTCGCTCAGATTGCACGGGAAGTCGAAGAGAATAACATGGTCCACTCCAGTAAAGTCAATTCCTCATAACAACCTGTCATATGGTTGAAAAATCAGCAGGATCTTGCAAATACCTAAGGAAAGATGAGAGTGACATGTCTTAGCTAAATTCATGTGTGTCCAGTGACCCTGCTCTGCCTTTTGTTTGACTGTGTCGCAAACAGTGCCGTTAAAATCACTAGGCGTTGTTAAGAGACTCAAGACCACAGTGCCTCAGGCGCTAGGCTGACCAATGAGAGGTGCCAAGTAAAAAGTGGAGATTAATCCATCCACAAACAAATTATTAGGTCTTTCATACTTAGAATCACAAGTTATTCGAAGTCTGCATTGTAGCACAAATTGCACTGGTGCAAAGATGTTAACCTAGACAAATCTTTTCTGAGGCAATGCCTCAGAGGAGGAGCACCTCATCTCGGGTGCTTACCTTAAACAAAGAAACCTTGCCTGAGATGAGGTGAGAAGCAGAGGCTTCACCTCGCTTTGCCTGAGCGCCAAGGTGAGTGTCTTAAGTGTTAGCTAACACTCAGCTCTTGCCTATCCCAATTATTCACAAAACCCACAAGACGGAACAAGGCCTATCCCAGCCATTACTATTTTCATCTAATTCTTGTTGAGACTGACTCCATTATTAAATGTGCAAGCTTGAATTGAGAACTGAAGGCCTGGGTCTTGGCAGGTTATGCACGGTTTAACTTAAGGCTTACTTTTAGGGATCAAGCTCGGCCGCAGAGCAGATCTATTTCTAGAAGCAAAGTTTGATTGATATCGCACAACGCAACTATACATACCTGTCGGTGCAAACCAAAAACAAGGAGACATCTTTAGATGGAGAAGCAGCAAACTCTTTCATATTTGCCTGCCGCAACTCTTGTGAAACAGCAGCATGAAAAGGTAGAACTCATGTATCAGCGCCTTTTCTGTCAATGCGCTTCAATGCATTTTCAACTTTTCGACATGTCTCAATCTGTATATGGAGAAGAGGACAAAGTAATGATGAGTCCTCCATTCAGGTGGCTTCAGAACCTTCTCTCAAACTCCAGGTCAGGAGTCAGTGAGATGGTCAGGAGAGAGAAGGAAATGTAATGATGAGTCAATTTCAAGCAGCCTTTACTGAAAGATCAACATACCTTGTTACAGAAAACAATCGTTTTGGTTACTGGGCTTTCTTCCGCAAGCTGAATAAAAGCAGACTTCTTATTCAGGAATGCAGTATCTGGAGTCTTTTCACTGTCTTCCTCTCCACTACAATCTATGAGAAACTGGACATGATATGTAACTCTTAAATTCTCCCCTATTACAATGGTATTCCGTTAGTTTTCTTCTTAACAGGAAAATAGGAGGAAAAGCACTGGTTAGCTACCACAGCAAATTTATGCAACATGTTCATCAAGGGGAAGGACAAAGCAATTTCATGTAACAGAAGATTACTGTTCAACCCGCATGAGAAAGCTCTTAGCCTATCTAGGATTAATGTTGCAAAAATAATCCTTCTCCAGTATATGCAACCTAAATTAGTTTGTACAATACCTCTATACAAAGTTAAATTCTGAGAATCAACAAACTGGCAATATGAATAGAAACAATATTTAGGACAACTGCAAAAACTCTTCTGCAAATTGAGGAATGAAGAGACAGATAGGACCCTAATATAATCCTCAATCATCTCAGTACAATTGATGAAATTTCAGAGACTTCTACTGATTTTATTTCTCTTCACATCCAAGCAGATTAAATGACTTACAGAATGCTGGTGGCACCTTTAGATGGTATAGACTGCTTTTGGCCAAAAAATACTATAGACTACTAATACGCATGTGCTAAGAGACATTCAAGGAAAAAATTTTATTCCACTCTTCATCCACTTTCCATCTTCCCCCATCAATATGCAGTAACAATCCACCCCCAAAACCAAAGCATCATCGTAAAACCATGCTCCATCACTTTTAGGGAGCATAACCAACAGCTTAGTTATGAGTAATATGTTGTCCAAAAGCATCCAAAAAAAAATGTACAGACACGGACGTGAATCCTTTTGTGCCTAAATTAGATAATAGTAATGTATCCATTGGCAAATAATGGAAAGGGGAATAATACAGCTTTAGACCAACCTCTTCGAGGTGAGGGCTTGTCCGATGAATGCCAGGTCTCATGATCACTTCACAGTCGGGAGGAATTTCAACTATTTTGTTATATATATCTACTGGCAATGTGGCTGTCCCAAACAGATACTGACAGGTGAAGAATTGATTATGCTTTGAAACGCTGCTTCGAACTACTCATTATTGCAGAGAATATCCACCTCATCCAAAATCACGCTGCAGTGTGAAGCCATAGATTATAGCAGCAGTTGCAAAACAATCTGCAATATGCATAAAGATACCATTCTTCTGTTATTGAGTACATAATAGCTACATAGAGCTCTTTGTTTGTAGCATAGCATGGACTGAAATCTGCTGAATGCCAAAATCATCCAGGCTTTGATGTCATTCAAATTCTTAGCAGGCAAATCCATTAACAAAAGATTTTTTAACTTCATATCCTATATCAAACAATATGACAAGTGGAGCCTTCTCAATTTGTCACCAGTCATTTCTCAAAGATTTCTATTGGGGCAAACGAATAGCAACATATGTAACATTTTAGTAGATCAAAGCAAAGTTGTCCATAACTCAAGCCAGAAAATCAAGATCCAGCTGTGTATGTAAGAATAGAAATTTCGCTAATCTTTTCCTTTCCTCAAAGATTCAAAGAATGGTGATGATAAATGGTGGAAGTACTAAATCTAGAAAACAGTAGCACGATCACATTCTTTACTCAAAAAGAGATGAGAAGATGATGATTTGAATAGCTCATGCACCCAAACTTATTCAAGCAACATTATACAATGCATAGGCTTACCATCTAAGATCCTTCAACTCCAAAAAGCCTTCTTTAACGAGAAAAATAAAGCGACCAGGAGTGGCTATTAGGACATCAACACCCTCTTCTATACTTTCCAGCTGAGTTTTCTGCCTGAAACCACCTGTGGCAACCATAGACCAGAATGGAGCCCCAACCTTCAATATGGATCGGCAGTTACTCAAAACCTGCATAAAACTCACTATAGATTTTAAGTATCACTCATGGGGGCGCAAAAAATTATGTCATGTTTGTCATCCACTACTAGCAAAAACAAGCATTGCTGTACATAAAACCAACTATAGAGTATCTCCAAATTCAGAACACCTCCATTTTCAACAGCTCTAAGGAGATTACCAGTTTTGCCTCATGAGTAAATTATGCACATCATTAAGCAACTTTGCCACTTCAATTGTATATATGCCTTTCCAGGAACCCAATACAATCTTTTGGATTGCAACATTTAGGAATCTCTTTTTCTTTTTTCTTTTGTTTTTTTTCTCTTTTTGGAAAGAAGAGATGACAATTTGAGTATTATAGGCGACAAGTTGTTAAAATCAGGTTGACTGCAACCGAAAATGAGTTGGAGTGCTTTTTTACCACAAATTCGCTTCTTAAGCAATAGCCTATCACAGTATAGGATGAGCGCTTAAATTGGCCATAAACTAGTAAAAGTTGATGAGTTGCTTGCCAAAGCACGTAAGGGCAAAGGAAAAGGCACAAGAAAGGACACCAACTACCAACCTGTGAAGCTAACTCAGCAGTAGGCACCAGAATGACAGCTCGAGGGCTTTGTGAGAACGATTTGCTAAGTCCTTGCAGCTCTTCCTCCCCAAGATGTTGGCCTACTGGTGCAAGATAAGCCAGCACTTTTCCCGAACCACTCTGATCAGCTATAATACACGTCTTTCCCTCAATTAAAGGTTTGAATGCCATCGCCTGCAGTCATCCATTGTTAGCAGCAATCTGAGTTGCAGTACACCAGGAGAAGACCTTCCTTTTGTCAAGGTGTAGATGGAACATCTTGATGTAAAGGCATCCACAGAAACCCCCTGCCCCATCCTCTGAAATCTGCATTAGAACTGCCGAGTGAAGGCTCTGTTCCAACTATTCTGGTGGCAGATATGCCTTTTTATCAGTTTCCATTAGGTGCGCTGAATGATCCATTTCTTTCGTGTCAATCCTTGCTGCAGCGTCTTTGGCAGCTTTGGATTGGTAAGCACCTGATACCTTTCCTCCAAGTACAAGTGGTAGATATGCTGGTTCCTTTTTATTTTTCTTCCAAGGGAAAAGAGGGATAGCTTCCTTGTTTTCTGCTACTGGTTCATAATCTCGACTCACTTGCTTTAGCTTGGACAATTTTTCAGCAAGAGCTTTGACTCTCTGCCATTTCACATTGCATAGAGGGTTCAGATGACTGCTAAAAAGAAAGTCATTTTATGCACAGATTGAAATGGGAGAGAAATTTCACAGATTGAAATGGGAGAGAAGTTTCAAACTCTGTGTTGCATACATTCGTTTTCAAGCCAGACTAAGAAAACCAAAATCATTTGCCCAAGACTGTATGATTCAGATAAGCTCCAAAAGAAGATGTAGTGTTGGATTTGTTATTCTCCAATCTGAACACAATGCATACAACAAATCGCTTGAGTCGTTCCAAGAGCTTGGATACCAATTGTCAACAATGCAAGCATAGAAAAAGAAACCCCCGACAAATAAAAAGGGAAATTCGTCATCAGAACAAACCGCATCAGTCATTCCGACTTGCACATTCACATTGAACACATCTACAGTCGAATGCAAACTAACAGCTCGATTACTGAGATAAATCCAACCCTACCGTCTCGTCATCGATCAGCCGGTAGGTAGGCCCCCGACGGAATCTCCTAGGGCATCCCGCGTCGCCCCCCGACCGGACAGGCGGAAGGAGAAAGAGTGGGGGAGCGACTGAGCCGGAGCTGGAGCTGGAGGCGGAGGCGGAGGCGGAGGCGAAGGAGCTTTCGGTAGCCATCATTATAGTTTCCGACGCCCCAGAAGCTTCAGCTTTTACCCAATGATCTAAAATTTTTGGGGTCTGAAATACGAACCCCGTCCCCTCTTCAAAAAGAGCCAAGGGCCTCAGATATTAAAAATACCCTAAATCTCTTCCCATGTTGAATATTCAGAGTCCCGAATCCCTTCTCTCAAGTAATTAAGTTGAAGTCATCACCCAATGTGACTTGTGGGATTTCGCGGATGAGGGGCCAATAACTGCCGGTCCCTTTTCTGCATCGCTTCTCCAGAATCCCACATCCGCCGATCCAGAGCAATTCTAGGGAGGGAGGGAGGCCATCCTCGGGCAACTCCCTCAGCTTCCGGCAATTGAAGAAATATAAGCGCCGGAGAGAAGGAGGGAGACTGTTGCATAGTCTTTTCACTTTCCCCATATTCCAGATTTCGAGATAGGTCAGAGAGGAAGGGAGCGGAAGCACAAGATCCTCCTCCTCTCCCACTCCTCCCACGCTATCGTCGATCGTTAGAAATTCAAGGGACGTGAGGGGGGTAAGCCACTCCCCCACCGGCTGCTTCATATTCTCGCATTTAGTCACTACAAGTCTCTTTAGCTGGGGCGGCAATCCTCCATCGGGGAAGCGCGTGATACTCTCACACCCATCAATTTTCAGATGTTGAAGACTCGTGAGTCGATGCAACTGATTAGGTAACGATTTTATCTTCGGACAATTGTAAAGCTCAAACATCGAGATGCCGGGAGGAAGAGGAGGGAAGCATTCCAGCTCCAGTGCAGGACACGCCCACAACCACAAGGAAGTGAGATGGGAAAGTGTGTCCAGCCCCTGTGGTAAGCTTCTCAAGTTCTTGCAAGAGATAACATTGATATCTTGAAGTGATTGAAGACAGTCTACAGGTATCTCCGTGAGCGACTCCACTCCCCTACACGACGCAATATTAAGTGTCTTGAGGGTCGCTGGTAGAAAACTACTCTTGCTGAATAGAAAGGCTGGTAGAGAATCACATCTGTAGATTTCTAGTTTTTGCAAACAAGACGTCATATCACCGTGATTATTGGTGCTTCTACTTGGTTTATCCATATGAACACTTAATCCTCTAGGTAAAGATTGCAACATCTCGCAATTTTGGATATTTAATGATGTCACTAACGCCAACATACCTGTTTTGGGGAAGGACACGAATTTTGGACACTTCTTGATGGTCAAGTCTTGAAGCAAGGAGAGGGTATAAATCTTGCTTGGGTGCTTCTCCAGATTGATGCAATTCCGCGAGTCCATAGTCTCTAGCTTGTTAGGCAACTCTATATCTCCTTCTCCAATTGAAAATGATATCAATTCCGGACAATCTTCGACAACTAAGCTCTTCAGACAAGCAAGATTCCGAATTACATCTTTCTCTTGCCACAAGTATATCAAATTTTTACAACTTCTCATCTCCAACTTCTCCAGCTTCACCATGGAGCTTGTAAACCCATAATTTAAGCAAGTTAATTCAACATCTTGTAGGATAAGAGCAGTTAGAGATGTCAAGTTTACCAAACTCTTCAGCACACCCTCATTACAACCTCTAAACTTTAATTCATTGAGGGATGGAAGGCTAATGATAGAGGACGAAGCATCCATACAAGGACAAGATTTGATTTTCAACTTTTTGAGGGAGCTCATTTGACTAGGCAATCTTCCAATCAACATAGGACAATTCCTAATGACCAGATGCTCAAGACAAGGGAATAAAACTCCTACTTCTTCATTGCCGAAGTGATGAGACCATTCCTCCCATGATGGCATGTCCTTGAATTCCAAAGTCATTAACGATGGAAAAGGACTTTTGTTCCATAAAATTCAGACCCTACCGTGCGTATTGCATTTAGACCTTCTATATACAGTTTTTTCAAAGAAGATAGTTGTCCCAATGAGGCTAGTGCTTTGGCCCAACAACACCTATATAAACGTAAATGCACCATCTTATCATAGGAGGGACTTCCTAACCATGATGGGAATTCTAAGCCACCATAGTAGGATATTGCGAGATTTTCAAGTTTTAGGTGAGGGCGAAGAAAGTCAAGGACTTTTGCTTCAAGCTCTTCATTCTGGAAATTTCCAATATCTTCGCACCATTGCATGGTCAACTGGCATATTCCCTCCTTCATGCATAAATTGGCATCTATGGCATCTCCAGCTTCTTGAACCTTATGCAAATTAGAGATGCACAATTCTCCTTTAAGGTTCTTTAGATTTTTTAACTCCTTCAACCTCAACCCTACTTCCGTTCCCACTACAAATTTGGATAGCATCTCAAGATCCACCAAATTACCTATATATAATGGCATCGCTTTTAGGCTCGGAGTGTCGGTAAAGTCGAGAAATTTTAGATTTATTAGTTTCTCCATACCTTTAGGTAACTCAATAAGATTTTGACATCCCCGCAACATCAAGGTTTCTAAGTAGTGCAATGCAACAATTGACTTTGGAAGGGTTTCAATGTCAGTATACGACAAATTTAGGCACCTCAAGTGCCTCAGTTTGCCAATGCAATCCGGTACCTCTTTGATGTAATAGTGACATAATGAAAACACCCTCAAGTACTTCAATTCGGATAACAAGTTGCCTAACACTTTCTTGGACAAATAAGACTTACCATCATACCTAGGTTGCTTTGCCAATGATATGAAGCTCCTAAGTCCCTTCATTTCATGATATATGTTGAATCTTTTTGCCACAATGCGACTAGTGCAAATGAATGAGGCATGACGAACTAAAGATGCATTATTTTGACCACCCTCATACTCAAACTCTCCTGAGCTAAAACAAGTTGCACTGGCAACTAGCTTTGCCAGGTCATTCACAAGATCATGCATCAAGAATCGTGATTCACTGCTACTCGACTTTTGAAGTAACGATCTAGAAACTAGCTCGTCAAAAAATTTCAACCCTGCATTCCAACAGTTCTTTCCTTCTTTTCCTTCCAACAAGCCCTCTGCAATCCACCAGTGAATCAACTCGTCTTGTTCAATTTCATAATCCTTGGGAAATATAGCGCAATATGCAAAACATCTCCTCAAATTTGAAGGGAGATGGAGGTAGCTAAGCTTCAAGGCCGGAATGATATCATTACGTTCTTTCGGTAGATCCCAAATTTTGCTATCCAATATAGATTTTCATTCATGGGGACTGACTTTAAAGCTCAGTAACCCAGCCAAAGTCTTCACGGCTAATGGCAACCCTCCGCATTTTTCCACTATTTTCATACCTAACCCTTCGAGATCTGGATGATGATCGAAATTTCCCACTCCAAAAGCATGAAATGCAAACAAAGTCATACAAGAATCTTGCGACAACTCTTTGAGAATATAGGGTTGAGCACGGGCTATTTCAGCAACGCGAAAACTACGAGTTGTGACAATGACCTTGCTTCCCTTCACTCCCGATTGAAAGGGCTTCAAGAGGATAGTCCAGTTGCCATAATTCTCATTCCAAACATCGTCTAAAATGACAAGAAACTTCTTCCCTGCAAGGTGTTCCTTGAGCTTACCATGAAGCCAATTCAGGTCCTTTCCTTCACAGGGCAAATGGTCATTCACTATCTCAAGGATCTTCTTTGTAATAGCAAGCGCATCAAAATCATCGGAAACACAAGCCCATGCTTTCACATCGAAATAGTCGGTGACTCTAGCATCATTATAGACTTGCTGAACCAAAGCCGTCTTCCCAATACCCCCCATCCCTACTATGGGAATCACTTTTAGATCTGCACATGTCCTATCATCTTCTTCTTCTTTGGTCAACAATTCAAGGATCTTCATTTTTTCAATCTCCCTGCTAACAAAACAAGGCTCGGACAAACTTGTAGTGTGAAGCCGCTTATCCACTCCTCCGTATGCCACTCGCTTCCCGTTGTTCTCTCTCAAACTCAAAGTATCTTTCTGAGTGATGATATTCTTTAATCTACCATCCATCTCTTCTATCTTGGATCTCATTTTATGATCAAACATAAATGCTTTCGGGCTCAAGCTAAAGCAACAACTAGGAAGAAGGGAACGTGCCTTGCTAGTGCCGGGTTCTGCCTTGGACTTATTTTTCACGGACTCCATGGCGAACTCGTCAAGCAAGTCTTCAATGTCGTAGACCAAGTCCCTGAGATCTTTAAGCCACGACTTCACAGCGGGATCGTCGGTGAGTTGCCTATCCTCTGCATCATCCAACGCCTTGTTGATGCTAATCAACATCTTCTCCCATTTCTTCAGCAGCGTATCTATACCCTCGCGCCGCGCAAAGTTGAGAACCTCGTGAGAGGCCAACCTTTCAAAAAGCACCGAAAGACAGGCGCCAAGAAAGAGCTCTGCGATGGGCATGGCTTGGTTCGCGAGTGGCAGAGGATTAAACAAGAGTGCTGAAAGGGTCGAAACAAAGTGCAGAGAGCGGAGAGGAAACAAAAGTTCTTCTGTCCAGGACAAGAGGATGCAATGATGGTGTGAATTTTTTTCTCGGAAGAAGCTGCCGTTGCATTTTTTTCCATCTCGTCCTCGCTGATTTCATTCCATTTCTGTGGACTCGATTTCTCGGAAGCAAGTTGGTCGGATGTGGGACCGAGTCTTGGCATCATTGAAGCCTCCATGCATTGAAAGTTCCAAAAATTATTCAGTTGATTGCTCAACAAATGTCCAGAAATACTTGATAAAAAAATCATTTTTGACTAATGGCTAGAAAGAAAAAACTTTTGCTTTTCTTAATTACTATGGTTGCTACTTAGCTTCGCTCTCTAAAGATTACATTATTCATTAGATTAGCAGCCAAATATTGAGTGGCCTTAGATCGAATTATATTGCAAACTTTCAAGCACCATTTTCTTTTTCCTTTTGATAATGATTATATTCATACCAAAGCGTCTTCATTTTATTTAATTCATAGGTCATATTAAAATATGCTTACTGTTTTGCCAACCTAAGCATAGAAAGAAGGGTGAGCATATGGCAGGACATGCGCAGAAGCCAAGGAATCCAACTTTTATAATTCATATCTTACTTCCTATTTTCATTGCTCTTTTGTACAAATAACTTATTTTAGCCGAGGAATCGAACTTTTATAATTCATAGTTTACTCCCTATTTTCATTGCTCTTTTGTGCAAATAACTTATTTATTACTCTCTCCCCCCCCCGCCCCTCCCTCCATGTATATTACTTTTCGATTTTCTTTGCTAAATAAAATTTTAGTTTACATGTTGTTCTTTCGATGTTTGATCCCTTCTTCCTCTCCTTCACATTGTACTTTTTGTTGTCTGGCCTCCGTTTCTCGATGCCAAGAGATATTTGTCCATAGCGAAATTATAAGGTCGCTGTTGAGATGCTGTCCTACCTTAAATAATGCGCATGCTCTTTAGGGTGAAGTGCACTCCCCCAACAATAAATCGGTCAATTTTTAAAAGGAAGTGCATGCTTCTCGTGATAATATACCCTCTCAATTACTAAAAAAAAAAAAGGACTTATTATAACTGTGTAATCAGTCCTAAATATTTTAATTTGGTCAAGAAACAGGTTTAGGACTAGTGCTCAATTCATGTTTATCCTTCAACAGTGGTGGAAAGATCTGAGATGGTGGTGACTCTGACCAGTAAAGTAGACACTTTTTTTATGGATCACATTTACTATTACTTGCTATTACTCGATTGTTCATAAGTCCACTATTCTTGTCTTGATTGAGGCGACGGACTTCTTTGTTATTTAACCTTGGCTGGTGACGACTTGGAGCAATCTGCTACCAAGCTTTCAGCTTCCCAGGTAATTGACTGATTTTTAGTTAAGGTCTTAACTAAGGTTAAGCTACAGTGCTCCATAGTCCATCCGCATCTCTTCTTTCCATCCTCGTCGTTCGGGTCTCTAGTCACCAAAACTCGGCCTATGATAATTAAATATTCCAGAAAAAAGTTGCTGTGCTTTTTTTTTCTCTGCCGATTGCTCCTTCTCACTCCCCTTCCTTCGTTCTTGTTTGCACTCGAATCTCTACACCTTCTTAATCTCTCATCGTTGATTTCATTTGATTTAATTTAATGGGAGCAAGTTGGTCAATAATGGCATCCTGGTCTTGGCATTATTAAAGCGGCCGAAAGGCTGGAATCAGACAAAAGGCTGCTCTCTCAATTTCTTTCCCACTCATTTTTTGTACCCACCCATCATCATCGTGCGTCACATAGACATATTGGCATCATCGTCTCATTGACGCAGTCTTGTACATCGGTCATATAAGTCCCAACCATTATTCCATATTGCATGAGAACTCAATGCATTAAAAACTGTATAATTTACTTAGCTAATTACCAAGTGTCCAGAAAGACTAGTTAATAATTTCTTTTTTAAAATGATGGCTAAAATAAAAATTGTTACTTTCTCTTCATTATTGTCATTGCTACCTAGCTTCGCTCTCTGAAAGATACGTTATGCATTAGATTAGTGACAAAAAATAGAGTGGTCCGGAATCGAATTAAATTGCAAACCTTCTGGGACCATTTTCTATTTTTCCCCTTTTATAATGATTATACCCATAATGAAACTTTCTCATTTTATTTGGTCCGTGGGCCCATATTAAAATATGCTTATTGTTTTGTCAGCCTAACTACAATTCGTCCAACGGATAAATATTTTATCTAAAGATGGCCAAATTGATAAATTAAATTAATTATAAGGTTTAAGGGGTGGTTTAAGAAGTGAGTCAGCACGAGGATGCGGTTCAAGGGGCGGTTCAAGAAGTGGGGGCCAGACGACAAGAATTGAGCGAAGGAGAGGAAGAAGGAATCAAACGCCATTCTCTCTCTATCCTCTTCATTATTGCCGGATGCAGGCCCCATGTGCAAAGCATCAAAAGAAGGGTCACTAATGGCAGGACACAAGCATAAGTCAAGGAATCGAACTTTCATAATTCCCATGGGTTTATTGGTCTTTTGCACAGATAATTTATATAGTACTCTCTCTCTCTCTCTCTCTCTCTCTCCATGTATAATGCTTTTCAATTTTTTTCTTTTATTTATAGTTCATATGTTATTGCTGTTCTTTCCATGCTTTGCACATGGGGCCTGCATCTAGGAATGGTGGAGAAGGTAGAGAGAGAGTGACGTTTGATTCCTTCTTCCTCTCGTTCGCACAGTACTTCTTGTTGTCGTCTGGCCCCCATACCTTGAACCAGCTAAGTACAGGACATCAAGAGATAATTGTTTATGAAGAAATGACAAGGTTCCTATTGAGACGTAGTCCTATTCTAAATAATGTGCATGCTCTTTAGGGTGAAGTGCATCCTCCTCACAATAAATTGCTCACTCTTTTACGGTGATTTGCACGATCTTGTTCGCATCAAGTGCATAATCCTTAAAGGCCATACTGCATCTCCTTCTTAGAGTTGAGTGAACACTTGTTATAATCAAGAGTAAATCCTTTCGGCGCCTAAATTAGAAATGTGCCTCTTTCGATGAGGAGCATGCCGCTTAAATGGGTCGATGTTGATGAGGCACTCATAATGTTCCTATTGTTCTATCAATTTAATTTCGGAATTGTCTAGAAAAGTCAGTGTTCACTTTCTATTGTTGTAGGAACTTCTTAATCCAAACTAGATATTGTCAAATACAATTATTTGTGAAATAGAGATGAGACTTTTCTATTATTTTAACCGAAGTTCAAATTTCAGTGTAAGTTCCCACCTTAAAAATGCCAATTTAGAGCAATTGTCCCTTTTGTGCCTTGACTCAAAATAGAAGCAGGGGTCATATATCCAGTGGTTGCAACTTAGCCCCTGATCTATACTCTGTTCTAACTCTAGGGCAGGCCACGATTAAGTGTAATCCCATCCTTTCGTTTCCAACAAATGGTCTCTTCTTGTACGGCTCTTTAGATGATCAATGGTAGATAATGCTCTCCAGCAAAATATTAAAAAGTATAGTTTGATTGATTGATTAAATTGGAATACTATGCGTGTGTTGAACTTTTCTTAATATGCTGCAAATGATCCATTTGTAGTATGCTATATCACTTGGCATAGCAATCTAATTGATTGTTCCAAAAATCATCTAGCTTTGTCATCTCTACAAATGGAGAGCCCTAACTATCATTAATGATAAAAGTTTGACAAATCTACCCATTGTTCTCACTATTTTGATTCTCTATTCCTCTAATTTTTTCCACACTTTAAATAGTTTAGACTCGAACATATCCATTGCATTAACGATATGGTATAGTGCATAGCAAGGTCAATCATCCTTCAAACACAAAATTGAACATTAGAAAATATATAGGATCTTCACATGAATCAAATTCTTATTTTTAATCAAACATCAGTTTGTTAAGACGACCAAATACACCCGTAGTAGTCAAGTTGTTTACGTAGGGAGTTTGAAAGGTCAATTGATAATGAGAACATTATTAAAATGCCACTATTTTTTCAAAGTTTCAATATCAAATATTAGGAATTTGAAGTTTTTATCATTTCTTGAGCTTATTATACTTAATAGGGTAAGATTGACTATGATTCCCAATAAGGATCCTAATATTTTAGGGTGTTCTTTATTGTGTTTGAGTGCTATGTTTTTCCCATTGTTGCAGCATCATGAGATGGTGGAATTGATTGTCTATGACAGGTGCGCTCTACAAGGAAGCAGCAGTGCCAAGACTGGCAGCGTCGTCTTATGTTAGCTTTCTTTAATATGATTTCAAACGAATGTAAACCCACTCAAACCCAAGTTGAAAACAAGAGCAAATCTTTTCGAATGGATTCACATTTAAAGCAAACTTAGCTAAACTATGAACGGGCTGCATTACCTTCCTTCCGTTATTTACACCTATACAGCAGAACACTGATACCCTACCCCGGAAGAAGCTCTAAGCACAACTAAACATGCGAATCAAAAGACTTTTGCATCGGCCCAACCATCCTCCCTCCTCCTCTTCTTCTTCTTCAGTATCTGTTGTTCTTTTTCATCACTCTCTGTCTCTCTGTCTCTTCGTTTGTTGGCTTTCTCCTATCGTTTTCTTGGTCTTTCTTTCTCGGAAGACGCTGCCGCTGCCTTTCATCTCGTCTCATTTGATTTTTAATTTCATTTCAGTTGCCTCAATTTCTCAGAAGCAAGTTGGTCGGACGTGGGACCAAGACTTGGCCATCATTAAAGCCACCAAAGAAGGCTCGGAAGGTTAAGAAGTGGGACCGAAACTTCTACCTTATCATCGTTCGTCAGTTCTCTCTCGCCACTCGCATCACATAAAGTCCCAAATGCACACATCCACCATCGTCATGCATCACATGGTTTCATTGATGCAGCCTCCCGAACCCCATCGCGTTATCAAATAAATGAGCAGTTACTACCTAAACTTAATTATGTAATTGGATCATCATTAATCATCAATCATATGCATCAGAGACACTATTCCACGTAACACGAAAGCCCAATACATTGAAATCTCTCAAATTTTCGTAGTTGATTACTGAACAAGTGTCCAAAAACACTTGACTGCAAAACCATTTTTAAATGATGACCAGAAAGAAGAGAAAAGGTTATTTTCTCTTAAATTCTGTAGTTGTCACCGAGATATGCTCTCTCAAGAATACACAATCGGATTAGATTGGATGGAAAATAAAACAGATGGCTACAGATCGAACTAAATTGCAAATCTTCAATCTTCAATTTTCCCCCTTTTTGCCAAGCATCAATGATTATATTCATAACAAGGGTTCCTTGTTTTATTTGGTCCATGGGTCAAAAATAAAAATAAAAATATGCTTATTGTTTTGTCCCAAGAAGAGAAGAGCTACCTAGCTTCAATATGCCCACCAGCCATTCAAATAGGTGGAATTTGATTTATACTTAGTCCATGCCCTTTTATTATTAGTGTGCATAAATGTTACATTAGCAATGCAAAAAAAACCGGATCCCTAAATTGTAGATTTTGCTATGGCATCACATCATAACAAATGATCGATGATGGCTTGGGAAGGTGGACTAATTGAAGTGTGTGAAAGTTAGTTTAGACACCACTTGATCACTAAATACAAAAAAAAAAAAAAATCATAAATAGTTCATGCATCTCAAGGTCAAATAAAATTTGAAATTTCAAGGCTGCAATATCAAATAATCTATGCATATGTTTAATTAGGAGAACAGTGAGAGTATCTAACTATGATCCGTCCATCCACTAAATTTTCATTAAACGTGGACAAATCAATAAGTTTAATCAATTTTGCCCTATAAAAACAGGGTGTCAAAAGATAATTATTTATAGAGAAATTACAGGTCCCTATTGAAATGCATTTCTATCCTAGAGAAGGTGCATTCTCTTTAGGGCAAAGTGCACCCTCTTCACGATAAGTTGCATAGTTTTAAAGTAAAGTGAATGCGTTTTGCTTTCATTCAGGTCAAGCGCACATTCTTTAAAGGTCAAACATATGCTTCCTAGGTATTTGAAACCAGGGTATGTAATTGTTTGTGTGCACAGGTCTGGAAAAGAGCAAAAGAGAGCAATTGATTCGTGTCCGAATTTATATTGAAGTTTCCTACTAGTCTTCATCGACTCGGTGCTTAGAAAAGTTCTAGGGAAAAACTACCTTCTACCTTTCCAGAGTTCTAACGGTTAAATGATTGACACATAAAGGAGAATTGTGTGTCTGTATTCTTCAAATTTTTCATTAGGCTAGATGCAAACTACTTAACTATCATGTTTCCACCAAGTTTTAATCCACTTCCTGCCTAACTCATAAAAATAGTAGGGTACTCTATGAATTTAGAATTTACCTAAGTAATGTAACTTTCTTGTTGTCCATAAAAAAACATTCATGTTAGCAAATAATTTTTTCTAAGGAAACTTATTAAAGATAAGTGTAATTAAGGATGACCTTTTTGTGGCTTTTCCTGTGGAAATTGTGAACTGTCGATGTTTAATGCCTAAATATTCTTGTTGGGAGAAGCTTCTTCAAAATCTGGCCTTTGCAATCACATGGCAGCTTCTGAAGAACTTATTGATTAGCTACGTGCATTGTGCACTTTTGTCCATTGTGATAAGTCTTTTTGGCCCAACAACCCCCCCCCCCAAAAAAAAAACCCCACCGCCCAAAAAAAAAAAAAAAACAAAAATGAAAAAAAGTAGAAGAAGGATAAATTTGTGAATAGTCTAAGGTACATTCATTGATGAGACCGCGAGAGCATCGTGTCGAGATACATACGCATTACATATTTCTAACACTAAACCATAATCAATGGGATTGTCGATGTTTGCGGTTTAGGTTGGTTGAGCTTGGGATATTGAATGACACGCCTTAATAATCTGAAAGATGACGAAGTTGTTGCCATTCTGAACGGTATCTTCATAATTCATAGCCAATGGACTTTGTCCAATTTTTCCATTGATTTGATTTTTTTTTTTCGCACTTCGGATTGATTTCCACTTCTTGGAAGTGTTCGTGCCAAAATTCTTAAAGGTTCAACTCAGGTATACGATTTCTTGTTGGAACAAATATTAACTAGCTTATGAGGAAATCCTATACTGGATTGGAGTTGTATGTTCGGTTTTGCACTGATGTTGTTACCATCCTAGCTTGTTGCTGTTAATACTTCCTACGGTCATTTTTTAATCTAAGTTAATCAACGGCTACTGTAGCAATTGGTAGAAGATTTAATTTTGCAATGTTGGTCTGGCAGGAAAATCACAGCAGAGTTCACTCTACTTTTTACTTACTTTGGACGTGGGTATTCATTTTCAACTTTTCATTCACTTAGAGGGGAGTGTTGGAAAATATTGTGAGTAATAAGGGTAGAATAATTTCCTAAATATATGAGTAGGGTTACGCACATGCTCATATATATATATATATATATATATATATATATATATATATATATATATATATATATATTTGTAACTAGATCAATTCATTATTGATTATTTGAGAAAAGAATTACTTCTTTCACATTCCTAAACTACCAAACAAATTAAAATTAATGATTTTCAGAGAATTTTCCTCCATCACAAAGTTTTTAGTATAACAAATTTATCATCTATTTATTTTGCAGAAAATGAATAATTTAGAAAAAACTTTTTCCTAAAAATGATAGTTTGTATGTTTAAAATAATTTGGCAATAAAAAGTGTTGTCATTATTTACAATTCAAGCACTTATCCTTATAAAAGTAATAAATAAATAAATAAATAACGAAAACAACAACAAAAATTTGATAGATAAATAAATTAGCAAATAAAAAAATTAGAAAAGGAAAGAGAAATTTGATTTTTGGCTCAATCTTCATTTTGGCTCTCCAATAGTACCATTGAGGCAGTACAGTCATAGCCTAAGGATTTCCGGCGTCGCTCGTTGTGTTCATGAATTACCCACTTGGCTATACCTGGGAATTTGGGACCCTCTGTTCTGCCATGTTTTGTGGTCGGAAAAGGTGAAGAGCTCGAATTGCAAGCACCATTATCCTATTAGCCCAGACCTTGGCATTTGACGATCTTTGAAGCTTCCAGCCTCGACCTAGTTAGCTATGATTGCAACCTCTTCACACTCAATTGACCAGTTAAAATTCATCCCTCTCTATAATACCCAATTTTGCTAAGGAAGAAACCCGTGATGGTATATTTTACATTAAGGCTGAATCAATTATATTCGAGTGTGTGTTACTGATTGCACTCGTTCTTGATTGATTTCGAGTAGATTTGGCTCTCAAGCTTGGTTCAATAACACTCAAGTTTGCCTTGCATTCCACGCATGCAACCTGTTCAATAGTATGCCTTTTAAACACACACGAAATAGATCATATTTTTGTTCAATCTAAAGATGCGTGGATGTATGCTAATCATTTTCTTAGCGCAATGATTCAGTTCTGGTTATATTTCATTGTCATTAAACTTGAATCTGAAAGCATCCGGTCTGCTTGATGGGGAAGGGTTTGACAATGGGTATAGGTGGATTAGTGCCGATGATTTGGAAGGTGGATATTTGATGGTGTTTTGGGCGTTCTCCGTATAATGAAGAAGACGATGGACTACTCGGAATTGTTAAAAAAAATAAGAGAAAAGAGAGGAAAAAGGAAAAAATAAATGAAAACAATGGGGCTGCATTTGGGTCGTAATTCGATTTAGATGAGTCTAGGGTTTAATTCGATTTGGTGGATTGGGCTTCGTCTGGTCTAGTTTTGAAGGGGGGGCCGGACATAAAGGCCTGAGCCAGGTGATACCTCCATTTGGACTTGGCCCAAGGGCCCAGCTCGAGTCCCCATTTTCGTAATTATTGAAAAAATTGAAGAAATTAGAAGGTACCTTAAAAGCAGGTCTTGATTAGGATGGTAAATCTTAGTAACAGATATAGCTTAGTTTCGGTTGAATAACATAATGTTTAGTTTAGAGGTTTTATTGAGTACCTTTGATTTAGCTTAGGTTTAGGTAGATTGATCTTTTGAACAAAAAATTGGACTTAACTCGAACTTAGCTTATGGAGGTTATTGTCTCAATACATGTTATTAACGAGTGAGGTGTCATCCCATGCCTCGCTTGGCTCCTAATTAGTCTTAATAGGCTAGTGCGCGACTCTATTTAAGCTAGACTTCTTGAATTTATCTATTTCAATTATAGTTTCCCAATGCCAAGCGAAATAAGAATTCAAAAGGACTCAAGTCATTTTGGAATTATTAGTCTACTTTTGGCATTATTCCTAACCCCGTCAGATCTTGACAATGCTCATACGAGAGGGTCACAAGATAGAAAAATATTTTTCAAATCATTTATTTTTATGCAATAAACAACTAGTTTCACTTTTCTCATCACACTAGAACATCCATAGAACCATAGAGAGGCGAGTAGGGGATATTTCCCCATGCCCTTAATAGAAAACCAAAATAGAGCGAACACGTTGTAGGAAATACTTCTTTGTTGAATTCAAGCTAATAAAAAATCTTTTAAATTAATTTTTCTCGTGATAGTTTTTTTTTTTTTAATATGGAATAGCTTTTAATACTTCATAACCACGATAAACACAATACATGGAATCTTCCATAAGTTCGAGATTTTACCTCAACACAATGCAATATATCATATAATATGTCTAAAAGATTATATCGATTCAGTATAAATTTTTACGATGCTCTTTATATCTTTTATCTCATTTAATAGCTAAAATTGATCCTACTCCTTAATTAATACACAAGACTTGAGATTAAGACATTCTATGCTTTTATTTTTGACACCTAAATGGTCTTGATGCTTTTTTTTATTTTTTTTTATCACATATTGATTTAGCATTAAACTTCTATAAATTTCTTGGTTTCTTTTTTTCTTTCTTTTAGGGTCTGTTTGTTTCACGGAAAATGTAATGTTTTTGGAAAATGTTTTCCGGGAAATCGTGTTCCAGGGAAAATGGTTAGTTTTCCTTTGTTTGGTGATACGTGACTGAAAGTACTTTCAGATGTTTGGATCACATTTGAAAAATGATCTAACAATTGACAATAGTGTGCCTCTTACTTCCAAATTAATTTGTTGAGTCCATGTTACTTTATAAACGTATTTTTCTCAATCAGTTTAGTAAATCCAGAATTTGAATTTGCAAAATGAAAAGGAAACTTGAATTCATGTACGTATTTTTTTTTTCCTAAAAATGGACATGATTTCCAGTTACAAGAGCAAGTCAAAACGATATCATTAATCGCTTCAATACATTTGGTTCTTTTCGAATGAATGCACCTCTCATGCGTAATATTAATTAATTTGACAAAAATTAATGAAAAATAAATTCGTTATAAATGTACTAGTTTAGAGGTTCTCTGTGATGATAAATTTATAATAATTATATCGATTTGAGATCTTTTATATATAACATTATATTAATTTGTATTTTTTTGTGATATTAAGTAGGAAGTAAAGGAAGCGAAAAGAAAGAAAAAGGGAGAAAGGAGGAAAACATCCCCATCTGTCCATATGATCGGCACTAGCAAGCTAAAATCTCTTTCTTTCCTTTTCTTATTATAGATTTGAATGTTTCAAATGGTTGGGCTTCTCTTTAAATAGGAGGCAAGAAATTTGGGAAAATAAACAAAAGAAATACATCTCAAAAGAAAATAAAAAAAATCTTAGAAAGGTGTTTGGTTGGGCGTTAAAGCCCCAAGGCGCCTTTGGGAGAAATTTTGGGTGTTTGGCAAGGGCTTTTGAATGCCCATTTGCGAAATGCGAGCATTCTACATGCTCAAAGCCCAATGCTGGGGTAGGGCAACTTTGAGCATTCAGCATTCTCCCAATGCAAGCTCACTGTTCACGCTTCTTCCCCATGACTTCTTCAAGTTCTCCGCTACCGCCTTCGTTGTCAACGCCGCCGCCTCCGCCTCCGTCATCGACGCCGCCTCCGCCTCCGCCTCTGCCGTCGACGCCTTCCTCTTCTGCGATAGATCCATCCTCTTCGACGAGCGCGAGCAGCACCGGTCAACTCCTTCGGCTCGTGAGAACCAGGACTCAAGCCGCTAGATCTAGCCATCCGACGGCGAGATCGGCCTTCCAACGGCGATCGGCCTTCCAACGGCCAGATCCGGCCTTCACCCCCCTCGACCAACCCGACGGCCCTCCCGCCCCGCCGTTCGGGACGCCCGACTTCGAGTTCTCCACCCCCGCCGCCGCCTCCGCCTCGCCTCCGCCGCCGCCTCCGCCTCCACCGTCAACGCCTTCCTCTTCTGCAGCAGATCCATCCCCCTCCGACTCCTTCGGCTCGCACGAATCAAACCGTAGACGACGGCGTGCGTCTACGGTCTGGAGGCCAGATCGGGCCGCCGAACAGCCAGATCTGGCCGTCCGGCATCACCGGTCGCCAGATTTGATTTTCAGATTTAAAAAAAAAAAATTAAAAGCAAAAGCCCATTTGCAATAAATTTTGCCAAACGGTATTTTTACATAAGTCACTTTTCAATGCTTAATTTGCCAAACGCCCGAGCATTCCCGAAAACCCCTTTACCCTAAAAATATTTGCATTTGGCCAAGGGCATTTCCCTAAAGCCGAACCAAACGGGCACAGTCCTTTTCCAGCAGAGACATAAATGATCCCCCAAATTTGAAGTCGCCCGCTCGCGCACAACCATTCAAAAATCAAATCCATTTTTTTGGCATCAGGAGCACTCGTGCGCCGTCGCCGCAAGAAACCCCAGGGACGTCGTGGATCGAACTCGGGGCCTCTCGCGTGAAAAGTTCGCCCAACCACCTACGCCACCACCACGAGTGGTAAATCAAATCCATTTTCTGCTCAAAATTACCAAAAAAAAACCGACCAAATAAAAAATTTAAAAAATGGGCTGTACGCACACCGAACTCGAGTTAGCTAAATTCCTCTCTCTTTCTCTCTCTAGCCCGACGACACCGATGGCCGATCCGTCCTCCTCGCCGCCTCCGCCTCCGCCCCCCGCCCGGAGCAGCCGCCACCGCCACCGCCGCCGCCGCAGCAGCAGCAGCCGCGGATCCTCTTCTCGTTCCCGAAGCGGCCGGCCCTCCGGGTCACCTTCGAGTGCGACAGCGACAGCTCCGTCTTCCTCCAGAAGGTCTCATGCAAGCTCCTCGACGGCCTTGCCAAGCTCAAGCTCTCCTTCCGAAACGATCGGAAGGGCGAGGTCGCGGAGCCCCGGCTGGCCTTCGTCTCCAGGCACCTCTCCCTCCACTACGACGTCGAAAAAGCGAAAGAACTTGGAATCATGTTGAGCGTTGTTGAAGAAGAGCCAGACCTTCAATGATGAAGAAGAAGATCTGGACCTTCAATGGCGAAGAAGATGCGCGTCGTTGAAGAAGAACCGAAGAAGAAAGATGAGCGAAAGAGAGAGAACGGCGTACCTCACAAAAATTTGGAGAGAAAAAGTGAAAAGTTAAGAGTGAAAAATGAGAAAGGAAAGTGTTTTCACCTTATCTGGGAGAGGAATTCGTTTTCCTAAAATAATATATAATATTTATGTTGATCAGAAAGTGCTTTCCGTTGATCGAATTTTTTTAAAGAATTAACAGCTGAAATTTTAGTTTTAGTGAAACAAACACACACCCTGTCTTACTTAATACAATTGTTACCAAAATTTAGGGTTGAAAATGACTCAATCATTGGGCCCCACTTGCTCCTCATCTCACCGCCTCCACCAGGGTTCCTCTTCCTCCGCCGCCGCCTCCAGAGCTTCTCCATCTCCCCCGCCGCCTTCTTGCTCCCTCATTGGTAGGTATATTCGGTGGTTGATTCTGTTGCCTCATTCGGTTAAAGTTCATTCTATCTATTCGATGTAATGCCTAGATCAATTGACATTTCATTCATTATTTTACCTCACGCGATTATATTATTATATTTTCAGGGACCCTGTTTTTTTCAGGCTTGATCCGAGAGTACCTAGTCTCTAGCGTGTCTGATTACTTATCTTTTCATGTTCTAGTAGTGATGGCTATAGATTTAGTAGTACTTGCAGTTCCATAGCGATGTGCGGGTCATCCACTCATTTGATTTGATGGAATAACTCTTCTCGACAGTCTAGAAGATAAGTTCAGCTGACGAGGGGTTTTTGGGGGGAGAGAACAAGATGCCTCTGTATGACTGCGTGCTTTTGCTGAAACCCCATGTCAAGAAGGAAGCTTTGATGGATATGGTGGCTCGGATAGGAAGAGACGTCTATAAGAAAAACGGGGGTCGTCACTGAGGTAAAATCATTCGGGACGGTCTAGTTGGGTTATGGTATCAAGAAGCTTGATGGGCGATTCTTTCAGGTGATTCTTCTGTTGAAATTCAAGCCCTTCTGCTTGCTTGTTCCGAGCATTCCATCTACAGATAATTCTCTTGTTGGCTTGTCAATTCATGTTGTGCTCGTGATATGCAATTAGATTTGATTCATCTTCTTTGTTTAAATTCCTGGTTTATGTAACTTGGAAGCTACAAATGAGCTATCTGGTTTGACAGAATGACGGAGAGTACTCTCTAGAACAAGATAACGTAACAGGATATGACAGAAGATGATGCAGAAATGCTGAATCTATTAGGTTTCACAACTGGAATGCTTAATGCGACCATGTATTTGGCTGGCTCTTCCCCTCATGTTCGAAGTAGCAAGCTGCAGGAGAAATTGATTATGTTGGCACATCTGTCGAGCAAAATTGTCCTAGCTTATGAGAAAATCTCATAATGTGATAATGTCTTCAGCTGGCTCCTTGCCTTATGTTAGGAGTGGAAGCCATAGGAGATGGTAATTATACAGGCAGATATGTTTGAACAAGTATTAACTAGCTTATGAGGAAATCCCATACTAGATTGGAGTTGTATGTTCGGTTTTGCACTGATACTGTTACCATCCTAGCTTATTGCTGTTAATACTTACCATGGTCATTTTTTCATCTTAGTTAATCAATGGCTACTGTAGCAATTGATGGAAGATTTAATTTTGCAATGTTGGTCTGGCAGGAAAATCACACCAGAGTTCACTCCACTATTCACTCACTTTCGAAGTTGCTATTCATTTTCAAACTTCCATTCACTTTGGTTTTGCTTTCAATCGAATAACTTTGGTGATTGACCTGTGAAAAGCTCATTGGAAACCTGATTCGACAGCTGGTTTTGATAATTTTAATCTGATTTTGATATTAATTTGAAATGGCAGTATGAGTTCAATATTAAAGTCTAGTGACTGAAATGAAATTTATCTAAAGGTGAGTGAGTGGCAAAGCAAAATTACCTACAGTTGACTGACCTACAATGAAAGTCTAATAAAAACACATGCGCCTTCCGTGTCAATATTACAATGATGCCAGGTCAAACTTCTAATGGGATTTTAAACGGCTAGTCAACAGAGTGACCTTATGGAGAACAAAACCAAAGTTGAGTGATCTGTATGCTGAACTTGACAGTTGAGTGATCTATTTGAAAGTTAAAAGTTGAGTGATGTATAGTGTAATTTACCCTTGTCCTGGCAGTAATATGTTCTGTTTGGATGGGCTCTCTATCTGCTACTCTTCCTGATGAAGCAGTAAGATGATAATTAGTTGGTTGCACTTTTACCTTGTGGAGGAAAGAGGATTCCAGGTCTCTTGCTATTTCTCTCATGTTGATTTCTCTGATCTAGACACTGATATCACTTTTATGTTTCTGTTGCACATCATGCAGGGTCAGATGATGCAGTTGACCATGATGGCTTCACTAATGATGAGCAAAGAGCTGCATTACTTGAATAGGGAAGATAGATTATTGCGCTGGCTTCTTGTGAAGCACCAAGACACAAAATATGGGCTGAAATTTCTTACTGAAGAAGATGAGAAGCGTGAACTGAGCAGATTTCCTCGTAGTTCTATATTTGATGATGAGGATGCAGATAAGGATGTAGATGATGATGAGGACAATGATGACGACGAATATGTGGTGGACAGAGAGGAAAGGAAAGGACAATAAAGAGCAAATCGTCATGTCTGGGGTCATGAATTTTGTTGATTTGATGCGTATTCGGGTCTTGCTTCAGTGTTAGCAGATGCTCATGCTCGTGTTTAGTATCTCTCAAATGCAAAATGTGATTCATTTTATGTGATTCCGCCATCTACCTATTGAAAGTAGCTGTGAGAATGAAGGTTTTAGTTCATTTTTGCAGGTTTCTTTTGTCAGTGAGTGGTTTGAAGTACCATACTTTAACTAGTACCATATACAGAAATGAGGGAGACTATTGCATGACTGCATGTTGGATTTGTGTCTCACGAGCAGGCCAATCTCAAGATCTTCATCTGATTATAAGCACTTCTGAAGTTGGGCATTTCTTGTTTTGATTTATCTCGTCTTTTCAGTTCTCATTTAGTATGTAAAGCCAATCCAATCAGAGAGCAATTTCAACAGCATGACCTGTGGTGGATGATAGTTAACAGCTGGTGTGGGTCTTGTTCAATGTGATGCCTGGAGGAAGAAATTCTAGATCTTTCGAGTGTTACTAACGCATCGCCCACTAGCAGTGTTTCGTGAGGGATGCTGCTGAGCTTAGAATTACATTGACATTTTGTTACTGAACTTTATGGTGCCACTGGAACTCTTTCCATTTTAATCCATGAAATTGTAGGAAATGCTGAATGAATATCGCAGATGCAACTGACTTTATTCAGTCCCCGAAATTTTGTGGTTCAAGGGATGCATGGTTTAGCAGATGACGAGAGGAACAATCAGTCCATGCATTTCTGACATCTTTTTGTGGTTAATACTTTCACACTTGAGAATCTAAACAATTACACTAGCGTTTCTTCATTGAGAGATGGCGCTAAAGTACCTTTCAGGCTATGCACAGACTCAGAGATCACTTCATTTTCCTTCATCAAAATACACTGGTAAATAACATGATCAATGAGAGTAAATAAAGGATAAGGTATTTTTAGCAGCAGTTGTGCGACTTGGTAGTTAAACTTGAAGAACTAAACCGTAAAGAGCCAAGAGATTTTACAACAGCCGTGCAAATTATCCTGTCGTTGTAGAACATGCTAGTTTTGCTAATGGCTTTCCACAATGAATTAACTGCCAAGAGATGCATCTCAGCAACCCCAATATTTTGGCATCCTCAGATTGCTTGACACTCCATGAGCAGAATGTGGTATGAGACTCCGAAGTTTATGGTGTCCCTCCATATATTATTACTGGCAAATGACAGAATTTTGTTAATATGTCGCATTTAGAATGAATTAGAAAACCACATTAGTGTAACGCTTGAATCGATTTTTTCTCTCTCAGTGAATCAAGCAAACAAATCAGCAATAGCAGCTAGATTAACAGGATGAAGCGAAGAGGTAGAAGTTCTCCCAGAGAAAGGCATCTGCATTTTGAAGCACACCAATGTAGAACTGCTTCATAATCTCTATACTCCTAATATTTGTATGAATTGGTTGAGGCCACATTCGCAGATCAGGTTCGACCAAAAGAAGAAAACCGAGAAGATCTTTGCAACATAAAGTTCATCTAAGACAGTGAACTGCATTGACTGTTAACTTTCTAAGCATAAAAAAAGAACTAATGGCTGGAATATGTATTTAATTTATGCTCTATCACTTTCCTCGCCCACTCTATATCACGCCTACTCTTATCAGCTTGCTTACAGAGAACATCAATATCTGCCATGACATCTTCCACCCTTTTCTTGATCTCCAACACTCCACGCTTCACCGCTTCTTCCTGTTCTTCTCCAAGAGCGAAGTCAGCATTTTGCACGATCGACCCAATCTCAGTTTCCAGCTTACTCACAAGCGATTGAATCGTCTCCAACTCTTTGATTGAGATCATGGTTCCACTTCCCGCAGCCATTAAGTTAATCAACTCCCTTTTTTTTAAAAGTTTCCTTTGGTATTTTTTCCACCGAGAGTAACACCACTCGCCGACTGTCCCTATTGGAGCTGTCAGAGCAGTAGCTACAGCAATCACAACAGGCGGTGCACCGATCGCAACTGCAACGACTGAGAAGATCACAGTGGCCACGAAGGCGGTCACAAATATGGCATTGCTCACCCTTCTGCAAGCTTGTGCAGATTTAATTTTTTTTGGCAAGCTTCTTCTTACGACTCTGCAACTTCTGCAACATCTCTGCCTGCTGCTCATTCACCGAGTGAAGGAGAGTGAAGAACTTGTCCGTGAATGGGTTGGCTGCTTCGTTGAATTTCTTGAGCTCCCGCAGTGTCTCGACATACTTCTTCCCTCCCACATTCTCTCCTCTCTCTTCTTCAAAGTCCGTAAGTGCATCGCGAATCTCCCACTGGTTACCATGGGCCTGACTCAGGCAATCATTGAGGGAAGAATAGAATTTTAATATATTTTAGACACAGTAGAAGTAACAAATCACTAAATCGGACAGCTCTTTTTCATTTACATTTAGAGGAAGTAATTTAATTTACCTTTTGAGTAATTTAGCTTGAAAGTAAAGTTGGCTATGCAGTATAAAGTTTGTAAATTATATTTTGTGCTCGTATATTAGCTTCTTATACCGTAACGCTCAGTAACTTGCTATAGCAGGTCATTTTATATATTCATTGCATACAACAGGGGATACGGTCCCGAACTTTCGTATCGTTGCATATTCATTATAAACAAAGTGCAACTTCAGACAAGGCCTCCGAGACTTCTTAACTCGGTCTTGATCCTCAGGAGCATCAATCATCCTCGACAATGAACTGAATAAAGACCGAAATTTATAAGTTTTGAACCTTGATATCAAGCTCTTCATTGCATTGACGCTTCTGTGATCCCCCTCGACATGGAGATGCAAAATGGGAGAACCAGATTCTAACCAAACAACTCCTTTACGTTTTCACTTCTTGCCTCGCGCTGCTCCTCCGTAACATGCAGGAAAAATAGAATACCGATGGGATCTACTCACGTCATGAACTCAGATCCCGCTCAGTGCATGAACGTCTCATCAACTCATAAGCGGAGGGCACATCATGCTAGGGATGACCTTTCCAGTTTCTCTCCATTATCCTTCTTGCCAGGGAAACTTGCTTCCCAACTGCAGAGACGAACGCTTTGCCCTTCCCTCCAGCACCTCTCTCTGTGGCAGACAAATTTGCTCGGATCGCGCGGGAAGTTGAACAGAATAACATGGTCCACCCAAGTGAAGTCGAGTCCTCGTAACAACCTGTCATATGGTTGAAAAATCAACAGGATCTTGCAAATGCCTAAGGAAAGATGAGAGTGACATGTCTTAGGTAAATTCATGCGTATCCAGTGACCCTGCTCTGCCTTTTGTTTGACCGTGTTGCAAACAGTGCCGTTAAAATCACTAGGCGCTGTTAAGAGACTCACACCCCACAGTGCCTCAGGCGCTAGGCTGAACAATGAGAGGTGCCAAGTAAAAAGTGGGGATTAATCCATCAACAAACAAATTATTACGTCTTTCATACTTAGAATCACAAGTTATTCGAGGTCTGCATCGTAGCACAAATTGCACTGGTGCAAAGATGTTAACCTAGACAAATCTTTTCTGAGGCAATGCCTCAGAGGAGGAGCACCTCATCTCAGGTGCTTACCTGAAATGAAGAAACCTTGCCTGAAATGAGGTGAGTAGCAGAGCCTTCGCCTCGCTTTGCTAAAACACCCCAGGTGAGTGCCTCGAGTGTTAGCTAAAACTCAGCTCTTGCCTATCCCAATTATTCACAAAACCCACAAGACAGAACAAGGCCTATTACAGCCATTACTATTTTCATCTAATTCTTGTTGAGACTGACTCCATTATTAAATGTGCAAGCTTGAACTGAGAACTGAAGGCCTGGGTCTAGGCAGGTTATGCACAGTTTAACTTAAGGCCAATTTTTGGGGATCAAGCTCGGCCGCTAAGCAGATCTATTTCTAGAAGCATAGTTTGATTGATATCGCACAACGCATCTATACATACCTGTCCGTGCAAACCAAACACAAGGAGACATCTTTGGATGGAGAAGCAGCAAACTCTTTCGTATTTGCCTGCCACAACTCTTGTGAAACAGCAGCATGATAACGTAGAACTCGTGTATCAGCACCTTTTCTGTCAATGTGCTTCAATGCATTTTCAACTTTTCGACATGTCTCAATCTGTATATGGAGAAGAGGACAAAGTAATGATGACTCCTCCATTCAGTGGCTTCAGAACCTTCTCTCAAACTCCAGGTCAGGAGTAAGTGAGATGGTCGGGAGAGAGAAGGAAATGTAATGATGAGTCAATTTCAAGCAGTCTTTACTGAAAGATCAACATACCTTGTTACAGAAAACAATCGTTTTGGTTACTGGGCTTTCTTTCGCAAGCTGAATAAAAGCAGACTTCTTATTCAGGAATGCAGTATCTGGGGTCTTTTCTCTGTCTTCCTCTGCACTACAATCTATGAGAAACTGGACATGATATGTAACTCTTAAATTCTCCGCTATTACAATGGTATTCCATTAGTTTTCTTCTTAACAGGAAAATAGGAGGAGAAGCACTGGTTAGCTACCACAGCAAATTTAGCAAAACGTGTTCATTAAGGGGGAAGGACAAAGCAATTTCATGTAACAGAAGATTACTATTCGACCTGCATGAATCCTTCTCCAGTATATGCAACCTAAATTAGTTTCTACAATACCTCTATACAAAGTTAAATTCTAAGAGTCAACGAACTCGCAAAATGAATAGAAACAATATTTAGGACAACTGCAAAAACTCTTCTGCAAATTGAGGAAAGAAGAGAAACAGATAGGACCCTAATATAATTTTTAATCATCTCAGCACAATCAATGAAATTCAGAGACTTCTCCTGATTTTATTTCTCTTCACCTCCAAGCAGATGAAATGACTTACAGAATGCTGGTGGCACCTTTAGATGGTATACACCGCTTTTAGCCAAAAGAATACTATAGACTACTAATACGCATGTGCTAAGAGACATTCAAGGAAGAAATTTTATTCCACTCTACATCCACTTTCCGTCTTCCCCCATCAATATGCAGTAACAATCCTCCCCCAAAACCAAAGCATCAACGTAAAACGATGCTCCATCACTTTTAGGGAGCATAACCAACAGCTTAGTTATGAGTAATTTGTTGTCCAAAAGCATCCAAAAAAATGTTCAGACAGGGACGTGAATCCTTTTGTGCCTAAATTACATAATAGTAATGTATCCATTGGCAAATAATGGAAAGGGGAATAACACAGCTTTAGACCAACCTCTTCGAGGTGAGGGCTTGTCCGATGAATGCCAGGTCTCATGATCACTTCACAGTCGGGAGGAATTTCAACTATTTTATTATATATATCTACCGGCAATGTGGCTGTCCAAAACAGATACTGGGTGGCTACAGGTGAAGAATTGATTATGCTTTGAAACGCTGCTTCGAACTCCTCATCATTGCAGAGAATATCCACCTCATCCAAAATCACGCTGCAGCGTGAAGCCATAGATTATACCAGCAGTTGCAAAACAATCTGCAGGATGCATAAAGATATCATTCTTCTGTTATTGAGTACATCATAGCTACGTAGAGCTCTGTGATTGTAGCATAGCATGGACTGAAATCTGCTGAATGCCAAAATCATCCAGGCTTTGACGTCATTCAAATGCTTAGCAGGCAAATCCCTTAACAAAAGAATTTTCAACTTTATATCCTATATCAAACAATATGACGAGTGGAGCCTTCTCAATTTGTCACCAGTCATTTCTCAAAGATTTGTACTGGGGCTAAGGAATAGCAATATATCTAACATTATTGTAAATCAAAGCAAAGTTCTCCATAACTTGAGCCAGAAAATCAAGATCCAGCCGTGTATATAAGAATAGAAATTTCGCTAATCTTTTCCTTTCCTCAAAGATTCGAAGAATGGCGATGATGAATGGTGGAAGTACTAAATCTAGAAAACAGTAGCATGATAACATTCTTTACTCAAAAACAGATGAGAAGATAATGATTTCAAATAGCTCGTGCACCCGAACTTATTCAGCAGCATTATACAATGCACAGGCTTACCATCTAAGATCCTTCAACTCCAAAAAGCCTCTTTTAATGAGAGAAATAAAGCAACCAGGGGTGGCTATTAGGACATCAACACCCTCTTCTATACTTTCCAGCTGAGTTTTCTGCCTGAACCCACCTGTGGCAACCATAGACTGGAGTGGAGCCCCAAACTTCGATATGGATCGGCAGTTACTCAAAACCTGCATAAAACTCACTATAGAATTTTAATGCTCACTCATGCGAGCGCAAAAAATTATGTCATGTTTGTCATCCACTACTAGCAAAAACAAGCATTGCTGTACATAAAACCAACTATAGAGTATCTCCAAATTCAGAACACCTCCATTTTCAACAGCTCTATGGAGATTAGCAATTTTGCCTCATGAGTAAATTATGCACATTATTAAGAAACTTTGCCACTTCAATTGTATATATGCCTTTCCAGGAACCCAATACAATCTTTCAGATTGCAACACTTAGGAATCTCTTTTTCTTTTTTTTCTTTTTTCTTTTTTTTCCCCTTTTCTGAAAGAAGAGATGACAATTTGAGTATTATAGGCAACAAGTTGTTAAAAACAGGTTGACTGCAACCAAAAATGAGTTGGAGTGCTTTTTTACCACAAATTCGCTTCTTAAGCAATAGCCTATCACAGTATAGGATGAGCGCTTAAATTGGCCATAAACTAGTAAAGTTGATGAGTTGCTTGCCAAAGCATGTAAGGGCAAAGGAAAAGGCACAAGAAAGGACACCAACTACCAACCTGTGAAGCTAACTCTGCAGTAGCCACCAGAATGACAGCTCGAGGGCTTTGTGAGAACGATTTGCTAAGTCCTTGCAGCTCTTCCTCCCCAAGATGTTGGATTACTGGTGCAAGATAAGCCAGCACTTTTCCTGAACCACTCTGATCAGCTATAATACACGTCTTTCGCTCAATTAAAGGTTTGAATGCCATCGCCTACAATCATCCATTGTTAGCAGCAATCTGAGTTGCAGTACACCAGGAGAAGACCTTCCTTTTGTCAAGGTGTAGATGGAACATCTTGATGTAAAGGCATCCACAGAAACCCCCTGCCCCATCCTCTGAGATCTGCATTAGAACTGCTGAGTGAAGGCTCTGTTCCAACTATTCTGGCGGCAGATATGCCTTGTTTATCAGTTTCCATTAGGTGCGCTGAATGATCCATTTCTTCTGTGTCAGTCCTTGCTGCAGCGTCTTTGGCAGCTTTGGATTGGTAAGCACCTGATACCTTTCCTCCAAGTACAAGGAAAAGGGAGATTTTCTGCTACTGGTTCATAATCTCTGCGACTCGCTTTAGCTTGGACAATTTTTCAGCAAGAGCTTTGACTCTCTGCCATTTCACATTGCACAAAGGGATTCAGTACACTACAAGAAAGTCTTAGCACAGATTGAAATGGGAGAGAAATTTCTAACTCTGTTCGCATACATTCGTTTTCAAGCCAGACTAAGAAAACCAAAATCTTTTGCCCAAGACTGTATGAAAACCAAAATCATTTGCCCAAGACTGTATGATTCAGATAAGCTCCAAAAGAAAATCTAGCGTTGGATTTGTTATCCTCCATCTTAACACAATGCATACAACAAATCGCTCGAGTTGTTCCAAGAGCTTGGATACCAATTATCAACAATGCAAGCACAAAAAAGAAAGAAAACTTCAACAAATAAAAAGGGAAATTCGTCATCAGAACAAACCGCATCAGTCATTCCGACTTGCACATGCACATCAAGCACGCCTACAGTTGAATGCAAACTACGCACAAGCTAACATCTCAATTACTGAGATAAATCCAACCCTACCGTCTCGTCATCGATCAGCCGGTAGGCAGGCCCCCGACGGAATCTCCTAGGGCATCCCGCGTCGCCCCCCGACCGGACAGGCGGAAGGAGAAAGAGTGGGGGCGCGACTGAGCCGGAGCTGGAGCTGGAGCTGGAGCTGGAGGCGAAGGAGCTTTCGGTAGCCATCATTATAGTTTCCGACGCCCAGAAGCTTCAGCTTTTACCCGATGATCTAAAATTTTTGGGGTCTGAAATACGAATCCCGTCCCTCTTCAAAAAGAGCCAAGGCCTCAAATATTAAAAATACCCTAATCTCTTCCATGTAGAATATTCATAATCCGAATCTCTTCTCTCAAGTAATTGACTCGAAGACATCACCCAATCTAACTTTTGGGATTTCGCGGATGAGGGGCCAATAGCTGCCGGTCCCTTTCCTGCATCGCTCCTCCAGAATCCCACATCCTTTGATCTTGAGTTCTTCTAGGGAGGGAGGGAGGCCATCCTCGGGCAACTCCCTCAGCTTCGGGCAATTGAAGAAATATAATTTCTGTAGAGAGGGAGGGAGACTGCTGGACAGTCTTTCCACTTTCCCCATATCATCGATACAGAGCTCGAGTAGAGAGGAAGGGAGTGGAAGCACAAGATCCTTCTCCTCTCCCACTCCTCCCACCCTGCCGATGATTTCCAGGGAGGTGAGGGGGGTAAGCCACTCCCTCATCGGCTGCTTCATATTCTCGCATCTAGACACCTGAAGGAACTCTAGCTGGGGCGGCAATCCTCCATCAGGAAAGCGCGTAATACTCTCACACCCATTAATTATCAGAGTTCGGAGACTCGTGAGTCGATGCAACTGATTAGGTAATGATTTTATCTTCGGACAATCCCAAAGCCCAAATATCGAGATTCTAGGAGGAAGAGGAGGGAAACACTCCAACTCCAGTGCAGGACACTTGCACAACCGCAAGTCAATGAGATGGAAAAGTGTGTCCAGCCCCTGTGGTAAGCTTCTCAAGTTCTCGCAACATCTAACATCGATGCTTTGAAGTGATTGAAGACGGTCTATAGGTATCTCCGAGAGCGACTCCACTCCCCTACACAACCAAATTTCAAGTGCCTTGAGGGTCGCTGGTAAAAAACTACTCTCGCTGAATAGAGAGGCTGGTAGAGAATCGCATTTATAGATTTTTAGTTTTTGCAAACAAGAGGTTATGTCATCATGATTATTGGCGCTGCTGCTTGGTTCATCCGTATAAACACTTAATCCTCTAGGTAAAGATTGCAACATCTTGCAATCTAGGATATTTAATGATATCAGTGATGCCAACATATCTATTTCGGGGAAGGACACAAGTTTTGGACAATTCTGGACGATTAAGTCTTGAAGAGAGGAAAGTGTATAAATGTTGCTTGGCTTCTTCTCCAAATTGATGCAATTCCGTGAGTCCATCGTCTCTAGCTTGCTAGGCAACTCCATATCTCCTTCTCCAACTGAAAATGATAACAATTTGGGACAACTTTTGACAACTAAGCTCTTTAGACAAGTGAGATTTCGAATTACATCTCTCTCTTGCCACAAGTACATCAAATTTTTACAACTTTTCATCTCCAACTTCTCCAGCTTGACCAAGGAGCTTGTAAACCCAAAATTTAAGCAAGTTAATTCAACAACATCTTGTATGACAAGAGCAGTTAGAGATGTCAAGTTTACCAAACTCTTCAGCACGCCCTCATTACAACCTCTAAAGTTTAATTCATTGAGGGATGGAAGGCTATAGACAAAGGATGAGGCATCCATATGTGGACAAGAGTTGATTTCTAGCTTTTTGAGGGAGCTTAGTTGACTAGGCAATCTTCCAATCAACATAGGACAATCCCGAATGACCAAATGCTCAAGACAAGGGAATAAAACTCCTACTTCTTCATTGTCGAAGCAATGAGACCAGTCCTCCCACGATGGCATGTCATTGAATTCCAAAGTCATTAAAGATGGAAAAGGACTTCCAGTTCCATAAAATTCGGACCCTACCGTGCGTATTGCATCTAAACCTTCGATGTACAGTTGTTTTAGAGAAGACAGTTGTCCCAATGAGGCTAGCGCTTTGGCCCGACAACACCCATGTAAACGTAAATGCACCATCTTAACATATGAGGGACTTCCTAACCATGATGGAAATTCTAAGCCACCATAGTAGGATATTGTGAGATTTTCAAGTTTTGGTGAGGGTGAAGAAAGTCAAGGACTTTTGCTTCGAGCTCTTCATTCCGGAAATTTTCAAAATCTTTGCACCATTGCATGGTCAATCGGCATATTCCCTCCTTCATGCATAAGTTGGCATCCATGGCATCTCTGGCTTCTTGAACCTTATGCAAATTAGAGATGTACAATTCCCCTCCAAGATTCTTTAGGTTTTTCAATTCCTTCAATCTCGACCCTATTTCCGTTCCCACTACAAATTTGGGCAGCATCTCAAGGCCCACCAAATTACCTATGTATAGCGGCATCGCTTTTAGGCTCCAAGTATCAATCAAGTCAAGAAATTTTAGATTCATCAATTTCTCCATACCTTCTGGTAATTCGATAAGGTTTTTACATTTTCGCAACATCAAGGTCTCTAGGTAGTACAATGCAACAATTGACTTTGGAAGGGTTTCAATGTCAGTATACGACAAATTGAGGCACCTCAGGTGCCTCAATTTGCCAATGCAATCCGGTACCTCTCTAATGCTATAATGAGATAATGAAAGCACCCTCAAGTATTTCAATTCGGATAACAAGTCTTCTAACACTTTCTGGGACAAATAAGTAGGTTGCTTCCCTAACGATATGAAGCTCCTAAGTCCCTTCATTCCATGATATGTCTTGAATATTTCTGCCATAATGTGACTATCGGAAATGAATGAGGCATGACGAGCCAAAAATGCATTATTTTGATCACCCTCAAAGTCAAATACCCCTGAGCTAAAATAGGCTACACCAGCAACTACCTTGGCCAAGTCACTCACAAGATCATGCATCAAGAATCGTGATTCACTACTACTCGACTCTTGAAGTAATGATCTAGATACTAACTCGTTAAAAAGTTTTAAACCTACATTCCAACAGCTTTTTCCTTCTTTTCCCTCCAACAAGCCCTCTGCAATCCACCAATGAATCAACTCATCTCGTTCAATTTCATAGTCATTGGGAAATATAGCACAATAAGCAAAACATCTCCTCATATTCGAAGGGAGATGGAGGTAGCTAAGTTTCAAAGACGGAAGGATGTCATTATTTTCTTGTGGGAGGTCCCAAATTTTGCTATCCAATATACCTTGCCACTCACAAGGACTAACTTTAAAGCTTAGTAGCCCAGCCAAAGTCTTCACGGCTAATGGCAACCCTCGGCATTTATCCACTATTTTCATGCCCAATACTTCAAGATCAGGATGATGATAGAAATTTCTTGCTCCAAGAGCATGAAATGTGAACAAAGTCACACAAGCATCTTGTGACAATGGTTTGAGAGTATAGGGTCGAGCACCAGCTATTTCATCAATGAGAAAATTACGAGTCGTGACAATGATTTTGCTTCCCTTTGCTCCCGATTGAAAAGGCTTCATGAGGATAGTCCAATTTCCATAATTCTCGTTCCAAACATCGTCTAAAACGACAAGAAACTTCTTCCTAGCAAGGTGTTCCTTGAGCCTATTATGAAGCCAATCCAGGTCCTTACCTTCACAAGACAAATGGCCATTGGTTGTCTCAAGGATCTTCTTTGTAATAGCAAGCACGTCGAAATCATCAGAAACGCAAGCCCATGCTTTCACATCGAAATAGTTGGTGACTCTATCATCATTGTAGACTTGTTGAGCCAGAGCCGTCTTCCCAAGACCCCCCATCCCTACGATGGGAATCACTTTTGGATCCACACATGCCCTATCATTTTCTTCTTTGGTCAGTAATTCAAGGATCTCCATTTTCTCAACCTCCCTACTAACAAAACAAGGCTCAGGCAAATTCGTAGTGTGAAGCGGCTTATCCATTTGACGGTTTGCTGATTGATTCCCGTTATTCTCTCTCAGTTGCAGAATATTTTTTTGATTAATGATACCCTTTAACCTGTTATCCATCTCTTCCATCTTGGATCTCATTGTATGATCAAACATAAATGCTCTCGGGCTCAATTTGAAGCAACAACTTGGAAGAAAGGAACGCACCTTGCTAGTGCTGGGTTCTGCCTCGGACTTATTCTCCTCGAACTCTATGGCGAACTCCTCTAGCAAGTCTTCAATGTCGTAGGCCAAGTCCCTGAGAGTTTCGAGCCACGAGTTCACCTCGAGATCACCATTCAGTTGCCTGTCCTCTGCATCATCCAACACCTGGTTGATGCTAACCAGCATCTTCTCCCATTTTTTCAACATCACATCGATACCCTCACGCCGTGCAAAGTTGAGAAGCTTGCGAGAGGCCAACCTATCAAATAGCACTTGAAGAAAGGCGCCAAGAAAGAGCTCCGCGATAGGCATGGCTTGGTTTGCGAGTGCAGAGGATTAAATGAGAGCGCCCGGAAGGGTTGAAAGAAAGTGTATAGAGCCTTTCGTTTTTTTGTTTTGGGGGAGGGGTGTGGGGTGGACAAGAGTTCTTATTTTCAAGACAACAGCATCAAATGATAGTGTGAAATCAAAGACTTTTAAGCTGTGAGATGACTTTCGTCTCAGGACACTAGTGGTGGTGACTGTTTAGTAAAGTATATATAGACTTTTTAAAGGGTGATCCATTGGTATTGCTCAATTGTTTATATAAGTCCACTATTCTCATCTCAATTGAGGTGACTGGCCATCGTCTATTTTTATATTTTGTTTTGTCCTGATGACGACTAATGGCGGTGTGCTACCAAATTTTGAGCATTCGAAGGAATTGATTGGTGTTAAGTTAAGTTCTTGACTAAGGTTAGATTACCGAGCACCATAAGTGGGTCCGAATTTGCCACATGTCAATCCATGTGTGGTTTATTTTATCATCCTACATGGTCTATTAAATGCACCTTATATTTTCTCTCATAGCCCAAAGCAATCTCCCCTTTCTTCCTTGGGTCTTTGTTTAAGGTTCTTAAATAATTGGATTGCTAGTACTGGATTTCGGCCGTTGATAATAAAATATTCCAACAAAAAGTTGAAGTGTTTCTTTCTTCATTCCTCCACGCTCCCCTTCCTTCACCCTTCTCTGCACTCAAATCTGTTTTGCTCTTTCTTCTCCTCGGCACAGCCATTCTTCCTTCTCTCCTTCTTCAGTATCTGTCCTTTATCATCATTCTCCCACGCGTCTCTTTGTTTTTATGTTGCCCTTTCTCGGAAGAAACCGCCGTTGCATTTCATCTCATATCATCAGATTTAATTTCATTTCTTTTGATTTAATTTCCCGAAAACCATTTGGTCAGAAATGGGAACCGAGTCTTGGCATCATTAAAGTCACTCAACGCTCAGAAGGCAAAGAAGTCAGCCCGAATTCCAAGACTTCTTTTTTATAATTGTTCATCAGCTCTCTCTCACCACTTACATCACATGATTCCCAAACGCCCCCATCCACCGTCATGCATCACATAAATCATATGGCATCATGGTTTCATTGATGCAGCATCGTGCTGCCCTATCAAAAAGAAGAAGTTATTATATAGATTTTCGTTTTTGTAGAGCAAATACGATGGTGACCATTGATCATATGGGTCTCATCATTATTCAACGTAGTATAAGAGCTCAATGCATTGAAAGCTCCAAAAATTATTCAATTGATTACTCAACAAATGTCCAGAAATACTTGATAAAAAAATCATTTTTTACTAGTGGCTAGAAAGAACTAAAAACTGTTGCTTTTCTTAATTACTATGGTTGCTACTTAGCTTCACTCTCCGAAAAAGTACGTTACGCATTAGATTAACAGCCAAAAATTAGGTGGTCATAGATCAAATTGTATTGCAAACGTTCAAGCACCATTTTCTTTTTCTCTTTTATAATGATTATAATCATAACAAAGCTTCCTCATTTTATTTAGTCCGCGGGTCATATTAAAATATGCTTACTTTTTTCCAACCTAACTACATTTCGTCCACGAGGTAAATATTTTATCCAAAGATTGACAAATTGATAAGTTTAATTAATTACAAGGTTTAAGCGGCGGTTCAAGAAGTGGGTTAGCCTGAGGACGTTGTTTAAGGGGGGTTTAAGAAATGGGAACGGACCTTATGTGGAGTTGCAGTAGTTATTCTCTATCTACTCTCTTCACCATGTGCAGTTCAGGGCTCATGTGCAAAGCATCGAAAGAAGGGGAGGTGATTATGGCAGCACATGCGCGGAAGCAAGGAATCAAACTTTGATAATTCACGTATTACATCTCTATTTTCATTGCTCTTTTTTAGCAAATAATTTATTTATTAAACCCCATTCTCTCTCTACCCTCTTCATCATTCCCAGATGCAGGCCCCATGTGCAAAGCATAGAAAGAAGTGAGTGTGGCAGGACATGCGCAAGACCTCATGTGCTGTTGCAGAACGTTATTCTCTATCTACTCTCTTCACCATGTGCAGTTCAGGGCTTATGTGCAAAGCATAGAAAGAAGGGGAGTTGATTGTGGCAGGACATGCGCGGAAGCAAAGGAATCAAACTTTGATAATTCATGTATTACTTCTCTATTTTCATTGCTCTTTTTGAGCAAATAATTTATTTATTAAACACCATTCTCTCTCTACCCTCTTCATCATTCCCAGACGCAGGCCCCATGTACAAAGCATAGAAAGAAGCGAGCGTGGCAGGACGTGCGCAGAAGCCAAGGAATCCAACTTTTATAATTCATATCTTAATTCCCTATTTTCATTGCTCTTTTGTAATGAATTATTTATTACTCTCTCTCTCTCTCTCTCTCTCTCTCTCTCTATTACTTTTCGATTTTCTTTGCTTTTTTATTGACAGTTTGTATGTTGCTGTCCTTTTGATGCTTTGCACACATGGGGCCTGCAACTGCACATGGAGAAGAGGGTAGAGAGAGAATGACGTTTGATCCCTTCTTACACTCCTTCGAACAGTACTTCTTGTTGTCTGCCCTCCGTTTCTTGGTGCCAAGAGATACTTGCTCGTGGCGAAATTATAAGGTCCCTGTTGAGATGCAGTCCTCCTCTGAACAATGTGCATGCTCCTTAGGGTGAAGTGCACTGTCCTCACGATAAATCGCTCAGTTTTATACTGTGAAGTCCATGCTTCTCATGATAATATACCATCTCATTCATAGAAGAAAATTACCAAAAAAAAAAAAAAAATCCATAATTTTTTTATAATTATGTTAATTTAGTCATAGATCTTTTAATTTAGTCAAAAAGCAGGTGTAAGATTAGTGCTCAATCCATGTTTATCCTTCCACGGTGGAGGAAAGAATTGAGACTTAAACATCAATGGTGGTGACTCTGACCAGTAAAGTAGACACACTTTTTTATGGATCATCTTTTGCTATTACTGGATTGTTTATAAGTCCACTATACTTGTCTTGATTGAGGTAACGGGCAACGGTGGTCTTTATTTGTTATTTAGTTTTGGCCGGTGACGACTTGGAGCAATCCACTACGAAATTTTCAGCTTCCCAAGTTATTGACTGGTTTTTAGCTAAGGCCTTAACTAAGGTTACGCTACAGTGCTCCATAGTCCATACCCATCTCCTCTTTCTTCCTTGTCGTTTGGGTCTGTGTTTACTAAATCTCGGCCATTGATAATTAGATATTCCAGCAAAAGTCGCTGTGTTTTTTTCTCCACCAATTGCTCTTTGACGCTCCCCTTCTTTCGTTCTTTTCTGCACTCAAATCTCTACACCTTCTTAGTCTCTCATCATTCATTTCATTTTGTTTAATTTCATGGGAACAAGTTGGTCGGAAATGGGACCCTAAGTCTTGGCATTATTAAAGCCACAGAAAGGCTGGAATCAGAAATAAGGCTGTTCTCTTTCATTTCTCTCCCACTCATTTTTTGCACCCACCCATCATCATCATGCATCACATAGACATTGGCATCATCGTATCATTGATGCAGCCATGTGAACTTCATCGCATTTTCAAACGAGGGAGAAATTAATATATAATTTAATTTATGTAGATCAATACCAACATATAACTTTTGATCATATGGATTCTAATAATTTTTCATATTACATGAGAACTCAATACACTAAAAGTTGTGTATTAACAAAAGTGTTTTTAAATAATGGCCAGAAAAAAATTGCTACTTTCTCTTCATTACTGTTGTTACTACCTAGCTTTGTTCTTTGAAAGATACATTATGTATTAGATTAGCGGCAAAAACATTGAGTGGCCGTAGATCAAATTAAAGTGCAAACTTTCAAGCATCATTTTCTTTTTCCGTTTTAAAATGATTATATTCATAATAAAGCTTTCTTGTTATATTTGGTCTAGGGTCATATTAAAATATGCTTATTGTTTTGTCTGCCTGGCACGGTATGCGCAGAAGCCAGGGAATCCGACTTTTTTAATTCATATACCACTTCCCTATTTTCATTGGTCTTTTGCACAGATAATTTGTATATTACTCTCCCTCTCTCTCTCCATGTATATTATTTTCAATTTTCTTTGCTATTTTGTTTATATGTTTTTGTTGTTCTTTCGATGCGTTGCACATGGGGCCTGCATCTGACAATGGGGAAGAGGGTAGAGAGAGAATGACGCTTGATTCCCTCTTCCTCTCCTATGAACTATACTTCTTGTTGTCGTATGGCCCCCATTCCTTGAAAGACGTCAACAAATGCTTGTTTATGGAGAAATTACAAGGTTCCTGTCGAGATGCAGTCCTATTCTAAATAATGTGCATGCTCTTTAGGGTGAAGTGCACCTTCCTCACAACAAATTGCTCACTTTTTTACAGTGAAGTGTACTATCTTGTTCACATCAAGTGCCCAATCCTTAAAGGCTAAGTGCATCTCCTTCTTAGAATCGAGTGAACACTTGTCATGGTCAAGAGTGAACTTCTTCAAGTGTTTGAATTAGAAACATGCCTCTTTCGATGAGGAGCATACCCTTTAGCGGGTCAATGTTGACAAGGCACCATAATATTCTTATCGCTCTATCAATATAATTACGGAATTATCTAGAAAGTCAATGTTTGCTTTCTATAGTAGTAGCAACTAATTAATCAAAATAGAGATGAGATTTTTTATCATTTTAACCATTGTTCAAAATTTAGTATAAGTTCACACCTAAAAATCTCAATTTAGAGCATTCGACCCTTTTGTGCCTTAAATTAAAATTGAAGCAGTGGCCATCTATCTAGTGGTTGTAACTTAGCCTTTGATGCTCTGCGCAGCCCCTGATCCATGCTCTACTCTAAATCTAGGAAAGGCCACGATTAAGAGTAATCCCATCCTCTCATTTCTCCAACTAATGGTGTCTTCTTGCATGGCTCTTTAGATGATCAATGAATGATAATGCTTTCTAGAAAAATTATAAAAAGTATAGTTAGATTGATTAATTAAATTGAAATACTATGCATGTGTTGAACTTTTATAATATGTTGTATATGATCCATTTGTTTAAAGGTCAATTTGCACTGTGATATATCATTTGGTGTATCAATCTAGTTGGCTATTCCAAAAATCATCTAGTTTAGTCATCTCCACAAATGAAGAGCCGGACTATCATAAGTGATAGTTCAACAAATAGATTCATTGTTCTCACTACCAATTGCTTTGCTACTCTAGTCCCTCAATCTTTTTTTTTTTTTTTCCATAGCTTAAGTAGTTTAGATTTGAACATTTTCATTGCATTAATAAAATGATATATTGCATAGCAAGGCCAATCATCCTTCAAACACAAAATTGAACATGAGAAATTTTTTTTTTTTTCGCATCAATCAAATTCTTTTTTCTAAAATCAAAAATCAGTTTATTAAAACGTCCAAATACAGCCATAGTAATTAGGTAGTTTACATAGTGAGTTTGAAAAGCTAACTTGATAATGAGAACATAATTAAAATGCCACATTTTTTTCAAAGTTCCAATATCAAATGTTACAAATTTGAAGTCTTTATCATTTTTAAAATTGTTATACTTAATGGAGTACAATTGATTGTAATTCAAAATGAGGATCTACATCTTCATTTTGTTCTTGATTTTTTTTTATCCAACACTCTAGTCTTAACTCAAGTTAAAAAAATATTGGTAATCAAATTAATAAAATTCTCGATGGGGAAAATGCTAATCGAGTTCTTAATTAGATGGTGTGCAAGAATCATACTCGACAAATCACTCTAAAAAATATTAAACCCACATGACCACAAAAATAATTTTAACCATACAGCTCGCTTTGAACTATTCGTGATAGTGAGATGTGTAATTCTGCTAGAAAAGAAAGCATGCATATAAAGAGGCTCATGAATCACGATGAACATTTTTACGACATCAATATATTTAGGTTAAAAGTGTCATTTACTTCATTTTTTGCTAAACGAAATTACCCCCCACAAGTACAATTTAGGTCCATTTTTTGCATAAACCCTTTTATCTCATAATCTTGCATTTCATCTATATACTTAAGCCAAAAGTGTGATTTGTCTAACTTTCACTTTTTAAAATTAGCCCTAAAATTACAATTTCCATTTATTGAATAAGCGCCTATTTGTTTAATGTATAACCACCATTTGGTCTCATGATCTCAATTTTTTATATATATTGGCCTAACAATAATAAATTTTTGACCTATACTTTTACAATACCTCGATTCTCCTCTTATTTTCACAAGTATCTATATTGGTCATTCTCTCTCTACCCTCTTCACAATTCCTAAATGCAGGTCCCCATGCGCAAAGCATCGAAAGTAGGGTGATTATGGCAGGACATGCGCAGAAGCCAAGGAATCTAATTTTTATAATTCATTTATTACTTCTCTATCTTCATTGGTCTTTTGCACAATTAACTATTCACTAAACCTTATTCTCTCAAAGCATCGAAAGAAGGGTGAATTATGGCAGCTATTATATTACTTTTCAAGTTTCCTTACTATTTTATTTATAGTTTGTACGTGATTGTTGTTTTTTCGATGCTTTGCACATGGGGCCTGCATCTAGGAATGGTGAAGAGGGCAGAGAGAGAATGACGCTTGATTCCTTCTTCCTCTCGTTCGCACGTTACTTCTTGTTTTTTCTTCTGGCCCCCGTTCCTTGAACCAGCTAAATACAAGACGTCAAGAGATAATTGTTTATGGAGAAATTACGAGGTTCCTGACGAGATGCAGGCCCATTCTAAATAATGTGCATGCTCTAAGGGTGAAGTGTACCTCTACACAATAAATTGCTCACTTTTTTATGGTGATGTGCACGATCTCATTCACGTCAAGTGTCCAATCCTTAAAGGCCGAGTGCATCTCCTTCTCAGCCAAGTGAACACTTATTATAGTCAAGAGCGAACTTCCGGCATCTAAGTTAGAAACGTACCTCTTTTGATGAGGAGCATGCCCCATAAGCAGGTCGATGTTGACAAGGCACCCATAATGTTTCTACCATCCTATCATCATGATTGTGGAATTGTCTAAAAAGTCAGTGATAGCTTTCTATTGTTGTAGGAACCAGTTAATCCAAATTAGCGGTCTTGTCCAGTACAATCATTTGCAAAATAGAGATGAGATTTTTCTATTATTTTAACTGTAGTCCAAAATTCAGTGTGAGTTCCCACCTAAAAATCCCAATTTAGAGCATTTGACGCTTTTGTGCCTTAAGTCAAAATTGAAGCAGTGGCCATCTATCTAGAGGTTGCAACTTAGACTTGCTCTACGCAACCCTTGATCTATGCTATGCTCTAATTCTAGGAAAGGCCACAATCAAGAGCAATCCCATCATCTCATTTCTCCATCAAATGGTGTCTTCTTGTATGGCTCTTTGGATGATCAATGAATGATAATGCTTTCCAGGGAATTATAAAAAATATAGAAAATTGATTGATTAGATTGGAATACAATGCGTGTGTCGAACTTTTCTTAATATGCTACATGTGATCCATCTGTTTAAAGATCCATTTGCATCGTGATATATCACTTGGTGTATCGATCTAGTTGATTGTTCCAAAAATCATCTAGTTTAGTCATCTCTACAAATGAAGAGCCCATACCATCATAAGTGGTAATAATTGAACAAATCGGTTCATTGTTCTCACTTCCAATTGCTTTGATATGATTCCCTCATTTTTTCCACTTAAAAGTAGTTTAGACTTGAACATTCTCGTTGCATTGATGACACGATATGGTGCATAGCAAGGTCAATCATCCTTCAAACACAAATTGAACATGAGAAAATATATAGAATTTTCGCAACAATCAAATTTTTTTTAAAATCAAACATCGATTTATTAAGACGTCCAAATACAGCCATAGTAAATCGGTAGTTTACGTAGTGGGTTCGAAAAGGTCGCTTCATAATGAGAACATAATTAAATGCTACCGTTTTTTCAAAGTTCCAATATCAAATGTTATGAATTTGAAGTCTTTATCATTTTTTTAAAAAATATGTTATACTTAACGGGGTAAAATTGAATGTGATTCACAATGAGGATCTACATCTCTCATTTTGTTCTTGATTTTTTTTTTTTTTCACTTGACACTCTAGTCTTAACTCAAGTTAAAAAATGTTGGTAATCGAATTAATCGAATTCTCCATGGGGAAAATGCTAATCGAGTACTTTATTAGATGGTGTGCAGGAATCATACTCAACAATATCTCTAAAAATATTAAACCCACATGACCACAAAAACAATTTTTGACCATACAGCTCGCTTCCAGCTACTCCTGATGGTGAGATGTGCTATTCTGCTAGAAAAGAAAGCATGTACATAAAGAGGTTCTTGAATCACGATGAATATTTTTAGGACATCCATATATTTAAGGTCAAAGTGTCATTTACTTCATTTTTTGCTATACAAAATTAACCCCAATAAGAACAATTTTGATATAATAAATGGAGATGGCAAAATGAGTCATTGACCCATATTTTAACTCATTCATTTTGCTGAGTTAAATGTGGGTCTACTGAAATTAAGCTCATTAAGCCCAAGTTCAAGGATGACATTACATAAATTAAAAAAAGAACAACATTGCATATTAGGTGAAAGTTTAATGACGACATTGAACAAATTAAAAGTTTATGAATTACATTGCACATCTAATCAAAGTTTTTGAGCTATTTTTTTTATTATCCCAATCAAAATTGATTGAGACGTGAGGGATTGATACATAAAATACATTTTATTCTAGCCATGTCATGCAAATGGACGGCATGGCTAGAAGATGCAGACTACAAAAGTTTTGAGAGTTTGGCCCAGGGCTTTCAAGCTGGTTCAGCAGATGAACGACGCCAAGAAGGCCCTCAAAGAATGGAATGAAACTTTCATTCTAGTATAATGGTCTTTTCCATTCTTACAACTACACAATAAGAAAACCTATATTTAGGTCAATACCAATTACAAGTCTTGTCTATTGCAACGATTTAAGATCACTTACTATGCTAAGGTGATTGACATTCTCATGGCACAAGTTCTGTCCATTGTGACAGTTTAAGACAAATTACCATGCTGAGGTGACTAACATTCTCACGGTACAAAGTCTATAGCTAAACTAATAGGCGAAAAAGAAAAATAATAACCATAGGTGCAATCTAGATTACACCGAGATAAGTTAAATTACAATGCTGGAGTTATATTGCTAGGCACAAGAACTACAAGGTATGACCTTTAAGGAAATTAATAATAAAATGAGTAACATCTCTTAAGACGAAGTCATTTACCTTAGAGAAAGTAATTTAAATTACCTTTGAAATTAGTAATTTATCTTGAAAGTAAAGTTCGCTATGCAAAATGAAGTTCGTGAATGTATTATATTTTAACGCTCAGTAACTCGCTACAGCGGGTCATTTTATATAATTCATTGCATACAGCAGGGGATATGATCTCGTACTTTCCTATCATTGCATATTCATTATCAACAAAGTGCAACTTCAAACAATACAGGCCTCCGAGACTTCTTAAGTCGGTCTTGATCCCCAAGAGCATCAATCTTTCCTCGATAATGGACTGAATAAAGACTGAAATATATAGGTTTTGAACCTTGATATCAAGCTCTTACATTGGATTAACTCTTCTGTGATCCCCCTCTCCATGTAGATACAAAATGGGAGAACCAGATTCTAACCAAACAACCCCCTTTAACAATTTCACTTCTTGCCGCGCACCCTTCCTCCATAACATGCAGGAAAAAAAGAATGGACTGATGGAATCTACTCCTGCCACTGCAGGCATGAACTCAGATCCCGCTTAGTGCATGAACATCTCAACTCATCAACTCATAAGCAGAGGGCACATCATGCAAGGGATGGCCTTTCCGGTTTCTCTCCATTATCCTTCTTGCCAGAGAAACTTGCTTCCCAACTGCAAAGACAAACGCTTTGCCTGTCCCTCCAGCACCTCTGCTGTTCTTCCAACACGGTAGACATATTCACTCGGATCGTATGGGAAGTCGAAGAGAATAAAATGATTCACTCTGGTAAAGTCGATTCCTCGCGACGCCCTGCGCGACGCCCTGCCATATGGTTGAAAAATCATGACGATCTTGCAAATACTTAATGAAAGATGAGAGTGACATGTCTTTGGTAAATTTGTATGTGCCCAGCGACCCCACCAATATTTAAAAGCAGCCACCTTTCATTTGACCGCATCACAACCAGAGCTATTAAAAGCACTAGGCCCTCTTGAGAGGCTTAGAGCCCACAATGCCTCAGGCACTAGGCTCAATGATGGGAGGTGCTACGTAAAAATGGGGATTAATCCATCAAGAAACAAATTAGTAGGTCTTTCCTACTTAGAATCACAAATTAATCGAGGTCTGCATCATAGCACATGCTGCAGTGGTGCAAGATGTTGTGAGTGCATAAAAGTTAATTAGAAAGGACAGATTACAAGATAAGTAGATTGATCTTCATTGTTTATTTTTTTGTTCCGTCCTTCCTCATAAGCTTTGGAGGACGATGGAACAAGAGAGAACAATTGTGGCCGTTTTGAGATAAAAGAAGCTAAAATCTTTTGGCTTCTTAGAGCCTATAAGCTGTCCTCCACTTCCAACAGCTCTTTCAAAAAGATATTTACCTATTCTCTCCTTTATTTTTAGGGATAATGACACAAATGGTCATTGAACTTTGATCTAATGTGCAATATGGTCTATAAACTTTTAATTTGTTCAACGCAGTCTTGAAATTTATCCCATTATGCAATGTGATCCTGAACTTTCAATTTGTTCAAGGTGGTCTCTAAACTTTTGGTACATATTTAACTTAATCCCCACATTATATGAAAATTTAAAATATTGTCCTTTCATTAATTCAAGAGCAGAGACTACATTGAACATTTTCATAAAGTTTCAGAACTAAACTGAATATGTACCAAAAGTTCATGAACCACATTAAACATATTGAAAGTTTAGAGACCACATTACACGTAAGGTTAAAGTTTAGGAACTACATTGCATATTGGGCTAAAGTTCAAGGATTATTTGTGTCATATTCCCTTAATTTTACTAAGGACGGGATAAAAAGTTCAAAGAAAAAATGTCAAGCTAGACAGATCTTTTCTGAGGCAACACCTCATAGGAGAAGCATCTCACCTCAGGCGCTTACCTTAAATGAGGAAACCTTGCCTGAGATGAGGTGAGGAGAAGAGGCTTCACCTCGCTTTGCCTGAGCACCTAGGTGAGTGCCATGAGTGTTAGCTAACACTCGGCTCTTGCCCATCAATGAAACTGAGCTGAGCCCAATACCGAAAAAGTTGTGAGTATACAGGCCCACTAATTCGAAAAATCCACTAGACAGAACAAAGCCTATCCCAGCCATTGCTATTTTCATCTAATTCTTGCTGACACCAACTACGTTATAATTGTGCAAGCTTGAACTGGTAACTGAAGGCCTGGGTCTTGGCAGGCCACACATGGTTTAACTAAAGGCTTACTTTTTGGGATGAAGCTTGGCCGCTAAGCAGATATATCTCTAGAAGCATAGTTTGATTAGTATCGGACAAAGCAACTATACATACCTGTCGGTGCAGACCAAAACAAGAAGACATTTTTAGATGGAGAAGCAGCAAACTCTTTCATATTTGCCTGCCGCAACTCTTGTGAAACAGCACCATGAAAAGGTAGAATTCTTGTATGAGTGCCTTTTCTATCAATGCACTTCAATGCATTTTCAACTTTTCAACATGTCTCCATCTGTATATGGAGAAGAGAAGGATGAGTTAAAAAGTAATGATGAGTCCTCCATGCAGGTGGCTTCAGAGTCATCTCTCAAACTCCACGGCAGGAGTTAGCAAGATGGGCGGGAGAGAGAAGTAAATGTAATGATGAATCAATTTCAAGCAGCTTACGCTAAGAGATCAACATACCTTGTTACAGAATCCACAACATACCTTGTTACAGAATACAATCGTTTTGGTTACTGGGCTTTCTTTCGCAAGCTGAATAAGAGCAGACTTCTTATTCAGGAATGCAGTATCTGGAGTCTTTTCACTGCCTTCCTCTCCACTACAATCTACAAGAAACTGGACGTAATGTGTAACAGTTAAATTTTCCTCTATTACAATGGTATTTGGTTAGTTTTCTTCCTGACAGGAAAATAGGAGGAATGCCACTGGTCAGCTACCACAGCAAATTTATGCAACATGTTCATCAAGGGGAAGGACAAAGCAATTTCATGTAACAGGGGACAACTGGTCAACCTGAATGAGAAAGCTCTTAGCCTATCTAGGATTACTGTCGCAAAAATAATCCTTCTCCAGCATATGCAACCTAAATTAGTTTGTCTAATACCTTTGTACAAAGTTAAAATCTGAAAATCAACAAACAGGCAAAGTGAATAGAAAGAATTCTCGGGAAAACTGCACAAACTCTTCTGCAAATTGAGGAAAGAATAGAAACAGATAAGATCCCAATATAATCCACAGTCATCTCAGCATGTTCAATGAACTTTCAGTGACTTCTCCTTCTCTTCACCTCCAAGCAGTTTTAATGCCTTACAGAATGCTGGTGGCATCTTTAGATAGTATAGACTGCTTTTGGCCATAAGAATAGTATAGACGACCAATACATATGTGCTAAGAGTCATTCAAGGGAAAAATTTCATTCCACTTCCCACCTTCCTCCGGCATATGCAGTAACAATCCACCCCCAAATCCAAAGCATCAAGGTAAACATGCTCCATCACTTTTAGGAAGCATAGACGACAGCTTAGTTATGAGTAATATATAGTCCAAAAGCATCCAGAAAAATGTACATACACAGAAGTGAAATCCTTTTGTGCCTAAATCAGAAAACAGTAATGTATCCACTGGCAAATAATGGAAAGGGGAATAATACAGCTTTAAAACAACCTCTTCGAGGTGAGGGCTTGTCCGATGAATGCAAGGTCCCATGATCACTTCACAGTCAGGGAAAATTTCAACTATTTTGTTATATATATCTACAGGCAATGTGGCTGCCACAAACAGATACTGTGTAGCAACAGGTGAAGAATTGATTATGCTTTGAAAAGCTGCTTCAAACTCTTCATCTTTGCAGAGAATATCCACCTCGTCCAAAATGACGCTGCGCCATAAAGCCATAAATTATAGCAGAAGTTGCAAAACAATCTGTAACATGTACAACGAAACCATTCTTCTATTTTTCAGTACACTATAGCTATATTTTTCAGTATAGCATGGACTGAAATCTGCCGAATGCCAAAACCATCCAGGCTTTGATGTCATCCAAATTCTTAGCGGGAAAATCCATTAACGAAAGATTTTTTAACTTCATATCCTGTATCAAACAATATGACAAGTGGAGCTTTCACATCACCGGTCATTTCTCAAAGTTTCTACTGGGGCTAACGGATAGCAATATATCTAGCCTTTTTGTAAATCAAAGCAAAGGTCTCCATAACTCAAGCCAGAAAATCGAGTTTCAGCTGTGTAGGTAAGAGTAAGAATAGAAATTTCGCTAATATTTTCCTTTCCTCAAAGAATGGTAATGATACATGGTGGTAGTACTTAATCTAGGAAACAGTAGCACAATCACATTCATTACTCAAAAACAGATGAGAAAAAAATGATTTTGAATAGCTCATGCACCCAAACTCATTCATGCAACATTATACAATGCAGGCTTACCATCTAAGATCCTTCAACTCCAAAAACCCTTCTTTAATAAGAAAAATAAAGCAACCAGGAGTGGCTATTAGGACATCAACACCTTCTTCTATATTTTCCAGCTGAGTTTTCTGCCTGAAACCACCCGTGGCAACCATAGACCGGAATGGAGCCCCACACTTTGATATGGATCGGCAGTTACTCAAAACCTGCATAAAACTTACTATAGATATTAAGTATCACTCATGTGGACTACGTTAGTTTGTAATCAACTACTAGCAAAAACACACATGGCTATAAATAAAACAAACTACAGAGTGTCTGCAAATTCAGAACACCTACATTTTCAACAGCTCCACAGAGATTACCAGTTTTGCCACATGAACGGATTATGCACATCATATAAGCAACTGTGCCACTCAAATTGCATATTTGTCTTTGCAGGAACCCAATACAATCTTTCAGATTGCAACACTTAGGAATCTCCATATTTTTTTATTGTTTTCATTTTTGAAAGAAGAGATGACAATTTGAGTATTATAGGCAACAAGTTGTTCAAAAGAATTTGACTGCCGCTGAAAATAAATTGGAGTGCTTTTTTACCACAAATTTGCTGCTTAAGCAAGAGCCTATCACAATATGGGATGAGAGCTCAAAATGGCCATAAACAAGTAAAAGTTGGTGACTTGATTGCCAAAGCACGTAAGGGTAAAAGAAAAGGCACAAGAAAGGATACCAACTACCAACCTGTGAAGCTAACTCAGCAGTTGGCACCAAAATGACAACTCGAGGGCTTCGGGAGAAGGATTTGCTAAGTCCCTGCAGTTCTTGTCTGAGACGTTGGACTACTGGTGCAAGATAAGCCAGCGTTTTTCCCGAGCCACTTTGATCAGCTATAATACAAGTCTTTCCCTCAATTACAGGTTTGAATGCCATTGCCTGCAGTCATTCATAGTTAGCATCAATCTGAGTTGCAGTACACTAGGAGAAGATCTTCCTTTTGTCAAGTTGTAGATAGAACATCTTGATGTAATTACTTATCAATACCCATGAGAAGGAAAAGACAAAAACCGATGCTATAGGTTGGCCCTTCAATGACTTCCACATCCATCAGCTACAAATTCACGCTTACAGATAAAAATTGATGATGACAAATGCAAGCTTACCTCTAGAACTATACAGAAACAAGGTCATCATTGATTTAAAGCCCAATGTGGATATCATGCAGACAGTAGATATAATGGAAATAATTAGAACGTGCTCAAATTTAGTATTCTGCCAGCTAAAACAGCAGTAAGGAAGCAACGACTAAGTTCCTTTCATTTACCAGCCAAAAAAGAGAAAACAACAAGTTGAAACCTTTGACTTTGAGTAGGTCATGCTATTGATGTACCTGAATATGTGAGGGGTGCAGAAATTGCTGCTTCCTCAAAGATTCAATCATATAGTCACTACAACCCAAATCTTCAAAGGACTTTGACTATAGAAGTCACCATTGGAGGAAACTTTCCTATGCAAATTTAGATCTTTTGACTCAGATCTAAAGTCATCCACAGACACCCCCCTGCCCCATCCTCTGAAATCTGCATTAGAACTACGAACTGAATGCTCTGTTCCAACTACTCTGGTGGCAGATATGCCATGTTTATTGGGTTCCATTCGGTGCACTGAATGATCCACATCTGCACTGTCAGTCCTCCTCCCTGCAGTGTCTTTGGCAGCTTTGGATCGGTAAGCACCCAAATCCTTTCCTTTAAGTCCAATGATAGCTGCTTCCTTCCTTTTCCCCTGTTGGTCCAATTTGGAATAAGAGAGATCAGGCACATCAAAAGGCACATTTTCTATTTCTTGTTCATAATCCTTGTGACTCGCTTCCTTTAGCTTGGAAGATTTTTCAGCAAGAGCTTTGACTCTCTGCGATTTCAATCGTCCAAAACTTCTGCCCCTCACACTTGCTGCGGGAGAATCATCTTTTGGCAGCGTTGACCCATGATGATTGCCTGCAAAAGAAGAAATGACTGTCAGATTTCATTTTATCAATGTAAAAACAAATTCATCTCCAAGCTCCGACTTTACATGTTACACAGAGGGATTAAGTATGCTGTGAAAAAGTCTAACATAGATTGAAATGGGAGAGAAATTTCTAACTTGTTTGCATATATTCGTTTTCGAGCCAAACTAAGAAAACCAAAATCTTTTGCCCAAGACTGCATGATTCAAATTAGCTCCAAAAGAAGAACTAGTGTTGGACTTGTTATGCATCTGAACACAATGGTTCAGCTTTGGCATTTGCACAGCACGAAATGCATATAACAAATTGCTTGAGTTGTTCCAACAGCTCAGGTACCAATTATCAACAGTGCATACACCAAAAAAAAAAAAACAACAAAAAAAAGGGAATTTGTCATCAGAACGGACCGCATTAGTTATTCAATTTGCGCATTCACATCAAACACGTGTACAGTTGAATGCAAACGACGCAAGGTATAGCTCAATTACTGAGATATAATCTAACCTAACTTTCAGCTCAGCAACCCAAATGAGAGTACGCTAGTAACATCAAACCATCGTCCCAAAAAGATAGCGAAAGTAAGACACAAATCTCCTTTATCTGCCGCGCTCTTGAAACCAAATACTACCCAATCATCCACATGACCAAAAACTCAATTCGCAGCGAAGCATCACCTCCACTAGAACCGCCGCCGCCGCCGCCGCCTTCCTCGCGGGCTTCCACCGGAGGACGTCCTCGGGCGGAGCCGGGAGTCGGCCGGGTCGTCGCTGCCTCCCCAGACGATGAACCGCTCGCCCGTCTCGTCGTCGATCAGCTGGTAGGCCCCCGGAGTGTCCAAGGGCGTCTCGTGTAGCCCCCCGACCGGACGGCGAAATTACGGGTCCCGCCGCCGGGAAGGCGGGGGCGGCGGCGGCGAGCGCCGAGGGCCCGGGAGGGGAGGAGACGGGGACGGAAGGAGAAAGGGTACGCGACGGAGCTGGAGGTGGAGGTGGAGGTGGAGGTGAAGGGTGTGGAGTTGAGGCTGATGGGAGGAGAAGGAGCTTTCGCTAGCATCATCGTGCATGCCCAGAAAAATGAAGAAAATGAAGATGAAGAAGATGATGATGATGAAGATGAAGATTTTTTCTTTTTTTTATTTAAGCCCAAAACGCCTCCAAATATTTAAAAAAAAAAAAAAAATACTGGCACGAGGGCTTATATTTATCTTTTCCAAAACATTTTTTTTTTTGACGACTTTTGGGATATATTGGAAGAACTCGAAATAAAACACTACATTGAAAATTGACATCTTTTTAGAGAAAGTTTTCCCTTTTAAGATATAAACTATCCAAACATCGTACCATAAGTTTTGAATTTTATTCATTAATGGGTCAATTTTAAGAAGGAAGGCCTACAAATAAAAGATATAAAAGGTATTACTGAAATTTTATAATGCCTAGATTCTTTAAAGTCTTAATAAGGAAGTGATTGAGATTTTTCAATCTATTATTTTCAATCCAATTGGTGCGTACTAATATATTTTCTAAGTTTTTCTCCTAACTAAGAATTAATAACTACTACCACATCACATTTGAGAGTATCACGGAATATTTCAGGGCATTCCATGATTTATTGTGATATATTGACCATCAGTTCATTATGCAATATATTAATATGTGAGGAAATGAATTAGTAACCTAAAAAGCACAAGAGGTCATGCCGGACATTTTAATACGTGTTTAATACTCTCCGACATTTTTCAACACCTGACCAACACATGCTAGAAGCTGAGCCATAGATTCTTTGAAGTCTTCATAAGGAACTTATCGAAGTTTTCAATCAATTATTTTCAATCCAATTTGGTGCGTATTAATAAATTTCGTAAACCTAACTTAAACCTAATATATATGAGAAGGAAAGGAGAACTCCTATAAAAGTACCGCCACACCACATATGAGAGTATCTTATTTGGAAAATTGAATCACTTGAAGGAATGCTTTAAAGTGTACTGTGATCCCAATTAGCCAATTAACTAGGATTGGCTAACTGGAATTTATTGCGTTGGTGTAAGCATAATTTATGACATTGGTGACAAGTGGTATGCCCCTTTTTTATTCTTATTCTGCACATTGCAATTCATTGTGTATATCACTTTCTAAATAATTATGAAAAATATAATCTTTACAGGCCGATCGGTGTTAAGAAGTTGAAATCAGGTAGGTATTAATTATTTTTAAAGAGATTTAAAATACAGGAACCACTTGTTTATTGGCATGGCTTATAGAAGTTTATCTTTCCACTTGCATTCACGATCCAAATATTTTATGGTATTCTTTTTTGTGCGTGCTTGAGTGCTATGTTTTTCTCATTTTTGCAGCATCATGAGATGGTGGAATCGAAGGAAGTAGCAGGGCCGAGACTGGCAGCATAGTCTTATGTTAGTCCTTTTTTTTTTTTTTTTTTTGGTGATTTCGAACATATGTAAGCTCACTCAAACACAAAGTTGAAAATAAGAGTAAATCTCTCTTGAAGGGATCCACATTAAAAGCAAACTTAGCTAAACCATGAACGGCTATATTACATTTCCTTCCATTGTTTACACCTATATAAGAGGACACCAATACCCTACCTTATTGGGGAGAAGCTCTAAGCACCACTAAACATGCTTTTGCGTCAGCCTAATCATCCTTCCTCCTCCTCTTATTCTTCAGCATGTGTTTTTTTTTTTTTGTCATCTCTCTCTCTCTCTCCCTCTCCCTCTTCGTTTGTCGGCCTTCTCTCGTAGTTTTCTCGCTCTTTCTTTCTCGGAAGACGCTGCCGTTGCATTTCATCTCGTCTCATTTGATTTTTAATTTCATTTCTGTTGCCTCAATTCGGAAGCAAGTTGGTCGGAGATGGGGACCAAGTCTCGGCCACATTAAAGCCGCCAAAGAAGGCTTGGAATGTTCAGGACTGGACCCGAAACTACTGCTCTATTATCACTCGTCAGATCTCTCTCAGCACTCACATCACACAAAGTCCCAACCATCCATCATCATCATCATGCATCACATAGATCATGTGGCATCATGATTTCATTGTCGAACAGTGCGGACCACCTGCTTGTTGTAAGCGTGAAGCCTTCTACTGTTATTGCACACGTCCACAAGGAGGGAGTTTCACAGGAGATCTCGAGGGTAACGGAAATGGGGGTAGGAAGCTCCTTGAAAGGAAATGAAAATTGATAAGTCTCTTATTACGTCAAAATAAATATTTACCAGTTGTTGCGTCTCTCTCTCTCTCTCTCTCTCTCTCTCCCCGCGTGCGTCCGTGAAAGAGAGTTGAAAGATGGCCTGTGTTGATCGAAAAAGAAGCGAGTCAGGACCAGTGGCCAAACGCAGTCTATATAAAGCATTTTCGCTAAATTAAAATAGGTCCTCAATTGATTCTTTTTTCTTGCAAGATTATGGGAAACTGACCCCATAGTTATTTTTTCCTCTCTAGCTGAGAACTATTCAATTCAGAACAACAATATGGGGCTGCTGGGAGGAAAATAAATTTCGACTTAAAAAAGTAAGTTTTTTTAAAGAAAGAAAATACATAAGTATAAAAATTAACATACAATATCTATATATTCAATAATCCAATTTGGTTGGTTATTATTTAATAATCAATCTCTTAACAGTATGATGATATCACACAATATAAATTATGTACATTGGGATAAATGATTATCGTTACATAAGAAAGTAAATTTCACCATAGTAAACGATATGGATCATAAAAAAGTGCTAAATGCATGATGAAATTTTTTATGGCAATTTTTTCATTGCGAAGTGCACATTAAAACTTTTTAACAGTATTTCCTTTTAATCAAGGCAAAATCACTAAAAATTTGTGGCTAATTTTGTGTAAAGGACTTATTAAAGTTAGCTGTCAGGCAAATAAATTCTTATATATATATATTTTTTTTCAGTCAGTACATAAATTCTTATATCTAGTGAGTGGTTTACCACACACATCTTGAGAGAGGAATGGGCTTATCATAGTACATTAAAGATTTGTCACGCAATCATTTTTGTTCACATAGGCCTGATGGGAATTACAAACTTCCCATGTTCTTTCGACAACTCTGATGGTTACGTGCAGAACATACCCTCTTAGCCTCCTTTAACAAATCCACTTGAATGGATAGACAACTCAAATTTGTATAGTTTTTCAGAATGATAATTATGTTGCAAAATGGCATATGGGCTATAAGATTGACTACTGAGGTCATGGAGGTTATTGTTGGGATTATTATTTTCCTAATAAAGAAAATGCGTTGGGATCAATTCAATAAGCAAAGTTACCTATACACATATTTGAATGCATCTGCCCGTTGCCGTGGATGCAAATAGGTTAAATTGCTCTAGCTACCTTCAATCGAACTCAAAAAGCACAAAATCACTAAATTGTTTGGTCATAACGATTGGTGTAAGATTTGCACCACAAAACATGTTTCCCACACTGAAATGAAAAGGGATAATGGAATAAACAGCAATGTTTCATTTCAGCTATGTAGACCGGATCATCATTAAACATCGATCATATGCGTGCCAGCCACCATTCCATTGTGACACGAAAGCCCGACGACGCATTGAAAGCCACGAAATTTTCGGAGTTGATTGCTCAGCGAGTGTCCAAAAACGCTTGATGGCAAAACCATTTTTAAATGATGACCAGAAAGGGAAAAAAATGATTACTTTCTCTTTAATTATGTCATCGTCACCGAGACATGCTCTTTGAAGAATACACAATCTGATAGATTAGATGGAAAAAAACCAAGTGGCTATAGATCAAATTAAATTGGAAGCCTTCAAGCTTCCATTTGTTTCTTTTTCCCTATTTGCCAAGCAACAATGATTATATTCATAGCAAAGCTTCCTTGTTTTATTTGGTCCATGGGTCAAAAATAATATTCTTATTGTTTTGTCCCAGGAAGAGAAGAGCTACCTAACTTCAATATGCCCACCAGCCATTCAAATAGATGGAATTTGATATATATTATGCATGCTCTATTATTATATTTGTGTATAGATGTTACATTAGTGGTACAAAAATAACTGAATCCCTAAACCATAGATTTTGCTAAGGCATCACATCAAAAAAAAAAAAAAAAATCGATGTGGGGAGTGCACTCTCAAGATGTCTTGGGAAGGTGGACTGATTGAAGCCTGGGAAAGTTAATTTATACACCACTTGGCCGCTAAATATGAAAAGAAAATAATATTGATAAATAGTTCATGGGTCTCAAGGTCAAATAAAATTAGAAATTTCAAAGTTGCAATATCAAATAAGATATGCTTATGTTAAATTAGGAGAACGGTGAGAGTACCTAACCACGATCCGTCCATCAACTAAATTTTCATTAACGTGGACAAATCAATAAAAACAAATCAATAATTTTAATCAATTATGCCCTATTAAAACGGGGTGTCAAAAGATATTTGTTTATAGAGAAATTACAAGTCCTTGTTGAAATGCATTTCTATTCTAGAGAAGGGGCATTCTCTTTTGGTTAAAGTGCACCCTCTTCACCAAGAGTTGCGTACTTTTTAAGGTAAAGTACATGCGTTTTGCCCTCATTCAGGTCAAGCTCACGTTCCTTAAAGTTCAAGTGTATGCTTCTTTGGTATTTAAAAACGGCATGTAATGGCTTGTGTGCACAGGCCCTTGAAAAGCCAACAAAGGAGAGCAATTGCTTCATGTCTGAATTTACATTGAAGTTTCCTACTGGTCTTTGTCATTGCTTCGTGCCTGAATTTACATTGAAGTTTCCTACTAGTCTTCGTTGACTCGATGCTTAGAAAAGATCCAGGGAAAAACTGCCTTCTACCTTTCTAGAAGCTCTAATGGTTAAATAATTTACACATAAAGGAGAATTGTATGTATGTATTATTCTAATTTTTCATTAGGCTAGGTGCAAAATACTTGATTATCAATTAGATATTTCAACCATGTCTAAATCCACTTCATACCTGACTCATCAAGGTAGTAGGGTACTCTATGAATTTAGAATTTACCTAGGTAAGGGAGCTTTCTTGCTGTCAAGACAAAAAAATTCATAGCAAATAATTTTTTATGGAAAATTATTAAAGATAAGTGTAATTAAGGATAAACTTTTTGTGGCTTTTCTGTGGAAAATTGTGAACTGTTGTTGTTTAACGCCCGAATTCTTGTTAGGAGAAGCTTCCCAAAAATCTGGCCATTGCAATCCCATAACATCTTCTGAAGAACTTCTTGCTTTGCACACCTTTCTCCATTGTGATAAGTCTTTTTCTCCAACCACCCCCCCAAAAACAAAAAAAAAAAAAAAAAAGCGAGAGAGGAGAAGAAGAAGGACAAATTTCTGAATAGTCTAATGTATATTCATTGATGAGGCCAACAGTGACGTGTCGTGTTTATCGTTAGGATTTATCTAAGAAGCACCGCTAGTATATGTCCTTAATAATATTAGACAGGGTAGGATTAAATTTGATTCACAATGGTGATCTAAAACTCTTATTTTATCCTTGTTTTCATGAAACATTTTATTCTCAATTTGGGTTTAATGATATTGATAATCTAATAAAACCAATTCTCAACAAGAAAATGCTATTCGAATTTGTGATTAGAAAGTATCTATGAATCATACTCATAATTTGTCTAGGTCAGATTGTTAGTGTGCCACGTGGGATGGCCAATGATGATTAGATCATCATATTATCAATTTTAGACAAAAATTATGCAAAAGGATTATATTGAAAAGTCACACAAAGATTTAGAACTACATTACTAAAATTGAAAAATTTAGGACTACATTGGAATCCGCACAATAAACCTATTTAGGACTGAATCGGTAATTTTTTGTTTAAAAGTTCTAGCATTAAAATGGACGTCATACAATAATTATGACAATGATATCATTCTTGTCTTGATTTTTTTTTTTTTTGATGAGCTTTTGAAAATTTCAGATCATCTTATCTTTTAATGTCTCACATGTCAATCCCTTGTTTTATTTAAACTCGAATAAAGTCCATAGTCCACTACAGGTCCTTAGAGAACGATAATGTACGTTTCTCCTTTTGCCTTTTTTTCCCCAAAGTAACACTAACATCGTGATTCATTTGCAGCCGAAAACGTGGCATGTTTCAAATGGACACGCCACGTTTGATTGGATGATCTTTTGTGAACTTGGGACCGTCTTCATTATTTTTTCACTTTTTTATCTGAACATGAAGCAGTGACAGTCTCTATGATAAGGTCCACCCACTGGTACAAGTCCTTAGAGGACAATAATAATTGTCTTCTTTTCCCTTTGCTTTTTCCAAAAGTGACACTAATGTCACTACTGGCCATGAAATGTTTGATTGGATAGGAAAAAGTTGAATACAACCACGGCTTATTTTTTTTCAATCAAACAACCACAGCTTCTCTTTTAAAGGAATTACCTTTAGGGTGCTTTTTAATCAAACTAATTAAAGTTTTATTGTATTAATTCTTTCCCCAAAACATGCAGGACCAATTTTTTGGAAATGGATATTTCATTCTTAAGTAAAGTGAGCACTTACATGGATCTAATAATTATCCTTGCTTTCGAAACAGAGGATGGATTGAAATTTACACCTCAGCACTAATATTTTCTTTTGAAATTTGTTTCATTATTGTAGAAAAGTATCAATTGCAAAATATTTAAATATGTTATAAATGTCATAATTACTAACTTTATACTAGATGGAAAAAAAAAGCAGCCAATACAAATATATGCATATGAGTCGAACTAAAATTATACATGTTTATCTTGATTTTTGTTGTGAAAGAAAAAAACAAATAACAATAATAAATCAGAAAAAGAAAAGTAAATTAGAAATTGGATTTACGTAGTTTGGTCAGTATGACCTAATCCACAAGGAGAGCAACATAAATTTTCATTATTGATCAAGTGATACTATGGAGGTTATAACCATACTCGAGTCACTCAAACACTTTCAAATTTTCTTAGCCACCAATTATACTCTATAATTCGCATAGTATATAGCCTGCACAATTCTTTACGAAACCATCTCCAAATCTCACAAAGGAATCCCAGAATTCTCATCAAGATTTTCACAGCTACTAAACACTATGATTAATTGTCTTTGAATATAATTAACAAATTTATGCACAACCTTGCATATTGAAGTTGAAATATTCACTGAATTTGTACGATACAGAACTCCACAAATAGCCTTCCCCTCTGAGAAAAAAGAAAAAAAGCCTTCCTTGGAAGTGAAAAATATGATCATTGCAAATGAAGTTGATGTGTTCACTACTTACTCATGGATAATGATGCGAGCTACTTTGTAGGAGTCCAAAGAAAGACATGACATTTGGCAACAATGTAATGGAGTAATTCTAATGAACATGTCGTCTCCTATCATTCCCCGCTCACATCATTAGCATGGAATAGGGATTGACCTACTCAATAACCTAAAGGCTGTGAGGCTTACAAGTCAGTTTTGCCTCCTTAAAACATAGTACCAACCAGTCCACATTCAGACCGAATCCTTTATCGCTTAGGTCTGTGAGTAACTTTCTAATGCACTAGAGTAGGACGAGCTATAGGTACTTCCTTATCATTGTCATGCTTCGTCAAATATTACATGGTGACTCGAATTTATTCAATCTAAATGAACACATATAATGACTTAGAGCATTCAGCGTGGGTCAGACTCCCCAGAAAAGATTTTAGGTTGTGAATTTTTAGGAGTAAGTTTCAACTTACATCTTAAGTTCTCTTCTTTTTCATGCGATTTTGGAGTGGCACAAACTCGCCCACTTATAATGCTAGTGTCCTCCTCATTGTCGACTCATATTGGGCAGTGGCATGTCCTATTTTGCCTAGAGTTATACTTTTCCAAGCTTAAATAGAATGGCGATATTTGCCGCTTTGTTGGATTAACCATCCAATCCATTCCCAAATCATAGATCTACCGAAAAAAAAATCTTGCTATGATTCAATGTGTCACGATGCATTTATTATTTATGTCCATCGCATGACTTAACCTACCATCCAACTGGAAGTTGACTCAAGCAATGTTATTTGATCACCTGAAGAACTTCCTGTTTAGTTGCTTGCATTGTACACGTCAAATCTTTGACTTGATGGCCCTTTCTCCACTGTGATAAGTCTTTTTGGGCCCAAAAAAGAAGAAGAAACTGAGACAAACTTGCAAATAGTCAAATGGTCATTCATTGACAAGATACAAGCTCTGTAGCTAAGATACACAGGCTTTATATGTTTCTAAATGCTGAATCATCCTCAATGAGAGGGTTTTAGTCGAGGAGAGATGTGTAAGAATTTTGACATCTATTAATCTTCTAAAAAGAACAGTGTGGTATCAATGATCTTAAACTATGAATCAACGATCTCTCATAAGTTAATTAGCACACAAAACCCAACAAAAATAGAGAGAAATAACATAGGATAATACTAGGATACCCAACACAAGTTTACTAAATTGGTAAAATGATGTGATTAATTTTTATTGACGATGCATATGACCCATTTATTAATCGCATTTGAAGATCAACCCGGCGTTTTTATGTAAAATCAATATTATATCATATGCACATCGGACAAACGTGAGTGGAAAATATGTTGATGTTTTGTAGAGATTTTTTTATTATTATTTTGAACTTCTTTTTTTTTTTTGCCAAGGATTGCCAACTATATAAAAGTTTATAGTTTTTAGACAACTACATAAAAATGAGGAAAATAAGCTTGAAGGTGGGGGTAGGCAAAGTCGAGCAGCATTAAAAGTCTACTCTCCCTCGTTTATGTTCAATTGATTGGTCAACTGTTCCATTTTAATGCATTAGATGGAAATCCGGTTTACAAAGTTTTCATATAGGTCGGTCTTCTAGGGTTCTCGTGTACTTCTCGAGGGGATGGGATCCTTTATCCCTATTTGTGTCCCCATAATTTGGTAATTAACATCTCATTCATCGCACTCACTAATCCATGTGAATAAGGATAATTGTGAAATTTTTGGCTAAATGTATTAACAGCCGAGATTTGTCAAGACTGCAATAGAGACATCACGCAAGACAGAGAATTTTCAACCTTGAAGGACCAGCACTTTTAATTGTTACCACTTATTAATGGCTGCAAAGCTTGTAATGGATACTTTACCTAGTCTAAAACTGCGGAGCCAGGTTTGGAAAGGGAGGTCTTGTATGGGTGATGATTTGTGGCATGATCTCATGAGGATGACGAGCTTGTTCAATGGTTTGCTGTCGCTTATGGTGCATTAGCGAATGGAATGAAGAAGGTGTAGAAGGAAGATGAGCACCTTAGGACGGGGAGAGGTTGAAATGACGGTTTTTGTCATCTCCTCGAGTTTAGAGAAAGAAAGTATAGAGAGCCATATAAATTATATAGGGCACTGGAGAAAGCTAGTTCTATAACCTAAGTACATTATTCCATTTTTAGTTAATACTACAAAAAATCTCAAATTGACACATTTGTAAAAAATTTATCACAAACTAATTTTTTGATCACCAAAAATCAAAAACTAGCACACCTTTAATAAATCTAATATCCATAAATTTTTATTAAATTTTACTATCAAATTATTGAGTTTGATAATACTAGTAGTTGACAAATATACCGGTTTTGAGTTTTACTCTCCATTTATTAGAGATGTACTAATTTGTGGTTTTTCGTGGTATTAATATAATTTAACGGAAACAAATGAATTTATGATGCACCACCTTGAGATTTTCGGTAGTCGAAAAAATAATTTATAATAAATTTATTAGAAGTGTACCAATTTTGAGTTTTTATGATATTTACCCTTCCGTTTTTTGTGGTCTTACTTTTAGGTTTGTCATTATTAATCAATCGCATTTATCCCCTCATGAACTTCAAGTTGTTAAATTATACCAAGATAATTTCACTATCGTTAGCTTATTCTAAAACGTTTATTTGACCTTCTTTAACTTGAAGGACTTTGAAATCATAATCAATAAGTCGGATACATAATGTCACGTCGATAATTGATTGAAAATATTCAATGTTACGATGGAATTCAATACCTCAATGAGTGAAAGCGTTGATTGTAGTTGACACCTGAATTTTTTACCCATAAAATTTTTTTATTAAACTTTTTACTGATAAATTGAAATAAGCATTTTTGTGGAATAACAATAATAAAAAATAATGAATAATGAAAAAACAAACACAAGGCCCATGACTCTCCAGCCCATCCATGAAGCCCGTCCACTTCAGCTTCAATTCGGACGCTCCGGCCCTTCAAAGCCTATACGCCTCAGCTCCAACATGATTTCCACCGGCCGACGACGCCATCTCGTTTTCTCCGCGACGGCACGTCGGCTCACCGCTCGCCGCCGGCGACCTCGAAGAGCAGCGGTCGGCGATTTTCGTCCACGGATCCGGTCATCGTTCAAAGTCAGCCTCGACGGAGCTTGATATTTAAGGATTCGATACGCGTTCTCCGAGAAGGTGACGGTGGCTCCGGCCTCCACCTCCATCGCAGCGCGCCGCCGTCGTCGCCAGCTGCGCAACGGAGGTCATGCTCTCTCTGGCTTTTTCATCTGGCTGAGTTCTCCACCGGCATTGACAGGGCTCTCGCGAATGATCCGGTCGAGCTAGAGTTCACTCTCTCTCTTCCTCCGGAGCCGCTCCCGAAATCAGATAATGTCCAATGGTCGGTTGGCAATGGTCAAAGGATCAACATTAGAGAAGACAAGTGGCTCTCTAGTGGTGTTATGGGAGGTCCGGCTCCTAGAGGAGAAGCGACGAAGGTAGCAGATTTTATTTTACCAACTCAAGATGCATGGAATGAACACCTCCTTCGACAAAGCTTTGATCACCAAATTGTAAGTGAAATTCTGGCTTTACCGATTCGGCCTCCCTATATTACTGATATGCTCATCTGGAAGGGTCAACTTAATGGTCAATATACGGTTAAGAGTGCCTATAATTACATCCATGCTCATACTTCAGTGATAACTCCGATGTGCCTCTTCATCCTACCAACCTCCTAGAAAGTTATGGTCTTCTATTTGGCATTTACAGAGCCCCCCGAAGCTCTGCATTTTCATGTGGTCTCTCTGTCAAAACGCCCTGCCTACAAAAGCCAACCTTTTCCACCGGCATATCATCCCCGATCCCATTTGTCCTATGTGCACAGATCAAGTTCCCGAAACAGCTGAACATATATTCCTTTTATGCCATAGAACAAAATCTATTTGGTCGCATCCACAAGTAAATTTAGCATCCACAATGTCTACGGCTACTCGAATGGATAAATGCCTTGCAGATTTCATAGAGAAACGGTAATGACTTACCCGTGTTGGAGATAGTGGCTTCTATTCTCGTGGCATCTATGGAAGAGCGGTGAACGATTTTGTCTTCCGCCAAAGAAGTATAATCATTGAACAGGTAGTGCAATTGGCTCTAGCCAATGTTAGATCAACTTGTCTCGCAACCGCACGTCCACAACTCGTCTCTCGCAACCACACGTCCGCGACCCCGAGGAGGACACAATCCGATTCCCGATCAGCTATGGCATCCACGCATCCGGGGTGTTCTTAAAATAAATATCGATGGAGCACCCGACCTCCCCACAAAGAAGGAACGATCGCCTGTGTGTGTCGAGATTCTCGGGTCGCCCGATCACCGGGATTCGCGAAACCATCAACGCCCTCTTCAGCCCTAGAAACAGACTCAAGCGTTGGTTCTTACCTTAAAATTTCTGCTACGTAAAGGGCCGGATCAAGATCGTTTGTTGATGGAGTCCGATTGTTCGTGATGGTGGATGCTTTGTGCGCAACCCTTTTCGACCCCATGGCGGCAGCGATCTACTGTTCGCGAAGCTGGGCCACTTTTGCCCTCTTTTCCTTTTCTTCACATACGGCACTGTAGACGGGCCGTGAATTTCATAGCTGATTGGGTTGCTAAGTCCCATGGGCTTTCTATGCTTCCCCTAAATTGGCCTGTTTCTCCCCCTTCCCATCTCTTAGATCTTTTGTACTCCGAAGCTTTGTCTAGCGTTGTACTTCGCGCGTTAAATATATAATACCGCTGTTTTAGACCCAAAAAAAAAAAAAAACCCGCATTCGATCCATTATAAATTGATATCGCTCGTACCTAACCTACTTGCAATCTTGAAGTTGGAATTGGCCTCCAACTCTCAAGGGGACAACTTTGATATACTTGCCACATAGCGGCGATCACACACCGATCACATTCCATCATATCGATGTCTCCATTGCAAACCCCCGGCCGGAATCTTGTCGGCGCCGTGGAGGCTCCAAACAATGATGGATTGTATTTCTTACCAAAATGAACGAACGGAAAATATTTTCATCATTCACGAAAATATTTAGACATAAATGTCAAATCAATAAAAAAAAAAATTTATTGACTAATTATTTCAAATAATACAAATAATTAATTTTATAAAAATAATTTTCAAAACATTCATTTTCCGTAAAACAAAAAAAGTGTAAATTATTTGCCTTCTTTTTTTTTCCAACTCTCCAATAATGGGATAAGAATACTAAAAGTGACAAAAGTTGTGTATGGTGCTCACCTTAGTGTCGAATTTTTTTTTTTTTTTCCGAATCACCTAAATGCCACTTTTGAAAAAAAATAATAATCATTTAAGTGCCAACTTCGATCCGAATCACCGGAAATCCGACTTGACCATATTTCATTAATCTCTCAATCCTACATGGCTCGCTAGCCTTCAGCTTTCAGTCAACAAATAACTGCTAAATGACATCATATAGCAGCTTAAAAGTGATTACTTCAGCAGCTTAAAAATAATAATCATTTGGGTGATGCCTCAGCTAGTCGAGCCAAGGAGGGCTGCTCCCTCCCCTCGGCCCTCTAACGATGGTAGTGGTGGCAACGCCCAACCACAATCCCTATCCTTTTTTTCCTAGTTTCAATTTTTAAATTAATTTAGATTTTTTTTTTTTTTGTTTTTTACTATTATTTAATCAATATTTTTTGTTAAACAAATTGGTGGTGTTAATAGAAGGACTCAATTGAATCAATTTAACAAATTTTAAGACTTAATTATATATTTTGAAAATTTTAGGATTCAATTGTACTTTTGTGATAAGTTTTAGATTTATAGTATATATATTCATTTGAATAATATCAATTCGTGTGATGATTTTCAGGTTGATGTATCACGGACGTCAAGGAAATTTTACCAAGTATTTAAAAGCCCTAATATAATTTATATTATAGATTTATCCTCACGTTTTTTTATTTAGCCCTTCACTACGATAGAAAGAACACCATTCACATTATATTGACGAAATTATGCTAAGTTATGCTTTTAAACCACATCATACAAGAAGATATATAATGGGCCCCACTTTCTTTCAAGTGTCAACACCTCACCGGTTGATTAAAGTTAGTTGATAAGATAAACAAGGATGTCAACACCCATCATTTTGAGATCATAGCGCCCTAGAGGCCCGGAAAAACAACAGAACGAAGACTCCACCGAGAAAATTCCCCATTTTTTCATAGAAAATTCCATTTCCGGCCATTTTTCGTTGAAAAACTCCGGTTGGAAATCTGCTCAGAAACATGGCTTCCAAAAGCTTTAGTTTCGTACGACCCATCATGTTGGAGATTACAAAGTGCCCGGGAGGCCCCAAGCAAAACAAGAGAACGAAGACTCCACCGAGAAAATTCCCTATTTTTTCATAGAAAATTCCTCTTCCGGCCATTTTTTTGTTGAAAAACCCCGACAATTGGAAATCTACTAGGAAACATGGCTTCCAAAAGCTTTAGTTCCGTACGACCCATCATTTTGGAGATTACGGTGCCCGGGAGGCCCGGCAAAACAAGAGAACGAAGACTCCAAAGAGAAAATTCCCTGTTTTTTCATAGAAAATTCCTCTTAGGCCATTTTTGGCTGAAAAACCCCAATAGTTGGAAATCGCTAGGAAACATGGCTTCCAAAAGCTTTAGTTCCGTACGACCCATCATTTTGAGATTACAAAGCTGCCTCCGGAGGCCCGGCAAAACAAAGAGAACAAAGACTCAGAGAAAATTCCCTGTTTTTTCATAGAAAATTCCTCCTAGGGCCATTTTTCTGAAAAACCACGACGCTTGGAAATCTCGCTAGAAACATAGCTTCCAAAAGCTTTAGTTCCGTACGACCAATCATTTTGGAGATCACGGCACCGGAGGCCTGGGAAAACAAGAGAATGAAGACTCCACCGAGAAAATTCCCTGTTTTTCATAGAAAATTCCTTTTCCGGCCATTTTGGCTGAAAAACCCCGACGTTGGAAATCGGAAACATTTCTTCCATAAGCTTTAGTTCCATATGACTCATCATTTTGGAGATTACAGTGCCCTAGAGGCCCGGTAAAACAAGAGAACGAAGACTCCAAAGAGAAAATTCCCTGTTTTTTCATAGAAAATTCCTCTTCCGGCTATTTTTTACTGAAAAACCTCGACAGGCTTGGAAATCTGCTTGCTAGGAAACATGGCTTCCAAAAGCTTTAGTTCCATACGACCCATCATTTTGAGATTACAGTGCCCACGGGAGGCCCGGCAAAACAAGAGAATGAAGACTTCACAGAGAAAATTCCCCGTTTTCATAGAAAATTCCTCCTAGGGCCATTTTTTGGCTGAAAAAACCACGCAGTTGAAAATCTACTAGGAAACATGGCGCATTGACTTCATATTGACATTGAATTGACTTTAGCAATTGGTTGAGAACTTATATTAAATTGGCTTGGCACCAAGTGTCTGTTGTGAATTCAATGAGGAAACCTAAATTTAAAACCTTACACATTAGAAACGTGTTGTAATGCATTTTTTTTTTTGGCGACATTTTTCAAATGTATTTTTTCTCTAAGATACCCATTAAAAAAAAAAAAAAAGAGAGAGAGAGAAGGAAACGGACGAAAATAATCTTTAAAGATTCTCAACGATGATTATCGACATTCGAACATGATACTTAGGCAAAAAAAAATCAGAACTATTGTAGCAAACCTCACCTTCTAAATTTTCTTAACCTCATAAACACTATTTTCCGGTTTAGTTTGCAAAAGGGTAAATACTGTTCCTTAAAAAGGAAATATTAACCTCTTTTTTTCCCATTAAAAAAATCATTTCTTTATTTTCATCTTTTCCTTTTTTATTGACTTAGCGTATGCTTCTATAGCGTGGTGTTCCTTTATATTGACTCGGCATGCTTTCGTAGCCTAAAGTACCTTCCATCAACTCGGCGTGTTTCCATAGCCCGATATTCCTTTATATTGATCTAGCATGCTTTCGTAGTCCAAAGTCCCTTTCATTGACTTGGCGTGCTTCCATAATCTGGTGTCCCTTTATATTGACTTGGTGTGCTTTCGTAAGCCAAAGTGTCCTTTCATCAACTTAGCGTGCTTCCATAACCTGGTGTCCCTTTATATTAACTCGGCGTGCTTCTATAGTTTGGTGTCCCTTTATATTGACCTAGCATGCTTTCGTAATTCAGAGTCCATTTCATTGACTCGGCGTGCTTCCATAGCCCCGTGTCCATTTATATTGACCTACGTGTTTTCGTAGCTCAGAGTCCCTTTCATTGACTCGACGTGCTTCTATAGCCCGATGTCCCTTTATATTGACATGTTGTGCTTTCGTAGTCCAGAATCCCTTTCATTGACTCATGCTTCTATAGCCCGGTATCCATTTATATTGACTTAGCGTGCTTTCGTAATCTATGGTTTCTTTCATCGACTCAGCGTGCTTCCATAATTCGGTATCCCTTTATATTGACTCAGCGTGCCAGAACTCGAGTCTCTTTCATCGACTCGGTCTCAGTGTGCTTCCATAGCTGGTGTTCTTTTATATTGAACTGGTCTGCTTTTGTAGGCCAGAGTCACTTTCATCGACTCGGCGCTTTCATAGTTCGATGTCCCTTTATATTGACTTAACGTGCTTTCGTAGCCTAATCGACTCGACTACTTCCATACGCCGGTGTCTTTTTATATTGACCCATGCGCATGTCCTTTATATTGATCCTTTCATACCCAAATCCCTTTAATAAACTCGGGGTGTTTCCATAACCATGTCCATTTTTGTAACTTATTCACGTGCTTTCATAACCTGTGTTCGCATGCTTCCGTACCTGGTTTCCGTACGCCAATCAAGAAAGATATAAATTCCGCCAACTTTCGGCCCTTATGGCCGAATCCCCTGGCCACCACCGCCGCGATCCGAACGGTTGCAGTCGCCGGAGCAGGCCCCCGCCGCCGCCGGGCAGCCGCGGAAGCCCGCCGACGCCGAGGAGATGGGAAGGCGGCCCCTCAAAGATTCGGCCCCGCTCCTCCTTGGTTCACGCCGAAACGGTACTCGATCGGCTTTTCTTTCTCTCCGTGCCTTTTTCGGAGTCGTGGTCGGATTGTGGGCCGTGGGTTTCTTCGCGGCTGAGGAATTGGTGAATGGGGAGTAGAGTTTGTTGCTCTTGTTTCGCCTCTCGGGACATTGAAGTTCCGTTTGTATCGTTTTCTCTAGCTGTTTTCGTTAATTGTGATGAGGCGCGGTGTGCGATGAAGTGACGAGGAATGTTGGGTGCGGGCTGATAGTTGCTGGGCAATTGCAGCACATTGTGGGCTGCGGAGTTCAGTTGGTTTTTGAGTGGTAATTTGACGATTGGGAATTATAGCATGCTGGGGTTTGGGTCAATTGACTAGTGATTACTCATGTATGAGATGTCCGTTTGTTTCTATGAGGAAAGAGTTTGTGTGAGATTTCTGAAAACGGAAAATTACCCATTGATCGGGATTAGCTTTGTTAGTTATTGTTTCAGCTGCTGATGTTCTTCTCTGGCCTTAGCGTCAAGTGCAACTTAGATTGGACTCACTGTGAATATGGCAGGCCAATGACTTGTCATGTATTCTTTTGTCATCTGATTGGAGAGTGATCTTGTTGCATGCACCTGCGACTGACAGTGCCCTGTTGTACTGTGTATTGTATGAAGGAGATTGCTTCCAAAGTAGAATGTGGGTTGGGTAACTGTTGGTTCAACTTTACTGAGAAGTCAATGAGGTCATAATTGTTTCCTCACAAGTGTGAATGAGGCTGGCCATGACCTTCAAGCGTAAAATTTCCTGAATGTGTTGTCTAATCTTAAGCAGAGATGAATTGTTCTATTTGGTTGTGTAATTGTAGTTACTATCACGCAATGTTTATCCAGATACCAGAAGTTACTGGATTGTATAGGATTTCCAGAGAATATACTCGAAGAAATGGGTAACTAAAATATTAGAGTTGTTTAGGGCAATAACCAGGAAGTTTACTTTTCTGTATGCAGGTTGCTTGTCATCTTTTGTGTGATTAACATGTTAAATTACGTGGATCGAGGAGTGATAGCCAGTAATGGTGTAAATGGTAGTCAGAGGATTTGCTCAAAGGAAGGAAAATGCACTTCAGGCAGAGGAATCCAGTAAGTAAAGAATTTTGTTTTGTCTGATTATGCAGACAAGTCTATTGTTTCGGTATCATGGGACCTTTATATTGGACATTTTGAGACCTGGTACTGGTTGTTGTTGCCGATCTAAAGCAGATTGAATGTGAAATTGAGGTTAATCTTTTTTTCTGAACAAGAACCAGAATTTGTATTCCTGTACTGCCATTCTCATCTTTTTCCCATATTGCTGAAAATATCACAATGATTGACATATCTAGTATTCTTTTGGAGGCTTTTGATTTTCTTCTTATTGGGGTTCCTTTTTATGTTTTCAGACTATACAGTTTTTGTTTAATGTAAAAAAACTTCTGAAGGTCCAACATAATTCTATTAATAAAAGTTTGTTGAATAGTAAATAAATGTAAGCTGACGATCTCCATTGCATTGCACCGGTCTCCGTTTTTATCATCTTCCTAAGTCGAAGCCGAAATTCCATCCTATTCTCCTTTAAAATTTTCTGGGCAATTTTTCTCTTGCTGTCATTATTGTAATCATAGCTAGTTTTTCAAGCATTTAGGAATATATAGTATAGTGTTAATGTCTTATAACCTTATCATAGCACTTTGGTTGCAGGGGGGACTTTAACTTGAATTATGTTCAGGATGGTGTCTTGTCATCTGCATTTGTGGTTGGACTTGTTGTTGGATCCCCTATATTTGCTTCACTATCAAAGAGGTAATGCCCAATTCCAGTACAGCTTGGATACCCTATGTGCTTTGCCCAATGTTACTAATTCTATATGAAGAACTTGTCATTCATGGAATGGGAGAGAATGATTGTGGCTAACGGAGCAAGGCTATTAATCCTGAACATGTTCAGCACAGGTCATGATGGAAACCTTGGTCTTTTGATTGGTGTCATTCTTTGGTTGTGTGGGCTTGGAAAATGTCCTTAGTCATGGATCTCATGCCGCTACAAGATAATCTTGAATATTTTTCCACATTAAGTACTTAAGGTGGCTTGGCTTATATTGTCATAATATCCTGATGAGTTTTCAAATCAATGTAGCTGCTTTGAATATAATATTGACATAACCATTTTGAAAATATGATAGACTACACTTGCTTTTATTCTGAGTGAATTGTATCTGCTTCTCCTCTGCATGATATATTTGAAAACCTTAGTTGGTGTTAATTATTTAGTATTTTAGCTATATCTTCCTGTGCTGAAGCAATTTCATCATATGGTTGGTGAATTTCTTCTACTCTATACTAATATCTGTTTTGCCTTCTTTTTTCTAGTTTTAAGTAGGTGCTGATGTACATTACTTTAAAAATTTGCTCATAATTTCAGTGCCACATACTTAGACAGCAGGTATACAATGAACAGTTTAGAGGGGCCAAGGTTAAGATTTAGCTAATATAGGATGGTGGACTCTATCATACATTTATATTTATCAAATTTGTCCAAATATTAGGAACCTGTAACATAAGATATGTTAGACGTAAATGGGTACGTGGTTTACATGCTCAATGTACTCACTTGTGTCATTTATTACCAACATATATTAAAGGATAATTAGTCTGATGCTTTCTTATGAGCTGAAAGAAAGCCCAGAACAATAAGGTTACTAGTCCATTATTTCATTAGTTTTGGCAAGATACGACCACAAATAAAAAATTAAAATAGCATTTGAAAGTTGAGAATCCAATTTGATTTGTAAAAATGCTGTAGTCGTCATTCACTGAGCTTACTCGCTCACATTTAGTGGCTCATCTTTAACCTTTATGAATCTTCCAATCCTTGACTTCAACAAGAGTGACTTACCTCCAATTTTTCTAATTGGCCTCTGTGTTTCTATTATTGATGTGTTTATATTTTGTAATTTTAGCTAATGTGCCATTTGGTTTTAAATGTTAATTATGTTGATATGAAAGTTTTTCTTGTAAAAAAAAAAAAAAAATGTTAAAAAGAACAGTAGATATGAGAATCAATTGGTTGAAATTTGGAATTTTGTGTCCAGAAGATTGGTTCTAGTGTAAGGATCCCATGACTGTGTTCCTATGCACCTCTAATACTGAGTGCATTATTGTTGTCTTTCAGTTCTCACAATCTTCAATCAGTTTTTGCAACCTTCAGTGTTCGCTCTTGTAGGAATCGTTTATAATATTGACTTATTAATAACTTCTTCTCTAAAATATTTCAGTCCCCCCCCCTTCCCCTTCCCTTCCCTTTTCTCTCTTCCCTTCTTGAATTTGTCCATGGTGGGAAGGGAAGTTTTTCTCTTTAGATAGTTGATAGTTGTTAAATAATATTTCTTAGAACTCCCACTCTTTCTCTCTTATTGATGGAAAATATATGGTCATCATCATTAGAAGTTATCTGTTGTCTGTATCTTCCTGTTGTTAATTGTTTCAGTGTTATAAATTCTCCATTTATAATAAAAAAAAAAAATAAAAATTGGCTGCGTCTTTCTTGATTGCTGCAGGTTACAGGTTTTAAGTATGCACAGGTTATCTTTCTCTTCATTTTGTTATAAAAATTCTTACATAATTTTTTCGCTTTCCAGTATCAATCCATTTAGGCTCATCGGAGTTGGACTATCTGTTTGGACACTGGCTGCAGCTGGGTGTGGTAGTTCATTTAGCTTCTGGTTTATTGTGATATGCCGGATGTGAGTATGGAAGCTTTGCGGCTATTACATTCTAAATTGTAATTTTTGGTACCTTAACTTTAAAATTGTGCTAAGGGCTTACAGTTTCCAGTTTCGGGTTTACTTCTTAAAGGCTGGTTGGAGTTGGGGAGGCTTCTTTCATAAGTCTAGCAGCGCCTTTTATAGATGACAATGCACCTGTTGCTCAGGTGTGCCACACCTATTGCTGTTAGAATAAGCACACTTCTTGTGGATAAGTAATTGTTAAGTTTGCTGTAAATTTTATTCTTATTCCTGGGAACAATATTAGCTAAGATTTTATTATTTCTGGCAGAAAACAGCATGGCTTGCAACGTTTTACATGTGTATACCAACTGGAGTAGGTTTGGGCTATGTGTGTGGAGGATTGGTAAGTTGTTTATTCCCTCACATTCGCTCTTTGATTTTGCTGATTATGTCTGGGCTAGGAGTATGACAGGCTTTCAATCTGCATCCTTTGAACATGCCAATTCTAAGTAGATCAATATAAAGGCAGTAGTATCACTTGTCAACTGCCTGGTGGAAAATTTGTTCTTTCTGTTGCTGCCTGGTGGCATTTGCCAGCTATAATTATTTGCCATTTGTTGAAAGTTTTGATAAATTGACTTCTTCCTCCCTTTTGTTTTAGGTTGGAGATCATTTCAATTGGCGGTATGCATTTTGGGGTGAGGCTATGTTGATGTTTCCGTTTGCTGTTTTGGGATTTGTAATGAAGCCTCTGCAGCTAAAAGGTGCATTTCCATCTAGAGTGCGGCAAGATTCTATCTGGTCTTTGCCTATAAAGAAGAAGAAGATATCTGTTTTTTAGACCCACAAATTAGCGTATCACCGCAGGTTTTGCTCCTGTTGATTCAAAAAAGTCCGTGGCATCCATTGAAACAGCTACTATTGTGACTGAAGGTAATTATTCTTCTAATATTGTGTGCTAGAATTTCCAGATAGAATTCCACTTTCTTTTGTCTTATCTTAAAATTTTTAATTTGTTATTTCGTGTATTTTGGCAAAAACTTTCGGTAAGACCTTTTTCTTATTATAGTCCATTAGAAGCAACCAAAGCCATTGATGCAACAGTAGAATACTTGCTCACAGGCTTCAAGAATGGTAGAGTTCAATTTGCATTTTGTTAGGGCCACCAAAATATTGCACATTTTTCTTTTGGCTTTTGCTTGGTTTAAGATTTCTTTTGGCAAGTGGATGTAATACAGCACAAAAAAGAAAGTACGCCAACTCAGTGAGACCATGTGTTGAATCTTCATGATCGGTCAACAATACTTGAATAGTCTCGTAGCTTTTCTAGTACAATATGCAAACAAAGGATAAATTCATTATTTTGGTGGATTGATGTCTTATTGTGGTCACCTTGCTCCATTTCATGATGTAAGTATTGTTCCCAGAGTTTACACGACCTGTCTCATCATTAATATTTGCATGATTGATATTTTTAAATCTGCAATTGACGACTGGATAATCTTTGATTTTTCTCCTTTTTTTTGGATTGCTATAATAGGAAAAAAATTCTTTGGTTCAGTTAATAAATTTAAGGGTGTTATCTCTTATCTCATCCGAGTCTGCAACATGATATGTTGGAATCTGCTGAAAAAAAGGAATTAATGTTCCTACTTCTAATGTAGGCAACCACTTCCCTGGCAGTTGTTTGTATAATATCTACTTTCTTCTAGTTTTTATATGCTTCCTATTTTCTCGAGCAGATGTATTGAGTATTAATCCCTCTAAACTGGTTGGAAATGAAGGTACTGGCAGTGAAGCTTACCATGAGCCATCCAAGTAAGTGGTTCTCTGATGGAGAGATAAATGTAGATATATAGGTGTATTAACTTATCTGCTATTTGTGTATGTATGTCTATTAAATATGTTAATCATCAATGAAATGGCAACTCCAGCAACGAATATTTTGAAGCAACAAGGCTGGAAAACTGAAAGAGTTTCATAAATGCTGATCAGTTGGGTATATAATATTATCAGGAAAAAGAGTTCGCAGTGGGTAGGGCACACCCATTATGAATTCGTGTTTGCTTAATGAAGTGGAAAAGTTGTCAATTGAGAAAGGAACTAGGAGAAATTTAATTGAGCTTTGATTATAGAATTATAGCAATTCAGGGTTCTCGATAATCATAGATGGAAATTGTTCATAAGTAGATGTACAATAAGTTGGGACTCTTGAGCTAGGGTCATTGATTGTTTTAACAACGTTCTGCTTCTACAGTAACTTGATCAAGTAGATGGATAGAAAGCCTCTATTCTATGTGATAATAGACTTGATTGAAGTGCTGGAGTCTAGAGTTAGTGCCTGAAAGAGCCAGCCTTGTAAAGCATCTTTGCAATTATTAATTAGTAAAAAAGCTGGCTGTAATGATGTTCTGTTTTCTTTGAGGCTTGCAATAATTATTTACACAAGACAATGCCTGAAAGAAAAGCGAATCCATGGTCCAAAATGGACTTTGATAATTTGTTCTTCCGGAAGGACAAAAGTTTTTTGGGATGGAATCTTTGATTTGCACCTAATGCATTCTCCACTTACTGTTTTGGGTAGAAGCTTTGCCTTCTAAGACATGCAAAAACTGATTCCAAATGGAGTATAATTGGCAATGCCATTAGTTGAAGCATTGAAATGACAAGGGCCCACGAGAAAATAGTTCCTGAAACATTTTTAAATTGGCGACTAAGGTTGAAACAGCATAAGTTTTTGCTGATTCAAGGGCTGGTGACTTGAATAATTTATTCAAGTTTTTGCAACTAGAGCCTCATATTTTCTATTCGCTGGCAGAAGATTGATGCATATGAGCATGAATGTGTAGAGACGGATAGAAAGAGAATGGAGGGAAGAGGGTGGAGGAGGGGAAGGAATTATATTTGTATCTCAGTGCCTTCTTTTTATGAGCTTATTATTTCTTTGCAGGAGATCAGGCTGTAAGGGCTTCACGGGGATCCGAGGTGGGCTCCCCTCCCTTGGAGGGGTCGGCGGGAAGCCCAATGGGGACTTTATCCCGTAATCCCAGTTAAACCCCTGTAAATGGGGCTAACTGGGCACCCTGGGATGCCCGATTCAGGGTGAAGCAGTTTAAGGACATGCTTAGGTCCGAGTGCCTTCTTTTTATGAGCTTATTTATTTCTTTGCAGGAGATCAGGCTGTTTGTCCACAATCTGGAATGAAGTAGCAAGATTTTCGAAAGATATGAAAGCACTTCTGGTCGATCATGTTTTTGTTGTGAATGTTTTGGGTAATTCAATTTTTCTAGTTTTCTTCACTCGTAGGCCACTAGGCTATCACAGATTTTACCAACATTTTATCTATTTATTCATTAATGACATTGGTAGAATAAGATATTACTGTGCTAATTATTTGTTTACTATTTGCTATTGTTTTGACACAGCAAATCTTTTAACATGTATAACTTGTTAAATGACAGGTTATATTGCCTACAACTTTGTCATTGGAGCATACTCATATTGGGGGCCAAAGGCTGGTTATAACATCTATCATATGGTATCAGTGTTTGCAGAATTTAGCTTATCATGGATGCTTTCCTTTAGCATCATTATAGTGTTTTCTTTAATGTATTGCAAGTTCTCTTAAAAAAGTATACGCAGTTTTTTGGCCATCTAGTAAGTACATATTTCTGGTTAACAGAGTAGTGCAGATATGATGTTTGGTGGAATTACCATCATCTGTGGGATTTTTGGAACATTAGCTGGTGGATTTGTTCTTGATCGCATGAATGCTACCATCTCTAATGCTTTTAAGGTAAGTTCTGGCATTATTTATCATCCCATTATTAATCCATTTATGTTTTAGGTTTACTATATTTGGGTCCCTGAGCCTGTTTATACTTGAACAAAGATAAATGGATGTTTGAAAACTGTAACATGTGATCTGTAGTAATGTTCTTTAAGATAGGTTTCAAAACTCTCTCACAGTGTCTCATCTTCCGGGAAATAAAAATTTCTTTTCTATTGGACCCATTGTTTTTTTGGTCACTGGTCCATATTTTTCTATCTCCACCCAGTGGCAACCCATCTACCTCTTTAAGTACTAATTATGTCATACATTTGGAGAAGTCTTCTATCATGTCAGTGAATCTAGAGCAAATGTTTTGTTTCTCTTGTGGGGGTTGTTATGACCCCTTTTGCATCGACTGTTCTCTTTTTCCTTCTGACACTGGTAATTCTCTGTTATTCTGATGCAGCTTCTTGCTGTAACAACCTTTCTAGGTGCTGTTTTCTGCTTCACCGCCTTCTGTCTGAGGAGCTTGTATGGTTTCATACCTCTTTTTGCACTGGGAGAGCTACTTGTATTTGCTACACAGGTAATCATTCAAGTGAATTTTTCCAAATCTGGTTCTCTGAAGACAGACTCCATCTTCACTTAGTTGGGTATTCTGACACTTTGATGTAGATTATGCCGTGTACTAGCAGTGGAAAGTTTTGCCTCATATTTTCACTTTTAGTTGGGAATGTCACACTAAGTTAATCAATTAAGTTACCAGAAGCAGAAATTTTTTATTAAGCTATTTTCATGATTATCTAGATTGTGAAGATTCTATTGCGTGTGAATTGAACCTAGAGAATCATGTGCACCATTTAAAGCAGTTTGCAATGAGTACAAATTACCATTAATTGTAGTCTTCTGACTACTATTAAACTGTTCAATTTCTTATTATACTCTGTCTTTGCAGCTTTGATGGTATTTGAAAATGTATGTGAGTTGCATTTCCTACTATTCATGTGATTTTTGCCAATATTTGGAAAATTGTACTGTTTAGAAACCAGAAGCTGGCTGTTTGCTATTCAACCAGTTCCATGGTCAAACGATCCAAACTGTTGGGTTTAGTTTCATTAATGACGGAGCCTTTGACACATCTTTTGGTTAGATTGTGTCTGCCTGCTTTTATTTAATAAAGTTCATGGATTCTAGACTGTGTCACTCAGAGGAACACTTCTTTCCTGAAGAGCTCAAGATCTTTTTTGAATAAATTATTTGCCACAACGCTGACAAATAAGTTGCCTGCCTAGCTGGATAAGAGCTGGACACTCATCAATAATAGGGCACAGGCTCTAGACCCCACCTCACCACATGTTTAATGACTTGGAATGTGAACGTGGGAGGAGTAGTGGTTCCAAAGGACTCTCCAGTTTATATTTTCTTTGATTGATGATATCGTCATATAATATTTCATCCTATTGCAAGCTTTGCTGAGCATATCTATTATGTTTATACCAGTACTCCTTTTGTCTTGTAGATGCTATCAACCGCGTAGATATTGTATCTTGCCTTTTCTTTCAAGAGGACATGTCTTGCACGTGCAAATGACATATCAGTGGTTATCCTTTTGTGACTTTTGTTGATAGCTTGAGGACCTATTATTCTATATTCAATCCCTTGCATTCCTTGCATTTCAGCATTCAAATTCTTTTGCTTAAAATGGACCAGCATTTTTCTTTTTATATCTTGACTTATTGTAATATTCTTCCACGATTCTTCCTTCGCAGGCTCCAGTTAATTATGTCTGTCTCCATTGTGTCACGCCTAGTCTAAGACCATTATCAATGGCTATTTCAACCGCCGCTATTCATGTCTTTGGTGATGTGCCATCGTCACCACTTGTTGGGGTTTTCCAGGTGTGCTTCAAACAATTTTTTTTTGGCTAATATCTAACTTCTATGACTATTCATCAAGCTAGTATACCAACCAGAAAGTGGTTTTCCCAAACTTGATTTGAGAGTGAGAATGGCCTGCTGAGCATGATGCTCGAATTATCATACCCTGGTCTTTATTTTCTTTTGTTACTTCTCTTGTGTTATTCTTCAAAGAAACAAACTGTTTGACCCGCAAGAAAGGCCTGTTGGTTGCTCACATTTGTTCAAGTGCTGGCATTTACAAATAATCCTGATTTTATGGCTTTCTTTTCTGACTATTTTGCCATTTTTAGTTATTTTTCCTGGACTATAATTATATTCATGTCATTGGATTATTCAAATTTCAATTGCTTGTGTCCAAAAGAACTAAGTGGAAAATAGCAGTCCTTATGCAATTATTTGATCCTTGTCATACATCCACTTTCTGATGGTTTTGTGTTCATCCTCATGATTCACAGGATCGTGTTAATAATTGGAGGGAGACAGCACTAGTTCTGACATCGATTTTGTTTCTTGCTGCTGGAATTTGGTTTATAGGTGGGTAATTTGGATCATTGTTTCAGTAAACCTGGGTAAATAATGCCAAAAGGAGACAGATCCTGTTGTGATGCAAACATGAATTCGTTAGTTTCTTTTGCTCACGGATGTTTGTTTTGAGGTGGATTGGTGTTATTGACATAAGTCATTTCATGCTTCTTGTCAGGAATCTTTCTTAAAAGTGAGGATCGCTTTGACGAGGATAGTGTAACCCAAGCACCCACAGCTGAGAAAGCAAACCTGAAACCATTGCTTGACGGGAGCAGTCCAGAGAGCGTAAATGAAGTATGACGCATCAACCAAAGCACTATGGCATGTTCTTGTGTCTCTTCCCTTGTAAGACTTCATACTCTTCCTTTGCATGGGAAAACTTATAATATATACTCCTTAGCGCAGAATTATCTCCCGATTGTTACTTTGCTGGAGATTCCCATTGCTTTTTGCTGCCTGCTAAATTCCATTTCTTTATGGAACAGCGTGACCTACGTGCGGCAAGGCATGCTAGGATCTTGTATTCATCGGGGGACTCTGTGATTAAATTGTACATATAAGGGCTTTGGGGCGATTCATGCAGAGCTTGATGCATGACACACAGTCGTCAACGTCGAAGATGTAGATAAAAGATTTGTCTGCAATGGTGAAGCCATGCTAATGTCTAAATTTATGGATTTGAGTCTTTTGATTTGTTTTGTAAGTTTTTGGACAGGTTTTGTTGATTAAATAAAACGGCGAAGAAATCTCAAGCTTTTTATGGGTTCATTTTATCTGACATTTAGCTTTCCTTTCCAAGGGATTTTGTGAATAATTACTTCAGCTTGTAAAATTCTTTGAAATTCGTTTGGGCCATGCATTGTAGTCCTATCTGGAAATCTAATCTGTTTCTTATGCGATGAAGCATATAAACCACCCGTATGTACATTTACGAGTCTCATCCTACACAAAAATGCTCTGTGTCTAAAACTGCGCAGTGTTTGTGAACTGGATTTATTTTGACGAGTGGTTGTGCAAAATGGACCGCCCTAATCAAAAATCACTTGGGCCGAACCGAACTGGCCAGTTCGATCCCAGAAGTGTCAGTTCAATTCTCAGTTCCTAAAAATGGAACCGGTGTCTGGGATGTCTTGTTCATGATTCCAAAGGAAAATTGGACCAGACCGGACTAGTTACATATATTTATTATTACTTTCATTTCTTAAAAAAATTAGTTGATTTAGTTTATTGTTCTTGAAGAAATAGGAGTGTAATTGGATAATAAGATATTTAGATGGAAGTATAAAATTTGTCTCAAGAGTTCTAAATTTGTTTTTGATTATGCTTTCGAAATAAGATATCTTGACGGAAACACAAAAAGAAATAGAAATTGATTCCATTGGATTGATCGAGAATTAACCACCCTTCAACCTATAGATGGTTTCCAGGTCTTGTGATGTTGTAATTGGCTACAACTCTAAGAAATAGATAATGATGATAGCTCCATAAATTTGAATGATATATTGAATGATATTCGGTGCATGAGATCTCCCTTTAAGAACAATGTTGGGTGAATTGAATCTCCTTTAGATGCTTCCAAGGTTACTACTAGTAGGAGATAATATAATACGAACTTGGAATTCGTAATCCCATCTCGATATCTTTCTAACTTGGTTGCCCAATTCGCGACTTGTGATCTTGGTATGGGGACTTGAGATCTAGGGCCTTAGGTACGGGTCCACAACATCTAGCACACAACCTAGGGTCTATAGCAGCTAATCTCGAGATTGTTTATTGGTGTCAAAATGTGAAATACGGGAATAAAAATGGATGATCCTCTCTCTTTACAAAAGAAAGAAAGAAAGAAAAAAAAAAAAAAGAGGAGAAATAGAGAGAGATCTTGAAAATTGTGTAATGCTTACTTTTCAAAATCTGTATTTAAACCATGGTGATGTTTTATTGTCTCTCCTTTCATCTTTGGATCCCCTCTAATGATATGGGATGAAATGTTGGAAGTGAAGGAATTTTGTGCAAAATTTCCTCTATATTGCTTACTACTTCTTGATCATTTGTACCCACCAAACAAGTTGCTACATTCTCCAACAAGGTGCTTTCACAGTTAGTGTTTTTCCCAATCTCTAGTGTTATATCAAAACTTGCCTCCATGATGATTATCCAATTGAGACAATCAATCTATCGTCATGAGACGTATAGAAAAGTTTGTCTATCTCAATTAGTTTTTTTAATTAAACTTAAACCATTAATTTGTAATTGAGTAAATAGTTTTATAATCAACAATCGCTTGAATCTCAAAATAGTTCTTCAAACCAATCATGGAGAGAGGTAAATTAACAACACTGCCTCCCTAGGAATAGTATTCGAGAATTTCATCTCCTACACACGAAGTACACAGACGATTGCTTTGGTTGCAAACCCGAGCACTCAATTTTTAACTCTCTATTAATCCAACCTCAGTCCCTCGATCCCGTAGTGTCCCCAATATAGTTTGGTCACGAGGACCTCGGACTCGGGTTCTAGGACCAAAGTCCGAGCCTCAGATTTCAAACACCTAACTAAAATGCACTCTTTTCTTTTTTTCATTCACTTTTCTTCCCATTTAATTGTGCCGCTGAAAATGTTCGTTCGCAAAATATCTTTCATCAAAGGTTGAATCTTTGATTTTTAAGTAAATTGGGTTTTGTGGCGACTTAAATAGGAAGCAATGTGCATGGAATGAATCACTAATGCTAATGAAACTAATGGAACTAATTGAACTTAAAGAATAAAGAATTGCAAATAAGGACGATAAATCAATAAATTGAACTATAGAAACAATTAATTCTACTTGGACTTATATAGCCTTGTACACAGTGTAATTGTCAATGTGCTGTTATCTTCTAAATCATGAACTTCAACTACCTCTGAAATTCTCGACTCTGCGTTTCACAATCTTGAACTGCATATTCTTATCTATAAGTAGTTATAGTCTTCAGGGTTTCTTCCGTTTAGACATTCTTTAAATGTGTTTGACCGTTGTTGTTTTATGTTGACAATGTTTTCAGTCTCTTTTCATTGATAGTCACATAATCTTGTTACATCTATTTGCAATCAAGTTACTTGACCTTTTCCGTTGATAACTCAATCTCAACACCTTTCACTAAGTCTTGGATTATTTTGGGTGTCAACATTAACATCTCGAATTTATAGCAACTTAGAAAAATTTTATTTAGTAGTAAAACAAAATAAGGAAAAGCTTTGTTTTAGCCTTCTTTGCTTAACCACCGAGGGTTGGCGCAGTTGGTTGGGCCGCCAAGAAATTTGCAACTTGGGAACTAAAGATCACTTGGCGGGGTTGGTTGGAGCACCAAGAAATTTGCAACTTGGGAACTAGAGGTCACATGTCTCGAAGTCACCTACAAAAACTAAGACTTAAATTTAACTGGGATTGTATTGACCAAAAAAAAAAAAAAAAAAAAATTTAACTGGGATTGCAGAGTGCTTCATGATGCAAGAATAATGATACATGGGCACAAAAAACGAGAGAAAAATTTGTTTATTTGTTTGTAGTTGAATTCTAAAATGAAAGTACAATATTTTTAAAACTTTATGGACTTGGTGTTATTCCTCGAACTTCCTGAACTAAGATTTTAAGTGACTACTTTAAAATAGCATAGAACGCAATGGACTAAGGAGCACTTATACCCTTAAAACGTATCTTTCTATGCTTCGTTGGGCCTTTCACCCGATCCATTTTGCCTTTTTGGACCCTGATTCTATACTATTTATGGACATCATGAATATAAATTTTGTCCGAATGCCGCCCCCCCACACTTTAGCTTTAATCCGAATCCTATCCTAAAAATTTTTCATCTCATGAAAAGTTATAAATTTTAGATCATATCCCAATTCTTCCTTGAACTTTTTTCTGTTTCATAAAAAATCACAAACTATACTTGAGCTCTATATTTGCTTCCATTAACCTTCTATCCAAAATTGCCCTTAGTGATATGGTATTTCCATGTCATTGCTCTAGTTTTTTCCCCAAATTTCATATTTAAGAAGATACCTTTTGGAGATGAATTTTCATGTCAACCCAAACAACATCATATTGGATTGGAAATTTGGGTAAAAATTAGAGTTGAATTTCTTCAATTGCTATTACTCTTAAGAGAATATTCCTTCCATCTCGCTCTGGGATCTTTAATTTTGTGCTTAGTCTTCAATTTCTTGTGCCTGGGAGTCTTCCATCTCTCGTTGTCAGATAGCTCATGCTCGAGAAACTCAACTCATGATACTTAAACAGCTCACGCTCAAGAGTTTTTCGTATGTTGATTATCAAGATAAATTTTGGACGGGGGTTGATGGGGGCAGATATGAGACTCAAATAAAAGTCAGTGGTTTTTTAGGATAGAATTGGGATTAGAATTTAAATTGGCAGTTTTTATGGGACAAAAAAAAGTTATTGGACCTAAAGTAGGGGTTTTTTTAAAGGGAATTAGGCCTATATTCCGAGAAAAAAAAGGGGTGAAGGGTAACCCATTGCTTCGTAGAAACTATATTGAGAATACATCGGAAGTTTGGTCCATAAAATTTGTCTATGACAGATTTTTTATTGTAGTGGTGGCTATGATCGACTTATATGTGTTAACAGGGTTTACTCCCATGTGGAGGAAGCCTAATGAATAGCAAGCATAAAATGGCTTAAGCCCATATGATAAGTTATATGTAGAAATATAGTTTCTCACTATCTTGTAAGTGGTAAGGGCAAATAAATTAGTAGAGATGCAGTAAAAAGAGAAAAAAAAAAAAAAGAGTATAAAATTTGGGGTTTGTAGATTAGTTTGATTTACATCAAGCTAGCATTGAAGGTCAATTCATGGTCCGATTGAGCTAAAATTTTGTCAACATGTTCTTGGCGCACTTTTCTCAAATTTGGACAGTTTAATTTTCGTTTGAAGCTCCATACGTTAGGTTTTTGTGGATTGATCAAATATATTTTTGTCATATTTATCATTGATTTCTTGTGAATTTTATGTGTATTGCCAAGAATGATATTCTTAAGATCTTTGTTGCTATGTACTTCTAGTGTTTACTAGAGAAGAACTTAGTTCACTTGATTTTGTTGATAGTGAAGTTTTTGGGAGGACTCCGCTCCCGTGATTTTTTTATCTCCTCACACTGAGAAGGTTTTTCATGTAAAAAAAATCGCTTTGTATTTACGTGCTTGATATTTATTTTGCTCTACTATATCATTTCCTATTAGGCCTACACAAGAGGGAAAATTATTCTATTCCGTTGCGTTAATCCGATATTGTTCGAGTTGCTACTGTTCTCCCATTAATATGAATTTTCAAATTATTGCCATATCTCAGATTGATCCTATAGAGAAGCCTGATAAATCTAGCAATTATCATTTCTTGTATCTTGTGCTACTAGTTATTCGCTCAAAAATCATCAACAACAATTGTCAATTGAATAGTGCTGATTAAACAAACCTGATTGATGATCTTCGACGTCACATTACAGCCATCATATTTGATTGACAGGCAATTCCAACCGTGTGTAGAGCAGTTGGTGACGGATGGGACGCGCCTTCAAAGCGAGCAGGTGGGCAGCTAAGGTGACGCCAGTTCTGCCGCCCCAAGGCCGGTCGGCGTGCAAGGATCGGTGGTCGAAGCTCTATCGACCGGCCGCCCCCTTGCCTATAAATAGCCCCTGCTTCTTCGGGTTGCTATTGTTCTCCCATCAATATGAATTTTCAAATTATTGCCATATCTCATATTAGATTGATCCTATGGAGAAGCCTGATAAATCTAGCAATTATCATTTCTTGTATCTTGTGTTGCTAGTTATTCACTCAAAAATCATCAACAACAATTATCAATTGAATAGTGCCGATTAAACGAACCTCCGATTGATGATCTTCGACGTCACATTACACCTATCATATTTGATTGATAGACAATTCCAATCGCGTGTAGAGCAGTTGGCGACGGATGGGACGCGCCTTCAAAGCGAGCGGGTGGGCAGGCGAGATGACGCTGGTTCGGCTGCCCCAAGGCCGGTCGGTGTGCAAGGATCGGTGGCCGAAGATCTGTTGGACTGGCTGCCCCCTTGCCTATAAATAGCCCCCCACGATGGCCAAGAGAGGATCTAAGGTAGCCAACTCCGATCACTTCTCCTGAGAGACATCGGAGGAGGTTTGAGAGCTGGCCAACCCGTTGATCCAGATCTAGTTGGAGGGAGAGGTCCTGATCTGAGGGGGTTCCATATTCGCGAAGAGGGGCTAAGAGAGAGAGAAATCAGCGGGGAGAGGGTCGGAGTTGGAGAGCGTAGGGCCAGATTTGTGAAGCTGAAGGCCCGCCGTCACCATCCAGTGATCGCGACCACTGCTCTGCTGCTCTACCACCAGCAACTCCAGTTGATTCGGTAAGCAGGGCTTGGTTTTCTTTCCATCACGTGCCGTCTGCTTCACGTGCTCTTTGCCATCGTCAGCTTCAGCGTCGCTTGTGCCACCGCCTAGCGATGTCTGCTCCGGCGATGTCCCTAACACCATCCCCGATGACCCACCACGATCTCTCGCCAAGCTGAGTTTGCCACTGAATACCTCACCGCCGCGGCCTCCAATTTCTTCAACATCGCCTACGTCGGATCGATTGTCGTGGCTGGGCGTCGCGCGTCGTGTCGCTTGGAAGGCTGTTGTAGCCAAGTCTCGGGCCAACCGCCGTTGCTCGTCGCTACTATCCCCGTCGAACGTCGCGGGGGGAAGCATAGGCCGTAAGCCGGGTTGTGTTGCGAGTCGAGTTGGCGAAACCCTCCAATCGGGTAGGGTTTGGCTAGGATCAGGTCGTTGGGTTGGGCCGAGTCAATTTCAAGTGATGGGCTGATGGGCTCTAAGGAATAAAAAGAGACCGGACTAGGCCTACACACCAGGCCCAACCCAGCTAGGGTTCTAGTGGACCGAATCGCCTGATCCGATTTGGTCCGAACTCGAGTTGGATCGTTTTAATGAATCGGGTCGGACCCAACCCGGGGTTCGGCTCGGGTCACCTTTTAATATATTAATAATATATTAATAATAAAATAATATTTTAATAAAAAATAAAAAATAAAAAATAATTTATTTTCTAGAAAATAAAAAATCCAAAAATACTTTTTAATTGTAAAAAAAATGAGAAAAAAGACGCAAAAAATGTTTTTCCTTCTTAAAATGCATGGAAAACCTCTAAAAACTCCAAAAAGCCCTAGGGTTTAAACAAGATCAGGTACCGGAAGGATATTAGTGATTAACTAGTGTAATCAAGTCCCTTAACCTAGCTTCTTTAGTTGCGCAGGAGCGAATATTCCTCCCATTATTTTGCTTGGATTTCTAATCGACTCATCCCAAATCGATTAGTAGCGACTCCGTTTTAAAACTTAACTTATATGTTAAAATATCAAACCATTAAGTTGTGAATTGAAAGGCTTGGGAAAGCCCGAGCTAAGCCTAATAGACCTAACTGAACCATTAGCCTCTGTAGGCGCTCGCGCCTAATCGGGTGCTGAAAAAGAGGTCGCGATAGCTTGGCGACTCCACCGGAGACATTTTTGAGGACTTAGGTCATTTTATCTTGTTTAAGCACTTTACTGACTTTGTTTTTATTTTTATTTTTTTATTATTTTTTTATGCAGGTCAGTAGCTTAAAGGTCTATTTTGATTTTATTAAAATAAAATGCTTTGTGATCATAAATTACTATGCCTACTTTACTATTTTGGCATTGCACGTGGCACACATAACCCGGCCGCTGGACCTGCGCTGCCATAGTATATTTAGGATGGTGTTAAGAAAGATACGGCCTTGAACGCGATACTATGATGTAGAGGTTGCCTTTATTTTCCTCGAATTTCTTTAAGTAGAGCTGAGGTTAAGAGGGTATGCTGCCAACACGAGACTACGATGGGTAGACACCCTTTTAATTTCAACAAGCCTTCTCAATTAGACATTGAGCCGCAAGTACCATACGTATGTCTCTGTGCTTGTTATTTTCTTTAAAAGCAAAGTAATTTCTTTACTTTTTTACTCAGTCCTACTTTGTTGGCCCACGGCAATATAGGACAGGTTTTTTGAGTCTCAGTTTATATGCGATGGGAGGAGATGATATCTAATTTATTCCTGCCCCAAAAGCAGAGCTCTTTAGATGGTGGGATCAATTGAACCAATATGTCCAAGAGCGCGTGAAAGCAAGAGTCTCATCTTCTATCATTGATCCAAATACCTGTTCATCCCGAAGCCATACAGGCCATAGCACATTTTTGGTGCTCAAAGACATCCACTTTTATGTTTGGTGGATTCGAGCTAACCCCGACCCAAGAAGAATACAGCATTATCATCGGAATGCCTCTAGAGAACAATCTTGTTAGGCCACCAACAGGTATTGACCCATTGCATGGGTTAGCGTGACTTTTAAGAACCGAAATCCATGTTATGAGGCAAATTCTTGAAATCAACCATAATACATGCCTACTAGAATTTTTGACTGCCTGTTTTGAAAACCAGCCCATGACCCAAAGAAGTGAGACTTTTCTCCTAACCTTTTTTCGAGTTCATTATTTTCCCCTATCAAAAAGATGACATAAGTCCCTTAATGGCCTGGGTAGTTGATCAGATCTTAAGGGGGCAAAATTATGTCAACATGATTTTAACTGAAACATTCTTGTTCCTTAATCGTTTTAAAGAAAACACAGAGAAAATCATGCAGGCCTCCCCAGAAGTTTTGCAAGTTTGGTTCTTTTCTCACCTAAGCGAATTTCGATGCCTCATGCGATCATTTGAAACAAATGATTTCGAAAATCCATTACAGAAATTTAGGGTCCTAGGACCATACATTCCCAACAAACGCTGTTTTAATTGGATAAATTTCCTAAGAAACCTCGCTCCTGAGGCATTCCAGTGGTGTGTTAGTTGGTTCCATGGAAAAAGAGCTCGCTTTGCTTACGAACACTGCAATCCAATTCCGTTGCTTGGCCTCACCGGCTGTCACGCCCTAAACCCCGAGCGTGTGCCCATCCCTCTCTGATCGATAATATTTTGTGACTTCCCAAGACAAGTCGCCGACCCATTAATTTTTAAGCACATGCGGAAGTGAAAATAAATCTCCTAACAATAATCATCTCGAGATAGAAAAAACAGGACATATATTCACAAAAGCACACTTTTATAAACAACGAGATTCATGCACAAAATGAGTTTAGCCGAAAGCCTACAAAAAGGTCGACTCTCACAAGAGGTTGTCCTACGACATACTGATAGGACATATCTACCAATCCTCCATACTCCTCCTCCTCAGACTTCGAGACCTTGGTCCTCCACGACCACCTTCTAAGGACCTGAAAATGGTTATTCAATAACACCTACTAAACCCTGATTAGGAGGGAAATACACCCAGAAGCGTCTTAACCACGCAATCATACAATTAGCATAGAGGACTTACCTCACCTCAATTTCACCTTGCAGGTCAGCACAGTTCATATCTCAAATGCATGCAATTTATGCATACGACAATTGAAACGCCTTACTTTTCTCAATCAACTACAGGAGTCTTAGCCCAATCCATCACAAGAGTCCCGATTATAAGACCAAACCATTATGACACGACCCATACCATGCCACAAAATTTTGTCTCATAATCAGGCACATCAAATTCAGACAATCATGCGTTCCAATTGTTAATTAAGCCACTCAAGGCACTGTCGACATCCATGTTCGGCAGTCTACTGGCATAGCCAGGCATCATCTCTTCTCCATAGAGCACAGCTACGTCACATTGACGGCTATCCCGAAGGAGCTTAGGTCCAGAATCTACTGCGACCCGCTACCCTAATGCATGGGTAACCCAAAAGTGGGATTTAGTAACGTCCGGCGTAAACGCTAGGACGGGTTCACTTTAATCAACACACGACCACTCAATCTTGGCCCGGGACATTATGCATTGTACACAAATGCCTCAATTAAAATAGTAATCTTGGCCTTTTTTTTTTTTTTTTTTTTTTTTTTTTTTTTTGCATGGGTAACCCGAAAGTGGGATTTAGTAACGTCCAACATAAACGCTAGGACGGGTTCACTTTAATCAACACACGACCACTCAATATTGGCCCAGGACACTATGCATTGTACACAAATGCCTCGATTAAAATAGTGATCCTGGCCTTTTTTTTTTTTTTTTTGATGACCCAGGGAAACTTGTAAGCCGACAGCCGACGGGCAAACCCTGTGGCCTATGAAGGAACCCACCACCCCCGTGAAGCGGGTAAGTCCACCTGCGACGTACTGGGGATTCAAACTTCTCTCCTTCGTGAGAGGGAGAAAGCCCGAAGCCAGCAACACCACTCAGTGCGGTGGTTGATCCTGGCGTATTTTCTTCATATTAAAAACATCCCAGAAAATAGTCGTGTGTGGGTACACGGTCAGCTTGGACCTGGAAAATTCATAACATTCTTTTCAAAATCCCACTAGTTTATATAGTATACAAAACCATTTTCAGTGTTTAAAACCCGACACCCGAGATTTTTTGAATAAATAACGAATTTTATAAATTTTTGGAATAAATGTCCAAAAATCCAATCAACACTCAATTTGCGTAATTTAACACTCGATTGCAAAAATTAACCACACCATTGTGATCAGCACGAAATTCCGGTCATCGGTTATCCCAGTCTAATTTCCGGAAAATATTTAATAATTAATTAATTTCTAGAATTAATTAAATAAATCAATTTAAATACTAAAATGCCAACCTAGGCCAAAATCACTAAATTAAATACCAATACGGACCCGGAAAATTCCCGAACCCTTCTAGATAAATAAAACAATTTATCTAGGCCTCACTTAATCTAATCTAACCACCTAACATGCATAATTGCATAATTAAACCACTAAATTAATCTAACTAACCACCTAATTCCTAATTAAATAAATCTAAACACCCCTTAGACATCATTAGCCTACTAAGAAGAGTTTAGTAAATAAACTCACCGGTTAATTGCGGAAACCGGTTCACCGCGACGACGACACGACGGCAGCCGAAATCTAAATTTTCGGCGGCATCAACGAACACTTGGGCCGGGCCTGCTTCGCGGGCCCAAGATGGGCTGAACTAATCCCAACTAATGGGCTTGGAAGGGATGGGCCTTGAAGATTCGGACTGGGCTTCAAGATGGGCTGCTGAATTGGGCTGAACGGGCTTTGAATTTTCGTGGGCTTTGCTGGCTTCTTGGATTGACCTCAAGTGAGCTGAATTGTTGCACTCTTGGGCCGGATTGAGGGCTTGCTGAACTGAAGCAAATAAGCAGCAATTTGCTGGGCCGAAATCTGGATTCTTGAGTGGGCTGATGGGCTTCAACTTGCGGCAGAAATCACGGTGATGCTGGCTCATGGACGGTGCTGCTTCGCTTGGACTCTGCTGGGTCAACAATGGCTGGTTTGTTGACCATGCGTGGAGACGAGAAGCAACATCAATCGCTGCTTGTATGCGTGGCCAGCTGCAGCGCGAGGCAAGCAGTCAACCGGCCTCAACTGCTGACCTCGGTGGATTGAACGGATGATACGAAGCGGTGGGGGTGTGTGAGTGGGGGTCTTCGGTGGACGATGGATCTCGGTGGGAAGTAGGCGTGGGGAAGTGAACGGAGAGAGAGAGATTGAGGAGATGAAGCTGCCAGGAAGTGGTTTCGGTGGCAGAGGGACTTCGGTGGAGGAATGTGGCGATGGAAGAAAGGAAACGTTGGAGCAGCCGCTGGGTTTCTTCGAAAATGAAAATGAAACAAAGTAGAACAGCAAAAAGGGGAATCGGTGGTTTTGTGAAGAAGAAAAATCAAAGAAGAAGATGGAGAAGAAGGCAGCGTACGTGAGAAACTTGGGCAGAAAAAGGAAAGGGCAACAAATAATATCCCTTCCATTGATTGCATGTCCCCTAAAGTCCACATAAGATTATCCTCTTGTCTCTTAATAATTTCTTGCATTATCTTCACAAATAAGCCAAATTTTGAAGCCCAAACTTGCTACCCTTTTCTAAATTCGAATTTCACATTTTGGTCTTCAATTTCATCACTCAATTTCCCAAATTGACGTCCAAATTTTGATGTAGAAAAATCCACAAAATTTCCACACTTTCTCGTCGTCAAGTAGCTCGACCGGAAGTCCAAATTTCCATCAACTTAGCCCATCTGAATTTCCATTATTTTTTCGCGACGTCCGATTTGATTTTCCGTAAAAATCTTGGAATCTTTGAAAAAAAATTGGAGGATGAGTCGACGTTCCTAAAATAGCTCGTGACACCATAGAACTTTCAATTTCTGAAATCGGGTTCAAATTCACGGTTAATTTCAATCCGGCGCGCTTTTAGCGTGACCTAATCTACCGAGTAACTTTTAGGAATTTTTGGTGCAATTGACCCATGATCGATTTATCTCGAGTCACATTGTACATCTTTGACACATTGGCGACTCTCGATTGTTGTGAAAATCTCAAGGTATCAATTACGGGCACCGGGTACCAAAACGATAGAAAAATCGGTCTAGTGCCAATCGACGAGTATTTTGCAATCAGGTGGAATCACCGACACTCTGATCACACATCTCAGTCAAGTCGACTTATCTCCAGTCTCTGATCGATTTCGACAGTGCCGTAATGACCCTTACAGATCAACACGGTCGAGCAGTCAATTTCGGGTCGAATTTTCAAGTCCATTGTATTTAGATTCCTTAATTGCTTTCTTAGATAGTCCAGTTATCTTGTGAGTGATCGGCTCAGAGAATAGCACTATCAGCGCGTCGACGAAAGGCCCGATTTATTTAATTGAAAACAAATTCTAAAAATTCAAGCTGTCACACCGGCACCACTCCGTATTACCCATATAGGGTGGCACGACAATACGAAGGCCTTTAGGAGATCCCATTGCTTTTCAAGAGAAAGATCCCTCCATTCATTTTCACACATCAAAGCCGTGACTATGCATTCGAGATTGCCATTATCGAGGAAACATAGGGCAAGTGCCATCGCAAAAGGATCGTAGTACCTGAAAGCTTGTGGGATAGGAAAATGTCCATCACACCTTTGAATCCTACATCCACAACCATCGCATCCCAACAAAACTGCGGCCATTGGTCCCTCACCCGACTAGTGAGATCAGTCAATATGAGCAAACAAAGCATATGCAAAGGGACTTGGGAATAAGCTGGGTACACGTCTCAGAGCTAGCCTAAGAAAGCAAACATCTTCGCAACAACAATGCTCCCCGTTGCATATAAAATAACAGTCATGTACCCCCTAGTGTTAATATTGGTTTGGTCCCATTGTTTAGGGACTTATGTATTTTGTTCTATTGTTTTAACTTCAAGTTTAAATGTCAGAAGTCTGTTGTCTATGAAATCCTCTTTTAATAAATAAAAAACAATTGGACCATTGCCATGGGTCAATCCTTACTTTATTTCGTGCTCATTTGTGAATTAGGTAATTATGAATCGCCAATTACCAATCGTCCGTGAATGGCCTCAGGCAATAAGGCTCGATTAGGATGATGTACAAAATCGCCTCGTTAACATTGAATATGGCGTAGGACAGATGTCCATTGTTCTTTAACAACTCTTGAGGCAAATGGAGTCCACTCAAGCCAAGTCCAACTCTGTAGCTGTTTTAAACGCGTCCATGTCACTCGCGAATTTGCCAAAGGATAACTGACAAGATAGATAGCTTGTAAAGATCATGAAAAAGCTGAGCCAACTGCAGGGGCAAAATCCCATAGACTTATCTAATTATGCCGGCATTAAGATCCCTAAAGAGCTCAAAGTACCTGAATGTGAAAGGTATGCTGATATCTCTTGCCTAGAGACCTACTTGTAGGCCTACCTGGTTCAAAGGATGGTTCAATCATACCAATCAAACCTGACTAGCCTTGCCTTGTGTTGGTACATTGTCAAGAAGATTAGTCTCCTTAAGACCTAGGGGGAACTAGCTCATGCTTTTCGCCAAGAATATAATGTTGACATCAACGCCGACATCGCCCTGCCTTACGAAGAGCAGATAATCGTGGAGTATGAAGAGCCGATGGTTGTAGAGACAAGAGGTAATATGTTTTTAAGAACACATGCCGTGTCAGGGAGAAGCCCAACCACCCAGTTTGACCTGTGACCCACAGAAGAAGACATCAATGTAGCCTTGCATGATAGATGGACGGTCGAGCAATATCCTACTACTGAAAAGCTTCCCACTAGGAAAGGCAAGGAGCCTCCACACGTAGCCAATGCCACAAGGTCTATTCAAGACTGGGGCATCACAATGCAGCTTCCCAGGCTTACAACAAGAGCTTGGGTCTAGAGAATGCTAACCCCTATCAACCTAGGGAGCGAGGCATCTGCTAGTCTCATTGATAAGGTCCAGCTAGCGAAACGAAGGGCTTTACTCAAAAAGTCCGGACCAGGACTCAGCAAAAGAAAGTCTAAGTAGTTCGAGCCAATGCCCGCTGTGATATCCCGGATTTTTCACTTTTGCTTTCAATTTAATAAATCAGGCCTTTCATCGATACGCCTATAGTGCTGTTCTCAGAGCATATCACTTCTTAGATAACTAGACTATCATGAGAAGTCATTAAGAAATTTTAACCTATTAGACCTGGGAATTCAACCAGGAATCGATTACTCGACCGTGCTCATCTACAGAGGTAATTACGGCACAGTAAAGATCAATTAGAAATCAAAAATAGGTCGGTTCGACTGTGTTCCTCCATCTTCCCACCAATTCCACCGAGCAGCATCCCATCCAAGCGAAGTCCAAAGCCACGACTCTTCGTGCAGCTCCATTCCACCGAAGACGCACGCCAACTTACTCCCATCCTCGTGCGGTTCATCTCACTCAAAGCTACCTTCATCAACCCTTCGCTACTTCTGCTTTCCCTAGCGTGGATGTCGCGGCTCCTTCTTGTTCAGCCGCTGCAGCCCACGAAGACTTGCAGCAGCCCGAGCCCAACGGTCTTCAACCATATGTGCGTTCAACAAGTTCAGCCCATCCGCGAAACAAGATAGGCCCGGATTCAATTTTGTTTCAGCCCAACTTCTCCAAGCAAGCCCAGCAGCTCCATTTCTTCAGCCCGTGAGTTCGGTGAGGCCCATTCGGTTTAGCCATTTCAGCCCAACTCAGCCCGGTTCGCAATTGTTTTCAGCATCCATTTGAAGTCTTCAGCCATTGGAGTTCGGCCAAGCAATTTCTTTTGTTGCTCGGCCCAGCTCGCAAAGATCAACCCATCCGAAGGCAAGCCTAGTCCAAAGTAAGCCCAGGTCTAGCTCAGCCCAAGAATTTCAGTAGGCCTAAGCCCAGAATTTCTGCGGGCTTGCGAAGTTTCTTGGCCCGGCCCGAGTGTGCATCGACGCCACCGAGATTTTGGAAATCGGCCGCCGTCGCGTCGCCGTCGCGGTTTTTGATCTTCGCTTTGCTAAGTGAGTTTTACTCACTAATGCTTTCTTAGTTTGTTAATTATGCTTAAGGGTTGATTAGATTTAATTAAATGCAATTAGGTGGTTAGATTAGTTTAGGACAATTAAATTAGTGACTTAATGATGGATGTTAGGTGGCTACACCTAGTTATTAGCAAGTAGAGAGTTTCTAATATTTATTGAATGCATCTCGGGGTTTTTCCGTTCCGTTTCGGGTTCCAATTAGGCATCACGGGCCTAAATTGGATTTTTAAATATTTATTTATTTAATTTTCGAAATTATTTATTTATTTATTTATTTTTCCGGAAATTCAACCGGGATGGCTGGTGATCGGAACTTCATGTTGATTGTCATGGCGCAGTTCAATTATTTAATTGAGCTTTATTTTGTGCTGAATTGAGTTATTTATGAAAATGGGAATTATTCTTTAATTGAATAATCTTTGGTTATTAATTAATAAATAACCGGGCGTCGGTTGATAATGCCAAAAATATTTGAGTGGACTACGGAAAATGTGGGAGTTATGGAAAGGAAAATATTAAATTTTGGCTAAGGTCGACCGTGTCCCCACACACGACTATTTTATCGAGAATGATAAAAGAGGGAATTGATTGAATGATTAGAACAGTATACTATATCATCCTACGGGCTTTGATATATCAGCTTAGCGAGAGCAGTATACTGGTGTACTATATTAGCCTGCGGGCGATATGTCAGCTTAGTGCGAGTAGTACACTTTATCAGCTTAGAGTGAGCATCAGGGGTATACTATATCAGCCTGCGGGCGATATGTCAGCTTAGCGAGAGCAGTATACCAGTATACTATATCAGCCTATGGGCGATATGTCAGCTTAGTGAGAGCAGTATTCCTTAACCCTATTAGCTTAGTGCGAGCTATACTATCTATTTATCAGCTTAGAGTGAGCAATCCTGGACTATGGTCGGACTTATAGATAGTATTGAATGTGCCGACCAGGCATGGGTCGTGATGACATGTAATTGACTAGGTCAATTTGATCGATGCTTCGATCAGTGATGTGATTGCTTGGGTGCCTATTTGATCTGTGCTAATATGCAGGTGGAATCTAAAGCCAAGGTAAGTCCTCTGACTCATGTTGTGCATAGGCAGCCCTAAGGTGTATTAGTTTACTAATCGGGTCTTAGGAGGTAGAACTTGCTGAGACGTGGTCTCAATGGTTATTGAATAACCATTTCAGAACCCTGATGAGGAGCTTGAGGAGGAGAAATCTGAAGAGGAGAACTCTAATGTGGAACCAGATGAGAATGAAGATTTTGGAGAAGAAGATGACCATGAGGAGGATCCTGAGTACGACCTGGATGAGGGCTGAGATCACATCCTGTTTTGTCAGACCTTGATTATATATGGATAGGTGTTAGATCAGACCCCTGTGAATAGTATTCCATTATATACTATGAGGTGCTTGTATAAAAGAGTAGTTGTGAATTTCAGTATGAAAAATATGGCCCTACTTTTCTATCACATTGCTTTATTGTCTGGGGATTTATAACTGCTTCCGCATGTGCATATTAAAAAGAAAAGGGGTCAGCGATACGTCTTGGGATATCGCTTTCAAAATCGACCAAAGGTAAGGGATGTGCACATGCCTGAGGATCGGGGCGTGACATCCCCCTTCTTGTGGTATCAGAGCAATGGTTAAGTATTGGAGTGATAAGGAGCGATGACCTATGGGGTAGTAGTAGGAAAGGCCTTTAAATTCATGATCGGTGCATGTCTTTGATAGCTGATTGGTAGAATTGTTTGTTATGTGTGAATTGCTCGCTTTTTATCAATGTGGTTTCGGAAGGTAGAGTATCGACTCTGGCCAACTTGAGCGTAAGAGTGCCACCGTAGGTTGGTACTAGTGTAGCAACATTGAATGATCCTAAGTCCGATAAGATCGATCTGATGCAAGTGTTCCTTGAGATCTAGATGATCAAGGAATCAAGGATGATCAGAATCAAGTTGTTGTTGTTGCTACCTTTGCTGAGGTCCAACCTAGAAGGATGATCAAGGAATAGATTTTGATATTTGAGTCAAGATTCAGTGCAGGCAGACTTGGAATTCGGTCAGGAAAAAGACTGAAGTTGAGGGAAGGGTATTCTATTCCCCCAATGGAAAGGGTGGAATAGTTAGGTCAGCATTCAGACAAATGGAACATGTTGTTCCATGGAAGACGGTACGGATTAGTCTCGTGTATTTTGAGGATAGAAATTTGTGATAAGTGTCGCCAGCACAGACAGTGATTCATGGGTTGTCCGCATAAGTAGATGGAATCTCGACAACGGTTACTACTGTCACCGTCGATAGGACAGGTTAGAAGAAGTACGCCATAGAACGCACTGTGGAATTTTTGGGATAGGCCTTCGATACAAGAATTAGTGCATGCTAGCACTTGACATGAGGTAGAAGACTCACCAGATAGGTGTCGAAATTGTGGAAGGAAACATGGATGAATTCAATGTCCGGGTATGGCGAGAAGAACGGAAATGGAACCGACTTGGCACTAGTCAAAGAAAGAATATTTTGGGGAAAATTCTATCAGAGTATCGTAGCAGAGTTTGATGAAATTTGGGGAACTTTAGTTTATTGAAATAAGTGAAAGAAAGGGGAATCACTAGTAATAGTCATGCTTGACTAGTTGCTGACGTGTAACTTTGATGCTACATGAGTGGAATGGGGTCATGGAACAATTCAACTTAGTTCAGGAGCACATGAAAGTGTCGAGTTTATTGGGAGTCGAAATGAATCTTTGATTTCTTTAATCTCGTCGATTGAAGACAAAACACTTGTTCAATGGAGATTGCCGAGGTCAATTGGTGATGGTTATAGTTAAGACATATTGGAGAATTGGAGATAGAAGACATCTCAGTGGTCTGAGAATTTCTAGATGTGTTGTCATAAGAACTGTCAGACCGTTGCCAGAGAAAGAGATAGAAATTACGATTGAGCTAGCACCAGCATAGAGCCACTCTCGAAGGCTTCTTACCCATTATTGTTGTTTGAATTGATAGAGCCGAAGGTACGGATGTGAAGATTGATGATTGAGGAATTCATGCATATCAGTGCATCACTTTAGGGAACATCAGTTTTGTGGAGAGAGAAAGGAAGATGGTTCATTGCAATCATGCATCAACCTTTGCCAACTCAATTGGGTGACTTGTTATAAAGAGTGTTGATGTCTTCAAGAATCAACTTGAGGATAGGTTATCGTCAGTTGAGAACCAGGAATGAGGTTATATTGAAGACAACATTTCGCACTTGATTTAGCCCTTGTGAGAATAATGTAAAGCCATTTGATTTGACGAATGCTCCAGTCGCTGTCATAGATTTGACAAACCGAGTGTTCAAAGAATATCTAGATCAATGGTGATCGTGTGGTGTAGTGACATTCTAGGGTATTCATTAAGTGTTGAGGATCACGAGAGCCCCTAAGAATGGTCATGTGATTCCAGGTAAAGGCATCTTCATGGACCCTGCCAAGATCGAATCAATTGTTAATGGACCGAGACCGACAACAATGTCAGAGATCAGAAGCCGTAGGGATTGGACAGATTACTACAGAGGGTTCATGAAAGAATTTGCAGCATCAGTATCATCACGGGCTTGACCTCTTAAGAAAGGAGAAATTCATCGGCATAGACAAGTATGAGGATAGTTTCCAGAGCTTAAAGAACGGGGTACGTATTGATACAACATAAGAAGATTGGTGCATACACATCCCGCTAGTTAAGACCCAATAAGTTGAAAATGGGACGGTGTCAAGAATCAGAATTTTGGCAAGACTATAAGGTGTCATCTAGTATCACCCTTGAGGGACGAAAAAAGCCACTGATGCTTTGAGTCAAGAGTATTCACTTGTGCATAGGCTAGCTAAAGTATAGATTTTACATGAAAATGGTTCAAGATTTGGTTTTCAAATTTGAGGTAGGCCACCTTTCGAATCTTATGACCACCCTCAGAATTGAACCGGATATTCAGGTTAAAAGCAAACGTTTCAATTGACAAATTGGGATGTTCGAGAAATCCTATAAGAGGATACCGGTAAGAGAAAGGTTGACTTTTAGATTTTGAAAATGGAATGCTAACGTATCGTGGGTGATGATAGGTGTCAGACAGTACGGAACTTGAGGAGAAGACCTTGTCAGAAATTCACTATAGCAGTTGTAGTATTTGATCAGATAATTTGAAGTAGGTCAGAATCGACGTCAGATCGGTTGGTAGACCGCTATGAAGATAGATATTGCCGAGCAGGTTATAAGTATTAGATGTATTAGTAAGTGAGAATTTGGTAATGCAAACCGGGAGGACTCATTACCATCACTCGAGAGTCCCAAGTGGGAATGATAATATATCACAATGAAACATTGTGACATGCTTACTAAAGAGTCGGGAGTACCGATTCCATTTGAGGATAGTGGATGATCGATAGATGGAGCCGGTTCACTTGGGTACAAGTATGAATAGATCTTGTTTTGAATGGGTATACCGAAGTGTGTGTGCATCAGATAAGGAGTGCCGAGGATGAATTATATTTTGAATCTAGATTAGAGATTACAAGTTTGGCAGAGTTGTCAGAGGGTTCATTCTTAAGCAGTGCATAGTAGAGGGTATAGATTTTCAGTGGTGAAAAGAAAGTGAAATGAAGAAAGATCACAGGCCAGAGTCAGCTCAGTAATCAGTGATTGCGATTGTTGTGATCAGAATCAGACGTGGATAACAGAGTGTCATATGAGAGAAGCTTAGTTCAGTTGTTGGTTCAGAAAGAGTAGATGTTGTGTACCAAGATGGTCTCCTTGGTCAAAGTGGTCGAACAACACCACAAGACCGAAGGATTAGCGTGGGAAAAAGTGAGACTCTATGAGACAACAACACCCCCACCTTTTTGTATAAGGATTGGTAAAAGTTTAAATTTCGAGGACAAAATTTTTATAAGAGGAGAAGAGTTGTGACATCCAGATTTTCGGGTTCGGATTTCAATTAGATAAATTGGGCATTTCATCGACGCAACTACAGTGTTTTTCTCTAAGTTGGCCACTCATGAGATAACTAGACTAGCTGGGTAAGCTATTAAGGACTTTAAGGCAGATAGACTTGAGAATTCGACCAGGAATCGATTTCTCGACCGTGCTCATCTTTAGAGGTCATTACGGCACAGTTAAAAATCGAATTAAGATCAGAGATAGGTCGGTTCAACTGAGATGAATGGCCGATCGTGGGTGACTCCACTAAATTGGAAAACTCTCGTCGACTGGCACTAATTTGATTTTACTATCGTTTTGGTACCCTGTGTCCGTATTTGAATCCTCGAGATTTTCACGACAATCGAGAGTCGCCAATGTGTCGAGTGGGTTCATCGTGGCTCGAAGAAAATCGACCACGGGTCATTTGTCCTAAAAAGTTCTGAAAACTACCTGGTAGCCTAAGTCATGCTAAAAGCGCGTCGGAGTGAAATTAACCGTCAATCGAGTCCGATTTCAGAAATTGAAGATTCTGTGGTGTCATGAGCTATTTTAGGAATGTCGACTCAATCTCAAAAGATTTTTTTAGAGATTCCGAGGATTTTTGCGGAAAACCGTTTCGGACATTGTGGAAAATTAATAGAAAATTGGACGGGCCAAATTAAAGGAAACTTGGACTTCCGAGCCGAGACTTTGAGTGTCAGGGATTTATAGAAAATTGTTCGGGATTTTCTTTAGCAAAATCGGACATCGATTTGGAGATTTGAATGAAGAAATTGAACCCAAGATTTATTAAATTCGGAACTGAGGAGGGGTGCTAGAATTTTGGCACCAATTTGGATTATTTATGGAATTTTAGGTTGGAAGGTATTATGGGGGACAAGCATTTAAGAGAAGAGATGTTTGTGTTGATCTTTTCCTCTTTTTCTTGGCGTGTTGAGCACGTCCCAACTGCTGGCCTCCATCTTCTTCACGCGAGCTTATCCTCGGCCGAAGATTTATTCTCGCTTTTGCTTTCAACTTTCGCTTCCTCCTTCCTCGATCGGTCCCCGCCGCCTGCTCCATTTTCGATTCCTCTCGCCATCCACGACTCATCCACCGAAGGCCCACACGTCCATGGTCTGTTCTCCTCGGTCAACCGAAGACCATCGGCCTCTTCGTGTCTTCATTTTGCCGGTCATCCATCCAGCAACGAAGAGCCCAAGCTACCAGGCGTCCTCCTCCACTTTCACGTTTCATTTCCCCGCAACACTCTCGGTCAACAAGTCAGTTCATGCGGCCACCGAAGTTGACTCCATCGCCCACTCTCCACCGAAGCTTGTCGTTCACCCACAAAGCAATGAAGACCGAAGCCAGCTCGCCACCTCAACCGGTCTTCCTCCTTGTTGTCAACGCCACTGCCCCAAAACAGACCACTTGACCAGCCGTCTTCGTTTCTTCAATCCACGAAGTTTTCCACGCCGCAGCAACCTTCACGCCCCACCGATTCTCCGCATGAGTCACCACAGCAGCATGTCCTCCATCAAGTTTGACTGTGTTCGTCCATCTACCCACCGATTCTGTTGGGAATAACGGATCCCCGAAAACCGGATTCGACACTAAATCGAACCCCTAAACTCAAGCGGCAGACAAGCCCGGGAATTCTAACACGTATCACCGATCCTAAAGCACACCACGGATTCGAGCGTACCTTTTTAGCCACAGATTAAACACCGACGCCGGTGGAGGAAGAGAAACGAGCATTCGATCCGAGGAAGCAAAATCCTTCAACGTGCTTTACTGTTTTGCCTTTGAAGAAAACGGGAGAGGGAGAGCGTAAGTGAAGAGAAAAGCGTACGTTTAACTTAATCAAAAACCGTGTGTTTTTCTCTCTCTCTCCTCCCTTTTATACCCCCTTCTTTCCACGGGCTCTATTCCCGTGGGCCGGGCTTTCTGGGCCCAACTTGGGCGGATGGGCCTTGAGCCCAACTCTTATTAAAGCCTTCATCTCCCACTCGCACATGGTGGGCCGAACAGGATTCTCTTTACCTCTCTTCAACTTTCATACCGGTGAATAATCCGTGCGACCAGCATACTTTGAGAGCTCCTTGCTATACATCTGTTAGGAATATATAGCAGCTCATAATTGGGCGTCACACACGAGTAGATTTAGTATGCGGTACCCTAGATCGATCGATCACATTTATATCTCTCTTGATCTCTTTTAAACAATGATATATATTGTATTCACAATTATAATTATCACAAAGATAGTCATAATTGGTCGACCAGTGAATACAAAAGTACAATGTGATTCTCCAAAATCGATCTTCCTCTTTCCTTCAAACTCTCAATTTCAGTTCAGCTTGCTTTTCTAGAAATGTCCCATTAGATCGAATCAAACTCATGACCATTGGCAACATCCTAAGATAGCAAACACTAAATAGAAACCTTGAGAATAAGTAAGAGTCATGAGGGGACTAAGAATTGAGGAACTCATTTCCTCAAGAGTCTCACACGTCATAAAAGTTGAGATCAAACTTTTTGCCACTCTTATTGGTCGTCTTATGCATACGTAGTATGAAATACGTATTACGGTATTCACTCCTTCCCCATGGAGCGTATGTCTACATTTTTCAATACCGTACAGATGATAGTTTAGACATACCCAATGTCTAACTTGAGTTCACCTATCTACTCATTCACAAAATTCATCGAACTCACATCGGCATCTTAGACGAGATAAAGTAAAATATGTGGGGTATTTTACTTTCGGACATCATAAGTATTATGTCCTCATCTTAACACTTAGTTAAGGCGACATGTGTATTTTAAGCCCGAGCTCTCGATTATCACCTAGATAATAAGCTTAAATACAGTCTCATCTCTATTTATCACACAGTAAATAGAGGCGATTACCCGTGTGAGTGGGCTAATCTTTTATCTGTCCGACATACTTCCTCAACTTAAAATAATGCACTGAGCATTAAGATGCATAAAGATCACATAAAGATTCATAGGCATTAATCAATGAGAAACAAAATTTCATAAATGTGAACATTCAGGGAAATTACAAATCAGTACATCAGACTCTACGCAATCCTAGAGATTTTACATGACCACAAAACACATCTCTAGGTATTGGCTTTGTCATAGGATCTCGCTACCATTCTATGCGTAGATATGTACCGTAAGTTCACATCCTTTCGTGCAACCATATCTTTCACAAAGTTATACTTGGTATCTATATGTTTGGTCTTGCCATGATACTTTGGATCTTTGGTGTACGCTATAGCTGCTTGGCTATCACAATTAACCAATAATTGATTTGCAGCTTTCTCAATAACACCTAAATGATCCAAAAATCTCTTAAGCCAAACTCCTTCTTGTACTGCTACTGATAATGCCACGAACTCAGCTTCCATCGTGGATAAGGCTATGCACGTTTGCTTCTTACTACTCCATGATATGGCGCCATTGCTAAGTAAGAAAGCAAATCCTGAGGTAGATTTTCTTTCATCCAAATCTCCTCCCCAATCAGCATCTGAATAGCCTTCAAGTCGCAGATCCTTTCCTTGGTAATTCAACTTGTAATCAGCAGTTCCCTTCAGATACCTCAGTATTCTCTTGACGGCCTTCCAATGTGCTAGACCAGGATTGGATTGGTATCTACTCACCATTCCAACTGCAAAACATATGTCGGGTCTTGTACACATCATAGCGTACATCAAGCTCCCAACAGCACTTGCATAAGGAACATGCTTCATTTGTTCCTTCTCTTGTGGAGTCCTTGGACACAGTCTGTGGCTCAATCCTTACCTTTTGCAATAGGAGTGTCTATGGGTTTACATTCTTGCATACGAAATCGTTCAAGAACCTTATTTATATAGGTTTCTTGCGAAAGAGACAACGATCTCTTCGAACGATCTCTTGAGATCTTAACTCCAAGAATGTATGCAGCCTCACCCATATCCTTCATCTCAAAGTTGGAAGATAACCAACTCTTGACAGTCTTAACAAACTCCATACTGCTTCCGGCAATTAGTATATCATCAACATATAATGATATGATCACAAATTGATCCTTGGATCTTTTGATATATACACAATGATCCTCATCAATCATTGTAAAATCATATGCCATTATGGCATTATGAAAACGTATATACCACTGTCTTGATGACTGCTTGAGGCCATATATCAATCTCAAAAGTCGACATACTTTTTCTTCTTGGCCTTTCACAATGAAACCAACAGGTTGTTCCATATAAATTTCTTCCTCTAATTCTCCATTGAGGAAAGCAGTCTTTACATCCATTTGATGTAACTCAAGATCCAGATTAGCCACTATTGCCAGAATAATGTGAATCGAGGTAAACCTCACTACAGGAGAAAATGTATCTTCATAATCAATTCCTTCCTGTTGATTATACCCCTTCGCCACAAGGCGAGCCTTATGCCTTTCTATTGAGCCATCAGCCTTTCGCTTTATTTTGAGAACCCATTTGTTCCCAATAGCTGCGTCCTTTTGGAAGATCAACCGGTTCCCAGACTTGGTTTGATATCATTGACTCCATTTCCTCTTCCATTGCATTAATCCATTTTTCCTTACTAGGGCAATTCAGAGCCTCATTAATATTTCTTGGCTCATCCTCATCTTGTGGAGCAACCATGAAAGTTTCCCCTTCAATGCCAAAACGTCAACGGGGAATACTTTGGCGACTTGTTCGCCTAATGGGAGATTGTACACTTTGCACATCATTTCCCATTATGCTCCCACTTGGATTAGGTAATGATGTCGTCTTATCAAGTGGTTGCAATTGAGAATGACTTGAATTCAACTCATCACCTCTCATATCACTCCCACTTGGATGAACTCCACTAACACCATTATCTTGATCCAAGGTCTTAAATAGGGAACAATCTTCCCCTATTTCGCCCTTCTTAGGAAATTCATCCTCTAAGAATGTGACATCTCGTGATTCAAACTCAGTTATACTCCCACTTTCCTGCTCACCTATGAACACATACCCTTTTGAGTGTTCTGAGTATCTTATGAAAATACTCTTCTTTCCTCTGGGACCCAATTTCCCAAACTTGTGAGAGGACTCATGTGTGTAGGCAGCACAACCCCATGGCTTAAGAAAACTTAAGTCCGGTTTTCTACCTGTCCATAACTCATATGGAGTGGAAGTAACTGACTTAGAAGGCACCCGGTTAAGTATATAGGCAGCAGTTAACAACGCATCACTCCAAAAGGTAATAGGTAAGTTAGCATGCGCCATCATAGACCTAACCATTTCCAGTAGGGTTCTGTTTCTTCTCTCTGCAACACCATTTTGTTGAGGAGTATATGGAATAGACAACTGTCTTTCTATTCCTTTTTCATCACACAATTTTCTGAACTCATCAGATAAATATTCTTGACCTCGATCGGATCTCAATGCTTTTATTTTCCTGTCTAATTGATTTTCCACCAGGTTCATAAACCTTTTGAAACAACTTATTGCTTCAGATTTGTGAGAAATCAAATAGACATATCCGAATCGAGTGTAATCATCAATAAAAGTGATGAAATAAACAGCCCCATGCCTTCCTTTCACATTCGTCGGACCACAGATATCAGTATGGATTAAATGCAGAGGAAATTCAGCTCTTTTGCCTTTTCCAAATGGTTTTCTTGTCGTTTTCCCTTCTAGGCAATGCTTACATATGGGCAAATCGACTTTTTCAATATTGCCCAACAAGCCCTCTTTGGCTAGTCTATTCATACGCTGTTGGCCAATGTGGCCAAGTCTAGCATGCCACACATTCACATCATTATCATATGTATTGGGAGACGTGATAAGGGAATAACAAATATTTGTATTAACATAATCAATATCCAATACAATGAAACCATCAAGAAAATAACCACAACCATAGTAATTTGTATCTAGAAACAAATTCACACCTCTACTAAAGAAGTTCATATTGAAACCTAATTTAACCAACACTAATACAGACACTAAATTCCGACGAATCTCCGGAGCATACAGCACGTCATGCAGGAATAAAGTGCGTCCACCATGCATATTCAGTTGGCATGTGCCAATTCCTTTCACTTCAGCTCTGGAGTTGTTTCCCACATAGATCCACTTAGTTCCAATTGGTACTCGTTGGAATTCCACGAAGGATTCTCTATCCTTCGCTACATGGTCTGTCGATCCTGAATCCACAGTCCACAAAGGATTAGACTCAGTTAAAAATACAGAACTCGACACATAAGTAAAGTTCTGAAAAGTGCAAGGGGTGTTTACCTTCTTTGGCTCACGACAGTCGCGAGCATAGTGACCCTTCGATCACGGTTGTAACATTTCACCCTTGCTAGCTTCGCATGCGAGGACGCTTTCCTCTTGCTTGTTGGTTAAACTTGGGTTTCTTGCCCGAAGGACCTGGTTCCTTGCCTTTCCCTTTGTCAAACCAGTTAGGGCGCTTGCGCTTGGAGCTCGAAGCTCCATGTGAGCTAGAACTAGCTTGATAAAGTTCAGCATCTGGCTTAGCCGCCAAGAGGCGGTCCTCTTCCAGCTCTAGATGGCGCACAACATTATCAAAATTTTTGATTGACTCATTATGGGTCAGGTGCACCTTCATATGCTCCCAACTTTGAGGCAAGGAACGAATCACTGCTTGCACCTGCTGCTCATCTGTGAGGACATGGCCAGCATCTTTCAGCTCATTTATCATGTTTGACATCTTTCTAAGATGTTGCTTCATGGTCGACCATGAGGCTTCTTATAGGAGTCAAACCTAATAGTGAGTGTCTCGGTCGGGTCACCGAAGTGTGACCAAATCTAGCCGCCAATGCCTCCCACATTTCTTTGGCATTGTCGAAACGCCTAAACTCCCGCATGACATCATTTTCCATGCTGCTCAAGCAACGTGATGCGAGCGAGAGAGTTCTTACGTTTCCAAGCAGCAAAAAGCTTCTTTATCTCTTTGTGCGCGCAGTATTTCCATCTTCAAGTTCAACCATGGTCGGTTAAGAGCTTCAAGTGCTTCTTGCTCTTCCAAAGACATATTGGATTTTCATGTGCCATATCTCATAGTTGTCACCATTGAGCTTTTCACCTTTGTTCAGCTCGGCAACTATGCTCTTTGTGGTGAAGCCATTGATCCGAACACATCGAGACATATATGCACGAGTTATTAATGCCTATCATTTATGCATCCCTATTTGCATAGACCCATCATATTAATGAATAATTTCAAGTAAGGCTTCAGAATCAAAAGATCACTATGTTTCCAATCATCCTCCAAAAATCCTAACTTAAAATTATCATTAATATAATTGTCTTATGCAAAGTATCTATGAAGCTACAAAAAACTTCTATAATTTACGCCTGACTAATTACCCACAAAGAACCAAAGAATAACAGAAAGCAATAGATAACTGATATCCAATAAAACAACAATGCTTTCAACTAATACAATCAAGACATGGGTTGCTACATCAACAACTATCAGGTAGTAAATATTACATAATTATGTCCACAAAGCACACTTAACATAAATCAGCCAACACAACTAACACAAAGTCAGCACACGCACCGGGAAAGATCCTCTTTTGTTCAATTTCTTGATCTCTTTTCCTTGTCATAATACAAGTAATGTTCATTTACAAAATCTATTACAATTTTCTTACAGGAAGCATCTCCGTTGACATCCCATATGCGATTCAACACATCTTGCCATTCAAGTGGAAGAGTGTTTATGAAAAATCGCACCATCTCTGACTGTGACATAGGACGACCACTCCATATGACCTTTTGTATCTTCCCATTGACCTCAAGGACGTGATCAATTAAGTCACCTCTCTCCCATCGATGATCGGTCGCTCGCCTACCAACTTAGAAAGCCTTTCCTTTTGTTCATCGGTAATAGCACGAATAGGTGTGCGCAACCTGAGGGGAGGCATTTTTCCTGCAACAAATGTAGAATCGTCCCCGCAACAAATGCAGAACAAATAAGGGATCACAAATAATCCACATAGACTTAATTGAAAAAGAAACACATTCTTTTCCTCTCTTTTTTTTTTTGGGTCAACGGTCAACGGTCAACGGTCGGTCAACGGTCAACGGTCGTCGGTCGTCGGGCCGGTCGCACCGGTCGCACCGGTCAGGCCGTCAGGCCGGTCGGGCGGTCGGGCCGGTTCAGGCGAACCGCCCGCACGTGCCGCGGGCGTGCGCGGGCTGACGTCACGCAGACGTCAGCCGGCACGTGCCGGGCGTCGCGCGTTCGGGTCGGGTCGGGTCGCCGGTCGGGTCGCCGGCCGGTGACCGCCGGCCAACCGGGCGCCACTGCTGACGTCGGCACGCGTCGGTCCACGGACCGGAGCGTGCCAATTCGGCCGCCACCGGCGCGCACGCGCCGGTTCGCCGACCGGCGCGTGTGCCGCACACGCTTCCGGGCGCGTCGCGCCCACGCGCAGCGCCTTCCGGCCGCGCGTGTGGGCGCGTGCGGCGTCGCCCGGCGGCGCTCGAGGCATCGCCAGACTCGTCTCGACGCCCCCTTTCTCCCTATGCCATCAGAATTTGGTTTCGACTTACGAAAACTCGGAAAAATGGCCGAACAGCGCTCGGGTGTCGGGATTTCTCGCCCCGATCCGTACGGCCGAAGAAATTTCGCGAAAAATCAATCAAAAAGCACGAAAAAGATCGGGAAAACATGAAAGCGGGCTCTGATACCAATGTTGGGAATAACGGATCCCCGAAAACCGGATTCGACACTAAATCGAACCCCTAAACTCAAGCGGAAGACAAGCCCGGGAATTCTAACACGTATCACCGATCCTAAAGCACAGCACGGATTCGAGCGTACCTTTTTAGCCACAGATTAAACACCGACGCTAGTGGAGGAAGAGAAACTGAGTCTGTTCGATCCGAGGAAGCAAAATCCTTCAACGTGCTTGACTGTTTTGCCTTTGAAGAAAACGGGAGAGGGAGAGCGTAAGTGAAGAGAAAAGCGTACGTTTAACTTAATCAAAACGGTGTGTTTTTCTCTCTCTCTCCTCCCTTTTATACCCCCTTCTTTCCACGGGCTCTATTCCCGTGGGCCGGGCTTTCTGGGCCCAACTTGGGCGGATGGGCCTTGAGCCCAACTCTTATTAAAGCCTTCAGATTCCACCGAGCAACATCCCATCCAAGCGAAGTCCAAAGCCACGACTCTTCGTGCAGCTCCATTCCACCGAAGACGCACGCCAACTTACTCCCATCCTCGTGCGGTTCATCTCACTCGAAGCTACCTTCATCAACCCTTCGCTACTTTTGCTTTCCCGGCGTGGATGTCGCGGCTCCTTCTCGTTCAGCCGCTGCAGCCCATGAAGACTTGCGGCGAGCCCGAGCCCAACGGTCTTGACCACATGTGCGTTCAACAAGTTCAGCCCATCTGCGAAACAAGACAGCCCAATTTAATTTTGTTTCGGCCCAACTTCTCCAAGCAAGCCCAAGAGCGGCTCCATTTCTTCAGCCTGTGAGTTCGGTGAGGCCCATTCGGTTTAGCCATTTCAGCCCAACTCGGCCCGGTTCGCAATTGTTTTCAGCAATCCATTTGAAGTCTTCACCATTGGAGTTCGGCCCAAAGCAATTTCTTTTGTTGCTCGACCCAGCTCGCAAAGATCAACCCATCCGAAGGCAAGCCTAGTCCAAAGTAAGCCCAGGTCAAGCTCAGCCCAAGAATTTCAGTAGGCCTAAGCCCAGAATTTCTGCGGGCTTGCGAAGTTTCTTGGCCCGGCCCAAGTGTGCATCGACGCGCCGAGATTTTGGAATTCGGCCGTCGTCGCATCGCCGTCGCGGTTTTCGATCTTCGCTTTGCCAAGTGAGTTTTACTCACTAATGCTTTCTTATTTTGCTAATTATGCTTAAGGGTTTATTAGATTTAATTAAGTGCAATTATGTGGTTAGATTAGTTTAGGACAATTAAATTAGTGACTTAATGATGCATGTTAGGTGGTTAGACCTAGTTATTAATAAGTAGAGAGTTTCTAATATTTATTGAATGCATCTCGGGGTTTTTCCGGCCCGTTTCAGGTTCCAATTAGGCATCACCGGCCTAAATTGGATTTTTAAATATTTATTTATTTAATTTTCGAAATTATTTATTTATTTATTTTTCCGGAAATTCAACCGGGATGGCCGGTGACCAAAATTTCATGCTGATTGTCGTGGCGCAGTTCATTTATTTAATTGAGCTTTATTTTGTGCTGAATTGAGTTATTTGTGAAAATGGGAATTATTCTTTAATTGAATAATCTTTGGTTATTAATTAATAAATAACCGGGCATCGGTTGATAATGCCAAAAATATTTGAGTGGACTACAAAAAATGTGGGAGTTATGGAAAGGAAAATATTATATTTTGGCTAAGGCCGACCGTGTCCCCACACACGGCTATTTTATCGAGAATGATAAAAGAGGGAATTGATTGAATGATCAGAACAGTATACTATATCATCCTATGGGTTCTGATATGTCAGCTTAGCGAGAGCAGTATACTGGTATACTATATCAGCTTGCGGGCAATATGTCAGCTTAGTGCGAGCAGTACACTTTATTAGCTTAGAGTGAACATCGGGGGTATACTATATCAGCCTGCAGGCGATATGTCAGCTTAGTGTGAACAGTACACTTTATCAGCCTAGAGTGAACATCCTGGGATATCGCTTTCAAAATTGACCAAAGGTAAGGGATGTGCGCATGCCTGAGGATCGGGGCGTGACATTCGGGTCCTGAAAAAATAATTTCCCATCAAGCCAACAGAAGGAAGGTTCGGGTCTTGGAAAAGCAGCCTCCTCACGGCACCAGGTAAGATGATGCCTTGATACTTGCTAGACTCGAGGTTCGCACCCTATCTCACTCATTCCTGGTAAGTAACTACATGTACCTTCTTATTTGTCTTAGTATGTATAATGTTATATTGCTCTTTTCCTGCATAGGACAATAGAAGACATTTAAATTTTGATTTGGTTTTTAATTAGGCCTTAATTTCTTTTATTTTTCCTTTTTTTCGAATAGTAAATAATATTAATAAAAACAACAATAAATAAATAAATAAATAAAAGGGAACAAAAAGTGAAGTGGCAGCCACATGGGGCTAGGCCTTCGTGCCTAGCCCCCTCTTCCTCCTTTTCCCCCCTTCGAGCGGGCCCCACGGCCCATCCTCTTTTTCCCAAAGCCCAGCCCCCTCCTGCTTGTCTTCTTCGCTAGCAGATATGCTACACACACAGAAGCTCCAGACGTGCGCGATGGCTGGACGGACAGGTGGACGACGAGGCGCGTGGAGTAGCTGGCGACGGATGGGATGTGCCTTCAAAGCGAGCAAGTGGGTAGCTGAGGTACACCGATCTGGCCGCCCTAAGGCCGGTCGGTGTGTGAGGACCGACGACCGAAGCTCCGTCAACCAGCCGCCCTCTCGCCTATAAATAGGCCCCTTCCCCCCCTCCCTCCGATGATGGCCAAGGAGCACAGCCAAGAGAGGATCCAAGGTAGCCAGCTCCGGTCACTTCCTCAAGAGACATCGGAGGAGGTCCGAGAGTCAGCCAACTCGGAGATCCAAATCTGGTCAGAGGGAGGGCACCCGATCTGAGGGGGTTCCATATCCGCGAAGAGGGGCTAAGAGAGAGAGAAATCAGTGGGGAAAGGGTAGGAGTTGGAGGGCGTAGGGCCAGATTTGCAAAGCTGAAGGCCTGCCGTCGCTGTCCAGTGATCATGACCGCTACTCGTTGCTCGCCACCGGCAACTCCGGTGATATGGTAAGCGGGGCTCGATTTTCTTTCCATTGCGCACAAACAATGCTGAAACTCATGGTCGTCCGCTTCGCATGCTCTCTGGCACCGTCTGCTTCGGCATCGCTCGCACCGCCGCCTAGCGACATCTACTCCGACGATGTCCCTAACGCCATCCCCGATGACCCACCACGATCTCCCACCGAGTTGAGTTTGTCACTAAATACCTCACCGTCGCGGCCTCCGATTTCTTCAGCGTCGCTGCGTCGGATCGATCGTCATGGCTAAGCATCGCCGTCGTGCCACTTGGAAGGCCACTTTGCAGCCAAGTCTTAGGCCAACCGCCACCACTATCCCCGTCGGACATCATGGTGGGGGTGGAAGCGTAGGCCATAAGCTGGGTCGTGCTATGAGTGGGTCGACGAAACCCTCCAATCGGGTAGGGTTTGGCTAGGACTCCGGGTCGTCGGGTCGGGCCGGGTCAATTTCAAGCGATGGGCTGATGGGCTCTAAGGAATAAAAAGAGATCGAGTGGGCCCACAACACTAGGCCCGGCTGGCTAAGGTTCCACCGAATCGGATCGCCCGACTCAATCCGGTCCGGACTTGGGCTGGATCATTTTAATGAACTGGTCGGACCCAACCGGGGGTCCGACCAGTGGTCGCCTTTTAATATATTATAATATATTAATAATAAAATAATATTTTAATAAAAAATAAAAAACAAAACAAAATAATTTATTTTTTAGAAAATAAAAATCCAAAAATATTTTTTAATTGTCCAAAAAATGAGAAAAAAGACCTAAAAAATGTTTTTCCTCTGAAAATGCATGGAAATCCTTTCAAAAATCCAAAAAGGTTTAAGGTTTAAATAAGATTAAATATCGGAAGGGCATTAGTGATTAACTAATGTAATCAAGTCCCCGAACCCAATTTCTCTAGTTGCACAAGAGCGAATATTTCTCCCAATATTTCGCTTGAGTTTCTATTGACCCACCTCTAATCGATTAGTAGCGACTCCGTTTTAAAATTTAACTTATATGTTAAAATATCAAACCATTAAGTCGTGAATTGGTAGGCTTGGGAGAGCCCGGGCTAAGTTTAATAGACCTAGCCAAACCATTAGCCTCCACAGGCGCTCGCACCTAATCGGGCGCCGAAAAAAGAGGTCGCAATGCATATATTATTGAGAAATAGGCAATGAGAGTGTAAAAGATGCAATCAAGAAGTCTGAGAGCACTATACAGATCGAACTGTACTCAGGCAATAGACATTGATCCTTTGCCACTGATCTTCGCATCATTGTGTCTTGACTCGTACGAGAAATAGAATGAGTGTTGAAGATGCAGTATAAAGAGTCCTGTGGACAATGGTGATCTCGGGCTCACTCCACTTTTTCCTCATTCTCAAGCTCACGTAAATAGGGAACAAGCTTCATCCACATTCAGGTTGTTCCCACAAAATGGCTAAATAATCACAAGATTGCGGCTGAATTTGTAGAAGGATATGCAGAAGGATTGTTGCACAGTGATATAGGGAATAATGGGTTTGCTATACCTCTAATTCAACTCGTGATTTTTCTACGGAACTAACCTGGCGGATCCGATCCATTATAAATTGATATTGCTCGTACCTAACCCTGCAGTCTTGAAGTTGGACTTGGCCTCCAACTCTCAAGGGGACAGCTTTGATATACTTGCCACATAGCAGCGATCACACACCGAACACATTCCATCATATCGATGTCTACGTTGCAAACCCCGGCCGGAATCTTGTCAGCTCCGTGGAGACTCCAAAAAATGATGGATTGTATTTCTTACCAAAATGAACGAACGGAAAATATTTTCATCGTTCACAAAAATATTTAGACATAAATGTCGTCAATAATAAAAATAATTTTTATTGACTAATTATTTCAAATAATACAAATAATTAATTTTATAAAAATAATTTTCAAAACATTCATTTTCCGTAAAACAAAAAGGAGTCTAAATTATTTGCTTTTTTTTTTTCCAACTCTCCAATAATGGGATAAGAATACTAAAAGTGACAAAATTTGTGTATGGCGTCACTTTAGTGCCATTTTTTTTTTTCCAAATCACCTAAATGCCACTTTTGAAAAAAAAAAAAATCATTTAAGTGCCAACTTCAATCTGAATCACTGGAAATCCGACTTGACCATATTTCATTAATCTCTTAATCCTACATGGCTCGCTAGCCTGCTCAGTCAACATATAACTGCTAAATGACGTCATATAGCAGCTTAAAAAGTGATTACTTCAGTTCTAGTTATTGTTAAAAAAAAAAATGACCACTTCGGTGCCAATCATTATAAAAAAAAAAAAAAAAAAGGGGATAAGTACACTAATGGTGCCATAAGTTGTGTACGGCGCTCACTTTGGTGCCAAAAGTTTCCGTCGAATCATTTAAGTGCCAAATCGGAGAAAAACGATCACTTTGGTGCCACCGACGAAAGATTCCGACCAAAATGATTACGTGGCTTTTTTTTTATAAAAAAATCGACAATGCCTTAAACGACATCGTTTTCGTTCCTCCTTAAGAAAACGACGTCATTTTGCCGTCCTACATGGATGGCTTCACAAAAATGACGCCGTTTAACTCATTTGGGGATTTTTTTTTCTTTTGGGATTGAAATTAGGGTTTTTTTGTCCACTGTCGCTCAGCCACCATCCCTTGGCCACCGTCGCTTGGCCACCGTCCCTCCACCTCCATCGTAGTTGCTTGCCACAGCAAGACAAAAGAAAAAAAAAAACGAACAAAAAATCCCAAGGAAGAGGGAGGTGTCGACGGCGAGGGCGGAGGAGGGGATGGCGGGGCCACGGCCGCCGCCATCGTCGCAGCTAGCTTCGCCGACGACCTCCATGGCGTCCCAAATCTTCGCGGCTACCATTGGCCAGATCGCTTGTGCTTCTGGAGATTCTTCGAGCTCGCGCTTCCTCTATGCCCGACGATATTATTTGGGAAAAGGCGGTGGTGGGGTTGAGATTCGGGGATTTGAAAGGTCGACAAGGTGATTGAAAATGGAGGAAAACTATTGGGGGAGGGCGGAGGTGAGTGCATGATTTCTTTTCTGGAAAACTACTAGTGTTGTGTTGGTGCGCTGCTGGTGTTGCTGGTGCTGTTCTTCAGCACAGCAAGTTCTATTCTTCGGGGAAGAACCAGTCTTTGGGGAAGAAGACGACACAAAACGGCGTCGTTTGGGGATTTAGGGTTTTGAATTTGGAGGAAAGACACAAAATGACGTCGTTTTGTTGTTTAAATGCTGACAATACTCTCCGGCAAGCCACATCAGCTTAAAAAATTAATAAAAAAGTGCAACGTCGGATTTCCGGCCAACCGGATCGGAGTTGGCACCAAAGTGAGCGTTTTTCAAATTTTTTGGCACTTAAGTGATCCGACGGAAACTTTTGGCACCAAAGTGAGCGCTGTACACAACTTATGGCACCATTAGTGTACTTATCCCTAAAAAAAGTGATCACTTTAGTGTCAAGAAAAGCCACGTGAGATAAAATTTTAAATTATAAAAGGCACATAATTTCTTTGGCCGAAGGCACTTAAGGGATCATTCTTTTTTCGATTTAGCACTTAAGTGAGTCGGCAAAAACTTTTAAAATTAAAGTGAGCACAGCATATAATTTTTGGCACTTCTAGTATCATTCTCCCCTCCAATAATCAATATCATATATCTAGAGCTCATTCTTGTGTCCTATCAATCTCTTGCCATTTCAGTAATTTGTCTATCTGTTGTCTCTCTATAAGTGTATCGATTTTTGTGCTTATAAAATTGTAAAGGATAGTGACCTTTTGCCCATAGATCACTTTGGAAGATGAAGCAAATAATTTTATTATGATGTATTTCAATTATTAAATAATGATGTGAATGTTTAGTAAAAATACACAATGAAAAAAGAATCTTATATATATTTGTGATAAGAGAAGCATATTTCAAGAATTGAATTCTTTTGCAAAGGTTGAGAGAGAGAGGATCAAACTTCAATATTGAAGCATGTGAGAGATGGATGATAATAATTAATATACGGATATGTCCACGGATACGATACTTGTGGGATGTAATAGTATAGGTTCTTCTTTGTTTTATATAACAATTATGGGCGTGTAAGAGAACTTGTTGAACTTACAACAATCAGCATGATCGGGTAAATTCTAGGGTAAATATCAGAGATCGCAAGGTACGTTCAAATTCCAAAATATCGAAACAGCAAGGGCAAAGTAGGTTCCAACGTTTGAGGCATATCTACCCTATACCTTGTAGGCTTGTACCATGTATCCCGTGCAGGGTGCATATAGGAAGAGACAAGACACCCTCTATAGTATTTCATCAAATACATATGTATAAAACTATTTATAATTTTCTCTTTCATTAAAGGACTCCCTATATAATTTTTGGGGGGCACACTTCACTATGAATGCATCTGCGATTCTATGTTTAATGTTGGATGTGTTAGTAAATGGAATTTTGTTATTGTTTCTTTGCTAAAAAATTACGGAAAAGAACACAGGATAGTTAAAGAGCACCCTCAAACCTGTAGAACCCCCAAGCTTGTACTCATATAACACAATTACCTTGTTATATACTTTATCTTAAAAATTGATTAATATGCCGCATGAGTACAAATTTAAGATTTTTGGTTTCATAAAAAATAATTTGGAATAAATATGTCATACGGACATAAGTTTGAGATTTTTTGTGTCACAAAAATAGTTTAGAATAAATATGGCAAGGTGGACATAGTTTAGAATTTTTGGTAGTTTTTTCCCTTTAAATTATTTTTTTCTTTAAAAAAAAAAAAAACTATGGTCTAGAGCAGAAGAAGGACGGTACTTGTGCTCTTGCCTATAAAGCTCATTTTTTTTTTCAAAGAAAGTGCTCTTGCCTATACTTCGCATGGTCGGCTTTTATATGAGTCAATTGCTTTGAAGATTATCACAGTTACAACTTTAGACACTAAAAAAAGGACTAAGCTATATTAATTTAACACTTTAGTATGTGAACCCAAATTGGCTTTGGGGCTGATTTATTTTCGGACACAAATGAAATTGCATAAAATATTCAAACTTTTCTTTTGAATAAGGGATATATACTACAAGTTCTAAAGTTTATTGTGAAAGTACAATTAAATTATAAAACTTTCAAAAATACAATTAAATCCTAATCGAATTGGTGCAATCAAGTCATTCTTTAACACCGTTAATTTGTCTAACGGAAAGTGCCAAGGTGTAACATTTTTAAATTAATTAATTTATCATTGGCATTATTTATTACTTTTTTCTTTAAATCTTATTTAAATAATAGTAAAAACTTGAAAAAGCCAAAATAATTTTAAAACCAAAATTTGAAAAAAAAAAAAAAAAAAAAAAAAAAAAAAGGTAGGGATCATGGCTGTGCACGTCATCGTCGCCCATCGTTGTAGTGACCAATGAAGGTTGTCGGCCCTAGGAGATGGATGGGGCTGATCCTCGCCAGCCCAAGTGAGGCCATGCGGCCCAAGCAAGGCTCAGGCGAGGCTCGATTAGATTTGGGTGATGCCTCAACTAGTCGAGCCAAGGAGGGCTACTCCCCCTCCCCAGCCGGCCTCTCTAACGATGGTAGCGGTGTCAGCGCCCAACCACAATCCCTATCCTTTTTTTCCTAGTTTCATTTTTAAAATTATTTTAGATTTTTTTTGTTTTTTTCTTTTTACTATTATTTAATCAATATTTTTTGTTAAACAAATTGGTGGTGTTAATAGAAGGACTCAATTGAATCAATTTTACAAATTTTAAGACTTAATTATACATTTTGAAAATTTTAGGATTCGATTGTACTTTCGTGATAAGTTTTAGGATTTATAGTATATATATTCATTTGAATAATATCAATTCGTGAGATGATTTTCAGGTTGATGTATCACGGACGTCAAGGAAATTTTACCAAGTATTTAAAAGCCCTAATATAATTTACATTATAGATTTATCCTCACGTTTTTTTTATTTAGCCCTTCACTACGATAGAAAGAACACCATTCACATTATATTGACGAAATTATGCTAAGTTATGCTTTTAAAGCGCATCATACAAGAAGATATATAATGGGCCCCACTTTCTTTCAAGTGTCAACACCTCACTGGTTGATTAAAGTTAGTTGATAAGATAAACAAGGATACCAAATAATTGCATTGACTTCATATTAACATTGAATTGACTTTAGCAATTGGTTGAGAACTTATATTAAATTGGCTTGGCACCAAGTGTCTGTTGTGAATTCAAAGAGAAAACCTAAATTTAAAACCTTACACATTAGAAACATGTTGTAATGCATATTTTTTTTGGCGACATTTTTCGAATGTATTTTTTTTTCTCTAAGATACCCATAAAAAAAAAAAAGAGAAGGAAACGGACGAAAATAATCTTTTAAGATTCTCAACGATGATTATCAACATTCGAACATGATACTTAGACAAAAGAAAATTCAGAACTATTGTAGCAAACCTCACCTTCTAAATTTTCTTAACCGCATAAACACTATATTCTGGTTTAGTTTGCAAAAGGGTAAATACCTGTTCCTTGAAAAGGAAATATTAACCCCTTTTTTTCCCATTAAAAAAAAATCATTTCTTTATTTTCATCTTTTCCTTTTTTATCGACTCAGCGTGCTTTATAGCCCGATCCCTCTTTATCGATCCGGTGTGCTTCTATAGTGTGGTGTTCCTTTATATTGACTCGGCGTGCTTTCGTAGCCTAGAGTACCTTTCATCAACTCGGCGTGTTTCCATAGCCCGATATTCCTTTATATTGATCTGGCGTGCTTTCATAGTCGAAAGTCCCTTTCATTGACTTAGCATGCTTCCATAATCAGGTGTCCCTTTATATTAACTCGGCGTGCTTCTATAGTCCGGTGTCCCTTTATATTGACCTAGCGTGCTTTCGTAACCCAGAGTCCATTTTGTCGACTCAGCGTGCTTCCATAGCCCGGTGTCCATTTATATTGACTTGACGTGTTTTCGTAGCCTAGAGTTCCTTTCATTAACTCGACGTGCTTCCATAACCCGGTGTCCCTTTATATTGACATAGCGTGCTTTCGTAGTCCAAAATCCATTTCATTCATTGATTCAACGTGCTTCCATAACTCAGTATCCCTTTATATTGACTTGGCATGCTTTCATAATCTAGAGTCGACAGCGTGCTTCCATAGCTCGGTATCTCTTTATATTGACTTGGCATGCTTTCATAATCTAGAGTATCTTTCATCGACTTAGCGTGCTTCCATAATTCGATATCCCTTTATATTGATCTGGTGTGTTTTTGTAGCTCAGAGTCCCTTTCATCAACTCAGTGTGCTTCCATAACTTGGTGTCTCTTTATGACTTAGCGTGCTTCCATAATTCGATATCCCTTTATATTGATCTGGCGTGTTTTCGTAGGTCAGAGTCCCTTTCATCAACTCAGTGTGCTTCCATAACTTGGTGTCTCTTTATATTGACCCGGCATGCTTTCATAGCCCAGAGTCTCTTTTATTGACTCAGTCTCGGTGTGCTTCCATAGCCGGTGTTCCTTTATATTGAATTGGTCTTGAATTGGTCTATTTTTGTAGGCCAGAGTTACTTTCATCGACTCGGCGTGCTTTCATAGTTCGGTGTCCTTTTATATTGACTTGACGTACTTTCGTAGCCTAATCGACTCGGCTGCTTCCATAGGCCGGTGTCTTTTTATATTGACCCATGCTTTCATAGCACGGTATCCTTTATATTGACCCTTTCATATCTAAAGTCCATTTCATAAACTCGGGGTGTTTCCATAACCATGTCCCTTTTTCGTAGCTTTCTTTCATCAACTTCACGTGCTTTCATAACCTGTGTCCGCATGCTTCCGTGCCTGGTTTCCGTACGCCGATCAAGAAAGATATAAATTCGCGCCAACTTTCGGCCCTTATGGCCGAATCCCCTGGGCCACCACCGCCGCGATCCCAACGGTTGCAGTCGCCGGAGCAGCCCGCCGACGCCGAGGAGATGGGGAGGCGGCCCCTCAAAGATTCGCCCCCCGCTCCTTCTTGGTTCACGCCGAAACGGTACTCGATCGGCTTTTCTTTCTCTCCGTGCCTTTTTCGGAGTCGTGGTCGGATTGTGGGCCGTGGGTTTCTTCGCGGCTGAGGAATTGGTGAATGGGGAGTAGAGTTTGTTGCTCTTGTTTCATCTCTCGGGACATTGAAGTTCCGTTTGTATCGTTTTCTCTAGCTGTTTTTCGTTATTGTGGTGCGGCGCGGTGTGCGATGAAGTGACGAGGAATGTTGGGTGCGGGCTGATAGTTGCTGGGCAATTGCAGCACATTGTGGACTGCGGAGTTCAGTTGGTTTTTGAGTGGTAATTTGACGATTGGGAATTATAGCATGCTGGAGTTTGGGTCAATTGACTAGTGATTACTCATGTATGAGATGTCCGTTTGTTTCTATGAGGAAAGAGTTTGTGTGAGATTTCTGAAAACAGAAAATTACCCATTGATCGGGATTAGCTTTGTTAGTTATTGTTTCAGCTGCTGATATTCTTCTCTGGCCTTAGCGTCAAGTGCAACTTAGATTGGACTCACTTGGAATATGGCAGGCCAATGACTTGTCATGTATTCTTTTATCATCTGATTGGAGAGTGATCTTGTTGCATGCACCTGCGACTGACAGCGCCCTGTTGTACTGTGTATTGTATGAAGGAGTTTGCTTCCAAAGTAGAATGTGGGTTGGATAACTGTTGGTTCAACTTTACTGAGAAGTCAATGAGGTCATAATTGTTTCCTCACAAGTGTGAATGAGGCTGGCCATGACCTTCAAGCATAAAATTTCCTGAATGTGTTGTCTAATCTTAAGCAGAGATGAATTGTTCTATTTGGTTGTGTAATTGTAGTTACTATCACGCAATGTTTATCTAGATACCAGAAGTTACTGGATTGTATAGGATTTCCAGAGAATATACTCGAAGAAATGGGTAACTAAAATATTGGATTTGTTTAGGGCAATAACCAGGAAGTTTACTTTTCTGTATGCAGGTTGCTTGTCATCTTTTGTGTGATTAACATGTTAAATTACGTGGATCGAGGAGTGATAGCCAGTAATGGTGTAAATGGTAGTCAGAGGATTTGCTCAAAGGATGGAAAATGCACTTCAGGCAGAGGAATCCAGTAAGTAAAGAATTTGTTTTGTCTGATTATGCAGACAAGTCTATTGTTTTGGTATCATGGGACCTTTATATTGAACATTTTGAGACCTGGTACTGGTTGTTGTTGCCGATCTAAAGCAGATTGAATGTGAAATTGAGGTTAATCTTTTTTTCTGAACAAGAACCAGAATTTGTATTCCTGTACTGCCATTCTCATCTTTTTCCCATATTGCTGAAAATATCACAATGATTGACATATCTAGTATTCTTTTGGAGGCTTATGATTTTCTTCTTATTGGGGTTCCTTTTTATGTTTTCAGACTATACAGTTTTTGTTTAATGTAAAAAAACTTCTGAAGGTCCAACATAATTCTATGAATAAAAGTTTGTTGAATAGTAAGAAAATGTAAGCTGACGATCTCCATTGCATTGCACCGGTCTCCGTTTTTATCATCTTCCTAAGTCGAAGCCGAAATTCCATCCTATTCTCCTTTAAAATTTTCTGGGCAATTTTTCTCTTGCCGTCATTATTGTAATCATAGCTTGTTTTTCGAGCATTTAGGAATTTATAGTATAGTGTTAATGTCTTATAACCTTATCATAGCACTTTGGTTGCAGGGGGCAATTTAACTTGAATTATGTTCAGGATGGTGTCTTGTCATCTGCATTTGTGGTTGGACTTGTTGTTGGATCCCCTATATTTGCTTCACTAGCAAAGAGGTAATGCCCAATTCCAGTACAGCTTGGATACCCTATGTGCTTTGCCCAATGTTACTAATTCTATATGAAGAACTTGTCATTCACAGAATGGGGAGAGAATGATTGTGGGATTTTCAGAGTGACTAAATCACTTCTAGTTTTAACGGAGCAAGGCCATTAATCCTGAACATGTTCAGCACAGGTCATGATGGAAACCTTGGTCTTTTGATTGGTGTCATTCTTTGGTTGTGTGGGCTTGGAAAATGTCCTTAGTCATGGATCTCATGCCGCTACAAGATAATCTTAAATATTTTTCCACATTAAGTACTTAAGGTGGCTTGGCTTATATTGTCATAATATCCTGAAGATATTTCGAATCAATGTAGCTGCTTTGAATATAATATTGACATAACCATTTTGAAAATATGATAGACTACACTTCTTTTATTCTGAGTGAATTGTATCTGCTTCTCCTCTGCATGATATATTTGAAAACCTTAGTTGGTGTTAATTATTTAGTATTTTAGCTATATCTTCCTGTGCTGAAGCAATTTTATCATATGGTTGCTGAATTTCTTCTACCCTATACTAATATCTGTTCTGCCTTCTTTTTTCTAGTTTTAAGTAGGTGCTGATGTACATTACTTTAAAAATTTGCTTATAATTTCAGTGGCACATACTTAGACCGCAGGTATACAATGAACAGTTTGGAGGGGCCAAGGTTAAGATTTAGCTAATATAGGATGGTGGACTCTATCATACATTTACATTTATTAAATTTGTCCAAATATTAGGAACCTGTAACATAAGATATGTTAGACGTAAATGGGTACGTGGTTTACATGCTCAATGTACTCACTTGTGTCATTTATTACCAACATATATTAAAGGATAATTAGTCTGATGCTTTCTTATGAGCTGAAAGAGAGCCCAGAACAAAAAGGTTACTAGTCCATTATTTCATTAGTTTTGGCAAGATACGACCACAAATAAAAAACTAAAATAGCATTTGAAAGTTGAGAATCCAATTTGATTTGTAAAAATGCTGTAGTCGTCATTCACTGAGCTTACTCGCTCACATTTAGTGGCTCATCTTTAACCTTTATGAATCTTCCAATCCTTGACTTCAACAAGAGTGACTTACCTCCAATTTTGCTAATTGGCCTCCTTGTTTCTATTATTGATGTGTTTATTTTTTGTAATTTTAGCTAATGTGCCATTTGGTTTTAAATGTTAATTATGTTGATATGAAAGTTTTTCTTGTAAAAAAACAACGTTAAAAAGAACAGTAGATATGAGAATCAATTGGTTGAAATTTGGAATTTTGTGTCCAGAAGATTGGTTCTAGTGTAAGGATCCCATGACTGTGTTCCTATGCACCTCTAATACTGAGTGCATTATTGTTGTCTTTCAGTTCTCACAATCTTCAATCAGTTTTTGCAACCTTCAGTGTTCACTCTTGTAGGAATCGTTTATAATATTGACTTATTAATAACTTCTTCTCTAAAATATTTCAGCACCCCCCTCCCCTTCCCTTTTCTCTCTTCCCTTCTTGAATTTGTCCATGGTGGGAAGGGAAGTTTTTCTCTTCAGAAAGTTGATAGTTGTTAAATAATATTTCTTAGAACTCCCACTCTTTCTCTCTTATTGATGGAAAATATATAGTCATCATCATTAGAAGTTATCTGTTGTCTGTATCTTCCTGTTGTTAATTGTTTCAGTGTTATAAATTCTCCATTTATAATAAAAAAAATTGGCTGCGTCTTTCTTGATTGCTGCAGGTTACAGGTTTTAAGTATGCACAGTTTATCTTTCTCTTCATTTTGTTATAAAAATTCTTACATAATTTTTTCGCTTTCCAGTATCATTCCATTTAGGCTCATCGGAGTTGGACTATCTGTTTGGACACTGGCTGCAGCTGGGTGTGGTAGTTCATTTAGCTTCTGGTTTATCGTGATATGCCGGATGTGAGTATGGAAGCTTTGCGGCTACTACATTCTAAATTGTAATTTTGGTACCTTAACTTTAAAATTGTGCTAAGGGCTTACAGTTTCCAGTTTCGGGTTACTTCTTAAAGGCTGGTTGGAGTTGGGGAGGCTTCTTTCATAAGTCTAGCAGCGCCTTTTATAGATGACAATGCGCCTGTTGCTCAGGTGTGCCACACCTATTGCTGTTAGAATAAGCACACTTCTTGTGGATAAGTAATTGTTAAGTTTGCTGTAAATTTTATTCTTATTCCTGGGAACAACAATATTAGCTAAGATTTTATTATTTCTGGCAGAAAACAGCATGGCTTGCGATGTTTTACATGTGTATACCAACTGGAGTAGGTTTGGGCTATGTGTGTGGAGGATTAGTAAGTTGTTTATTCCCTCACATTCGCTCTTTGATTTTGCTGATTATGTCTGGGCTAGGAGTATGACAGGCTTTCAATCTGCATCCTTTGAACATGCAAATTCTAAGTAGTTCAATATAAAGGCAGTAGTATCACTTGTCAACTGCCTGGAGGAAAATTTGTTCTTTCTGTCGCTGCCTGGTGGCATTTGACAGCTATAATTATTTGCCATTTGCTGAAGTTTTGATAAATTGACCTCTTCTTCCCTTTTGTTTTAGGTTGGAGATCATTTCAATTGGCGGTATGCATTTTGGGGTGAAGCTGTGTTGATGTTTCCGTTTGCTGTTTTGGGATTTGTAATGAAGCCTCTGCAGCTAAAAGGTGCATTTCCATCTAGAGTGCGGCAAGATTCTATCTGGTCTTTGCCTATAAAGAAGAAGAAGATACTGTTTTTTAGACCCACAAATTAGCGTATCACCGCAGGTTTTGCTCCTGTTGATTCAAAAAAGTCAGTGGCATCCATTGAAACAGCTACTATTGTGACTGAAGGTAATTATTCTTCTAATATTGTGTGCTAGAATTTCCAGATAGAATTCCACTTTCTTTTGTCTTATCTTAAAATTTTTAATTTGTTATTTCATGTACTTTGGAAAAAACTATCAGTAAGACCTTTTTCTTATTTTAGTCCATAAGAAGCAACCAAAGCCATTGATGCAACAGTACAATACTTGCTCACAAGCTTCAAGAATGGTAGAGTTCAATTTGCATTTTGTTAGGGCCACCAAAATATTGCACATTTTTCTTTTGGCTTTTGCTTGGTTTAAGATTTCTTTTGGCAAGTGGATGTAATACAGCACAAAAAAGAAAGTACGCCAACTTAGTGAGACCATGTATTGAATCTTCATGATTAGTCAACAATACTTGAATAGTCTCGTAGCTTTTCTAGTACAATATGCAAACAAAGGATAAATTCATTATTCTGGTGGATTGATGTCTTATTGTGGTCACCTTGCTCCATTTCATGATGTAAGTATTGTTCCCAGAGTTTACATAACCTGTCTCATCATTAATATTTGAATGATTGATATTTTTAAATCTGCAATTGACGACTGGATAATCTTTGATTTTTCTCCTTTTTTTGGATTGCTATAATAGGAAAAAATTCTTCGGTTCAGTTAATAAATTTAAGGGTGTTATAACCTCTTATCTCATCCGAGTCTGCAACATGATATGTTGGAATCTGCTGAAAAAAAGGAATTAATGTTCCTACTTCTAATGTAGGCAACCACTTCCCTAGCAGTAGTTTGTATAATATCTACTTTCTTCTAGTTTTTATATGCTTCCTATTTTCTCGAGCAGATGCATCGAGTATTAATCCCTCTAAACTGGTTGGAAATGAAGGTACTGGCGGTGAAGCTTATCATGAGCCATCCAAGTAAGTGGTTCTCTGATGGAGAGATAAATGTAGATATATAGGTGTATTAACTTATCTACTATTTGTGCATGTATGTCTATTAAATATGTTAATCATCAATGAAATGGCAACTCCAGCAACGAATATTTTGAAGCAACAAGGCTGGAAAACTGAAAGAGTTTCATGCTGATCAGTTGGGTATATAATATTCTCAGGAAAAAGAGTTTGCAGTGGGTAGGGCACACCCATTATGAATTCGTGTTTGCTTCATGAAGTGGAAAAGTTGTCAATTGAGAAAGGAACTAGGAGAAATTTAATTGAGCTTTGATTATAGAATTATAGCAATTCAGGGTTCTCGATAATCATAGATGGAAATTGTTCATAACTAGATGTACAGTAAGTTGGGACTCTTGAGCTAGGATCATTGATCGTTTTAACAACGTTCTGCTTCTACAGTAACTTGATCAAGTAGATGGATAGAAAGCCTCTATTCTATTTGATAATAGACTTGATTGTACCGTTGGTAGAAAAGTGCTGGAGTCTAGAGTTAGTGCCTGAAAGAGCCAGCCTTGTAAAGCATCTTTGCAATTATTAATTAGTAAAAAAGCTGGCTGTAATGATGTTCTGTTTTCTTTGAGGCTTGCAATAATTATTTACACAAGACAATGCCTGAAAGAAAAGCGAATCCATGGTCCAAAATGGACTTTGATAATTTGTTCTTCCGGAAGGACAAAAGTTTTTTGGGATGGAATCTTTGATTTGCACCTAATGCATTCTCCACTTACTGTTTTGGGTAGAAGCTTTGCCTTCTAAGACATGCAAAAACTGATTCCAAATGGAGTATAATTGGCAATGCCATTAGTTGAAGCATTGAAATGACAAGGGCCCACGAGAAAATAGTTCCTGAAACATTTTTAAATTGGCGACTAAGGTTGAAACAGCATAAGTTTTTGCTGATTCAAGGGCTGGTGACTTGAATAATTTATTCAAGTTTTTGCAACTAGAGCCTCATATTTTCTATTCGCTGGCAGAAGATTGATGCATATGAGCATGAATGTGTAGAGACGGATAGAAAGAGAATGGAGGGAAGAGGGTGGAGGAGGGGAAGGAATTATATTTGTATCTCAGTGCCTTCTTTTTATGAGCTTATTTATTTCTTTGCAGGAGATCAGGCTGTTTGTCCACAATCTGGAATGAAGTAGCAAGATTTTCGAAAGATATGAAAGCACTTCTGGTCGATCAAGTTTTTGTTGTGAATGTTTTGGGTAATTCAATTTTTCTAGTTTTCTTCACTTGTAGGCCACTATGCTATCACAGATTTTACCAACATTTTATCTATTTATTCATTAATGACATTGGTAGAATAAGATATTACTGTGCTAATTATGTGTTTACTATTTGCTATTGTTTTGACGCAGCAAATCTTTTAACATGTATAACTTGTTAAATGACAGGTTATATTGCCTACAACTTTGTCATTGGAGCATACTCATATTGGGGGCCAAAGGCTGGTTATAACATCTATCATATGGTATCAGTGTTTGCAGAATTTAGCTTATCATGGCTGCTTTCCTTTAGCATCATTATAGTGTTTTCTTTAATGTATTGCAAGTTCTCTTAAAAAAAGTATACGCAGTTTTTGGCCATCTAGTAAGTACATATTTCTGGTTAACAGAGTAGTGCAGATATGATGTTTGGTGGAATTACCATCATCTGTGGGATTTTTGGAACATTAGCTGGGGTATTTGTTCTTGATCGCATGAATGCTACCATCTCTAATGCTTTTAAGGTAAGTTGTGGCATTATTTATGATCACATTATTAATCCATTTATGTTTTAGGTTTACTATATTTGGGTCCCTGAGCCTGTTTATACTTGAACAAAGATAAATGGATATTTGAAAACTGTAACATGTGATCCGTAGTAATGTTCTTTAAGATAGGTTTCAAAACTCTCTTACAGTGTCTCATCTTCCGGGAAATAAAAATTTCTTTTCTATTGGACCCATTGTTTTTTTGGTCACTGGTTCATATCTTTCTATCTCCACCCAGTGGCAACCCATCTACCTCTTTAAGTACTAATTATGTCATACATTTGGAGAAGTCTTCTATCATGTCAGTGAATCTAGAGCAAATGTTTTGTTTCTCTTGTGGGGGTTGTTATGACCCCTTTTGCATCAACTGTTCTCTTTTTCCTTCTGACACTGGTAATTCTCTGTTATTCTGATGCAGCTTCTTGGTGGAACAACCTTTCTAGGTGCTGTTTTCTGCTTCACCGCCTTCTGTCTGAGGAGCTTGTATGGTTTCATACCTCTTTTTGCACTGGGAGAGCTACTTGTATTTGCTACACAGGTAATCATTCAAGTGAATTTTTCCAAATCTGGTTCTCCGAAGACAGACTCCATCTTCACTTAGTTGGGTATTCTGACACTTTGATGTAGATTATGCCGTGTACTAGCAGTGGAAAGTTTTGCCTCATATTTTCACTTTTAGTTGGGAATGTCACACTAAGTTAATCAATTAAGTTACCAGAAGCAGAAATTTTTTATTAAGCTATTTTCATGATTATCTAGATTGTGAAGATTCTATTGCGTGTGAATTGAACCTAGAGAATCATGTGCACCATTTAAAGCAGTTTGCAATGAGTACCAATTACCATTAATTGTAGTCTTCTGACTACTATTAAACTGTTCAATTTCTTATTATACTCTGTCTTTGCTGCTTTGATGGTATTTGAAAATGTATGTGAGTTGCATTTCCTACTATTCATGTGATTTTTGCCAATATTTGGAAAATTGTACTGTTTAGAAACCAGAAGCTGGCTGTTTGCTATTCAACCAGTTCCATGGTCAAACGATCCAAACTGTTGGGTTTAGTTTCATTAATGACGGAGCCTTTGACACATGTTTTGGTTAGATTGTGTCTGCCTGCTTTTAGTTCATAAAGTTCATGGATTCTAGACTGTGTCACTCAGAGGAATACTTCTTTCCTGTAGAGCTCAAGATCTTTTTTGAATAAATTATTTGCCACAACGCTGACAAATAAGTTGCCTGCCTAGCTGGATAAGAGCTGGACACTCATCAATAATAGGGCACAGGCTCCAGACCCCACCTCACCACATGTTTAATGACTTGGAATGTGAACGTGGGAGGAGTAGTGGTTCCAAAGGACTCTCCAGTTTATATTTTCTTTGATTGATGATATCATCATATAATATTTCATCCTATTGCAAGCTTTGCTGAGCATATCTATTATGTTTATACCAGTACTCCTTTTGTCTTGTAGATGCTATCAACCGCGTAGATATTGTATCTTGCCTTTTCTTTCAAGAGGACATGTCTTGCACGTGTAAATGACATATCAGTGGTTATCCTTTTGTGACTTTTGTTGATAGCTTGAGGACCTATTATTCTATATTCAATCCCTTGCATTCCTTGCATTTCAGCATTCAAATTCTTTTGCTTAAAATGGACCAGCATTTTTCTTTTATATCTTGACTTATTATAATATTCTTCCACGATTCTTCCTTCGCAGGCTCCAGTTAATTATGTCTGTCTCCATTGTGTCACGCCTAGTCTAAGACCATTATCAATGGCTATTTCAACCGTCGCTATTCATGTCTTTGGTGATGTGCCATCGTCACCACTTGTTGGGGTTTTCCAGGTGTGCTTCAAACAACTTTTTTTTTGGCTAATATCTAACTTCTATGATTATTCATCAAGCTAGTATACCAACCAGAAAGTGGTTTTCCCAAACTTGATTTGAGAGTGAGAATGGCCTGCTGAGCATGATGCTCGAATTATCATACCCTGGTCTTTATTTTCTTTTGTTACTTCTCTTGTGTTATTCTTCAAAGAAACAAACTGTTTGACCTGCAAGAAAGGCCTGTTGGTTGCTCACATTTGTTCAAGTGCTGGCATTTACAAATAATCCTGATTTTATTGCTTTCTTTTCTGACTATTTTGCCATTTTTAGTTATTTTTCCTGGACTATAGTTATATTCATGTCATTGGATTATTCAAATTTCAATTGCTTGTGTCCAAAAGAACTAAGTGGAAAATAGCAGTCCTTATGCAATTATTTGATCCTTGTCATACATCCACTTTCTGATGGTTTTGTGTTCATCCTCATGATTCACAGGATCGTGTTAATAATTGGAGGGAGATAGCACTAGTTCTGACATCGATTTTGTTTCTTGCTGCTGGAATTTGGTTTATAGGTGGGTAATTTGGATCATTGTTTCAGTAAACCTGGGTAAATAATGCCAAAAGGAGACAGATCCTGTTGTGATGCAAACATGAATTCGTTAGTTTCTTTTGCTCACGGATGTTTGTTTTGAGGTGGATTGGTGTTATTGACATAGGTCATTTCATGCTTCTTGTCAGGAATCTTTCTTAAAAGTGAGGATCGCTTTGACGAGGATAGTGTAACTCAAGCACCCACAACTGAGAAAGCAAACTTGAACCATTGCTTGACGGGAACAGTCTAGAGAGCGTAAATGAAGTATGACGCATCAACCAAAGCACTATGGCATGTGCTCCTGTCTTTTCCCTTGTAAGACTTCATACTCTTCCTTTGCATGTGAAAACTTATAATATAATACTCCTTAGCGCAGAATTATCTCCCGATTGTTACTTTGCTGGAGATTCCCATTGCTTTTTGCTGCCTGCTAAATTCCATTTCTTTATGGAACAGCGTGACCTATGTGCAGCAAGGCATGCTAGGATCTTGTATTCATCGGGGGACTCTGTGATTAAATTGTACATATAAGGGCTTTGGGGCGATTCATGCAGAGCTTGATGCATGACACACAGTCGTCAATGTCGAAGATGATGTAGATAAAAGATTTGTCTGCAATGGTGAAGCCATGCTAATGTCTAAATGGATTTGAGTCTTTTGATTTGTTTTGCAAGTTTTTGGACAGGTTTTGTTGATTAAATAAAACGTCGAAGAAATCTCAAGCTTTTTATGGGTTCATTTTATCTGACATTTAGCTTTCCTTTCCCAGGGATTTTGTGAATAATTACTTCAGCTTGTAAAATTCTTTGAAATTCGTTTGGGCCATGCATTGTAGTCCTATCTGGAAATCTAATCTGTTTCTTATGCGATGAAGCATATAAACCACCCGTATGTACATTTACGAGTCTCATCGTACACATAAAAAATGCTTTGTGTCTAAAACTGCGCAGTGTTTGTGAACTGGATTTATTTTGATGAGTGGTTGTGCAAAATGGACCGCCCTAATCAAAAATCACTTGGACCGAACCGAACAATCACTTGGACCGAACCGAACCGGCTAGTTCGATCCTGGAAGTGTTAGTTCAATTCTCAGTTCCTAAAAATGGAACTTGTGTCCGGGATGTCTTGTTCATGATTCCAAAGGAAAATTGGACCAGACTGGACTAGTTACATATATTTATTATTATTTTATTTCTTTAAAAAAAAAAAATTAGTGGATTTAGTTTATTGTTCTTGAAGAAATAGGAGTGTAATTGGATAATAAGATATTTAGATGGAAGTATAAAATTTGTCTCAAGAGTTCTAAATTTTGTTTTTGAATATGCTTTCGAAATAAGATATCTCGACCGAAACATAAAAAGAAGTAGAAATTGATTCCATTGGATTGGATTGAGAATTGATCACCCTTCAAACCTATAGATGGTTTCCAGGTCTTGTGATGTTGTAATTGGATTCAACTCTAAGAGATAGATAATGATAGTAGCTCCATAAATTTGAATGATATTCGGTACATGAGATCTCCCTTTAAGAACAATGTTGGGTGAATTGAATCTCCTTTAGATGCTTCCAAGGTTACTCTAAGTAGGAGATAATATAATACGAACTTGGAATTCGCAATCCCATTTCGATCTCTTACTAACTTGGTTGCCAATTCACAACTTGTGATCTTGGTAAGGGGACTTGAGATCTAGGGGCTTAGGTACGGGTCCACAACTCCCAAACTTGAGATCTAGCACACAACCTAGGGTCTATAGCAGCTAATCTCGAGATTGTTTATTGGTGTCAAAATATGACATACGGGAATAAAAATGGAGGATCGTCTCTCTTTACACAAAAAAAGAAAAAAAGAAAAAAAAAAGAACAGAAAAGAGAAACAAGAGAGAGATCTTGAAGATTGTGTAATGCTTACTTTTCGAAATCTGTATTTAAACCATGGCGATGTTTTATTGTCTCTCCTTTCATCTTTGGATCCCCTCTAATGATATGGGACGCAATGTTGGAAGTGAAGGAATTTTGTGCAAAATTTCCTCTCATGATATTGGTTACTACTTCTTGATCACTTGTACCAACCAAACAATTCACTACATTCTCTAACAAGGTGCTTTCACAGTTAGTGTTTTTCCCAATCTCTAGTGTTATGTCAAAACTTGCCTCCATGATGATTATCCAATTGAGACAATCGATCAATCGTTATGAGACGTATCGAAAAGTTTGTCTATCTCAATTAGTTTCTTAATTAAACTTAAATCACTAATTCATAATTGGAGTAAATAGTTTTATAATCAACAATAGCCTGAATCTCAAAAAAGTTCTTCAAAGCAATCATGGAGAGAGGTAAACTAACAGCACTGCCTCCCTGGGTATAGTATTTTAGAATTTCATCTCCTACACACGAAGTACACAGACAATTGCTTTGGTTGCAAAACCAAGCACTCAATTTTTAACTCTCTATTAATCCAACCTTAGTCCCTTGATCCTGTAGTGTCCCCAACATAGTTTGGTCAGGAAGGCCTCGGACTCAGGTTCTAGGACCAAAGTCTGAGCCTCAAATTCCGAACACCTAACTAAAATGCACTATTTTCTTTTTTCATTCACTTTTCTTCCCATTTAATTGTGCCGCTGAAAATATTCATTTGCAAAATATCTTTCGCAAAATATCTTTCATCAAAGGTTGAGTCTTTGATTTTTTAAACAGATTGGATTTTGTGGCGACTTAAATTGGAAGCAATGTGCATGGAATGAATCACTAATGCTAATGAAACTAATGGAACTAATTGAACTTAAAGAATAAAGAATTGCAAATAAGAACGATAAATCGATAAATTGAACTATAGAAACAATTGATTCTACTTGGACTTATACAGCCTTGTACACAGTGTAATTGTCAATGTGCTGTTATCTTCTAAATCATGAACTTCAACTACCTCTGAAATTCTTGACTCTTATCTATAAGTAGTTATAGTCTTCAGAGTTTCTTCCGTTTAGACATTCTTTAAATGTGTTTGACCGCTGTTGTTTTATGTCAACAACTTTTTCAGTCTCTTTTCATTGATAGTAACATAATCTTGTTACATCAATTTGCAATCAAGTTACTTGACATTTTCCGTCGGTAACTCAATCTCAACACCTTTCACTAAGTCTTAAATTATTTTGGGTGTCAACATTAACATCTTAAATTTATAGCAACTTAGAAAAATTTTGATTTAATAGTAAAACAAAATAAGGAAAAGCTTTGTTTTAGCCTTCTTTGCTTAACCACCAAGGGTTGGCGCAGTTGGTTGGGCCGCCAAGAAATTTGCAACTTGGGAACTAAAGATCACTTGGCTCCAAGGCACTGACGTAAACCAAAAATTTTAATTTAACATGTTCATTGAGCTTGCGGAGTGCTTCGTTGTGCAAGAATAATGATACGCGGGGTGAAAAAAAGAGAGAGATTTGTTTATTTGTTTGTATTTGATTTCTAAAATGAAAGTACTATGACCAAAAGCAGAAAGAATTCTAAAATGAAATTACAATTTTTAAAACTCTATGGACTTTGTGTTATTCCTGGAACTTCCCGAAGGACACCATAAAATTCTATTGCAAATTTTAGTCCTAAATTCATTCAATTAAAATTTCTAGGGACAACTTAAAAACTAGCATAAAACGCAATAGACGAAAGAGCATATTTACCCCTAACATATCTTTCTATGCTTACTAATTTTATAAGCAAAAGGTATAAATCAATCGATGAGTTTCTTTACTCTTTTGTTGAGGTCTTCGTTGGGCATTTCACCCGATCCATTGGGCCTTCTGGACCGTGTTTCTATACTATTTATGGACATAATGAATATATGTTTTATCCTAATACCCTAAACAAAACCCTTATTTTAGCTTTAGTCCCAATTCTATCCTAAACTCTTTTTGTCTCATAAAAAACTACAAATTAATGTCCAGTCCCACTTCTACCTTGATTTTTTTTTTTTTTTTTTTTTGTCTAGTAAAAGGTCACTAACTTTTACTGGAGTCCCATATTTGCCTTTGTTGACTCTCTGTCCAAATCACCCTTCGTGATGTGGCATTTCTATGTCATCACTCTACCTTTTTTCCCCACATTTCATATCCAAGAATATACCTTTTGAAAATTTGAGTAAAAATTAGAGCAATTAGAGTTGGATTTCTTCAATTGTTGTCACTCTTAAGAGAGTATTCCTTCCACCTCGTTAGGGGGCCTTCGACTCTGCACTCAGTCTTTAGTTTCTTGCTGTCGAAGAGCTCCTCGAAAAACTCGATTCGGGATGCTTAAACAACTCATGCTTAAGTAAACATCTCTTGATTGTTAAGAGAAATTTTGAATAGATGGTTAACAGGGGTAGATTTGAGACTCAAGTAAAAGTTATTGATTTTTTAGAGTGGAATTGGGAATAGACCTAGAGTTGAAGGTTTTTTATGGGACAAAAACAAGTTTAAGAAAGAATTAGGTCTAAATCTAAAGTTGGGTTTTATTAGGGAAATAGGCTTATCTTTTGAGGAAAAGGGGGTCCAGGTTAACCCATTACTTCGTAGGACTATATTGAGAATATATCGGAAGGTTGGCTTGTATAATTGGTCTCTGATGTGATATTATTGATCAATATAATTGACTTATATGAATTCTCATTTATTGTTATATTTATTAAGGTTGTGTTTGGCAGTTGTGCTAAAATTGAGGATAAGATAAAATTTATTATATTTTGCGTTTGGTGTTTACCTAAGATAGGACAAAGTCGGATATAAGGGGAGATATAGATCATATAAAATCATCTTATTGGGGAGACAGGATAAAAGATGATACGATTTCTAACATTTATAATAGGAAAATTATTTTCCTTGAATGACAATCTTATTAAATTAACAAATTAAAATTATATTTCAATATAAATAATATTTAAATTCTAACATAAGATATCAAAATAACAAAAAATGACAATTTAATTATTTTAATTAATCTTATTTTTATTTATATATTAAAATTTAATTCTATATTATAATATATATTCAATATATAAATATAAATATATATTTACATTTATTACATATTTTAGGTATTTTAGTATTTTAAGTATATTAGTATAGTTTACTATTTAATAAAATTATATTAGAGAATAATGGAAGGGGAAGAAAGAAATTTAAAAAATTAATTTAAAAAGAAAGGAAAATAAAATAAAATAAGCAAATGAAAATAAAGTAGGCAAAAGTGTTGCAAGAGATTTTTATCATCTCTTATCATCTCTATTTGTAAATTTTTTGATTCATTTATAGTAATATATCATTTATATCAAACAATATACATGTTATGATATGCACATATCTAACTTTATTACTGCAATCACCAAACAATGGATAGAATATAACAAAATCTCGAGATTTTATATTATATTTTATCCAGTCCTATTCTGATCAGAAATCCGAATGACCAAACACAACATAAAAGAATGATCTATAAAGTAGCCTAGTAAAAATAGCAATTATCATTACTTATATTATGTATTGCTAGTTATTCGCTCCAAAATCATCGATGGTAATCACCAATTGAAGAGAGAGAGAGAGAGAGAGAGAGAGAGAGAGAGAGAGAGAGATTTTGAAGATTGTGCAATGCGTACTTTTCAAAATCTGTATTTAAACTACATTGATATTTTATTGTCTATCATTTCATCTTTGGATCCCCTCTGATGACCTAGAGAGAGAGAGAGAGATTTTGAAGATTGTGCAATGCTTACTCTTCAAAATCTGTATTTAAACTGCAGTGATATTTTATTGTCTCTCCTTTCATCTTTGGATCCCCTCTGATGATCTAGGACGCAATGTTGGAAGTGAAGGAATTTTGTGCAAAATTTCCTACCATGATATTGGTTACTACTTCTTGATCACTTGTACCAACCAAACAATTCATACATTCTCCAAACAAGGTGCTTTTGCAGTTAGTGTTTTTCCCAATCTCTATTGCTATATCAAAACTTCCCTCCATGATGATTATCCAATTGAGATACTCGATCAATCGATAAAAGTTTGTCTATCTCAATTAGTTTCTTAATTAAACTTAAACCATTAATTCATTATTGGAGTAAATAGTTATATCATCTATAATTGCCCAAATCTCGAAGTTCTTCAAACCAATCATGGAGAGAGGTAAACTAATAGTACTGCCCCTTTGGGAATAGTATTTGAGAATTTCATCTCTGACAGGCAAAGTACACAATTGCTTTGGTTGCAAAACTGAGCACTCAATTTTTAACTCTATCAATCCAACCTCAGTCCATCGATCCTGGAGTAAACCCCTGACAACATGGACACTAGGCCCCGACGTAGTTTGGTCACGAGGACCTTAGACTCGGGTTCTAGGACACAAATCCAAGCCTTAGATTCTGAACACCAAACTAAAATGCACTTTTTTTTTTTTTTTTTTTTTTTGCCTTTTTCATATACTTTTCTTTCTTCTTAACTGTTTTGCGAAAAATATTCGTTAACAAAATATCTTTCACCAAGGGATGGATCTTTGGTTTTTTAAGTGAATTGAGTTTTAAAGCAACTTGGATAGGAAGCAATGTGTAGGGAATGAATCACTAATGCTAATGAAACTAATAGAACTTAAAGAATAAAGAATTGCAAATAAGAATGATAATCAACAAATTGAACTGTAGAATTTTTTTCGAGAGTCGTTGATTGCGGATCCTTTACAATTGATTCTACTGGGCTTCATATAGCCTCATACAAAGTATAATTGTCAATGTGTGGTTATCTTCTAAATCATGAACTTTAGCTACCTTCGAAATTCTTGGTTCTGTGCTTCATGATCTTTAACTACATATTCTTATTTGTAGCCAATTATAATCTTTAAGGTTTCTTCCAATTAGAATTTCTTTGGGGGAGTTTGATTGCCATTGTTTATGTTGATAGCTTCTTTGGTCTCTTTTCATTGATAGTACCATAGTCTCGTTACGTCAATCAAGCATTCGTCAATTTGCAATCAATTTAGTTGACCTTATCCATTGATAACTCAATCTCGACAATGTCCGCTAAGTCTTGGATCTTTTTTTGGTGTCAGCGTTAACATCTCAAATTTATATCATCATAGAAAAATTTTGATTTAGTAGTAAATAAGGAGAAGTTTTGTTTTACCCTTCTTTCTTTAACCAAGGGTTGGCGGGGTTGGTTGGAGCACCAAGAAATTTGCAACTTGGGAACTAGAGGTCGCATGTCTCGAAGTCACCTACAAAAACTAAGAGTTAAATTTAACTGGTTTATAGGTTTGCAGAGTGCTTCATGATGCAAGAGTAATGATACATGGGCACAAAAAAACGAGAGAAAAATTTGTTTATTTGTTTTTAGTTGAATTCTAAAATGAAAGTACAATATTTTTTGAACTTTATGGACTTGGTGTTATTCCTCGAACTTCCTGAACTAAAATTTCAAGGGACTTCTCTAAAATAGCATAGAACGCAATGGACTAAGGAGCACTTATACCCTTGAAACGCATCTTTCAATGCTTTCTAATTTCATAAGCAAAAGGTATGAATCAATCGATGGGTTTCTTTAACCTTTTGTCAGTTGACGAGTTCTTCGTTGGGCCTTTCACCCGATCCATTGGGCCTTTTGGACACTGATTCTATACTATTTGTAGACATCATGAATATAAATTTTGTCCTAATACCACCCACCCCCCCCAAAAAAAAATCCACACTTTAGCTTTAATCCCAATCCTATCCGAAATTGTTTTCATCTCATAAAAAATCATAAACTTTAGATCCAATCCCAATTCTTCCTTAAACTTTTTTTTTGTTTCATAAAAATCACCAACTATTACTTGAGCTTTACATTTGTTTTCATTAACCTTCCATCCAAAATTGCCCTTAGTGCTATGGTATTTCCATGTCATTGCTATGGTTTTTTTCCCAAATTTCGTATTTAAGAAGATATCTTTTGGAGATGAATTTTCATGTCACCCCAAGCAACGTCATATTGGATTTGAAATTTGGGTAAAAATTAGAGTTGAATTTCTTCAATTGCTATTACTCTTAAGAGAATATTCCTTCCATCTCGCTTGGGGATCTTTGATTTTGTGCTCAATCTTCAATTTCTCGTGCTCGAGAGTCTTCCATCTCTCGTTGTCAGAGAGCTCATGCTCAAGAAACTCAACTCATGATGCTTAAAATAGCTCAAGCTCAAGAGTTTTTCATATCTTGTTTATCAAGATAAATTTTGGATGGGGGGTTGACGGGGCAGATATGGGACTCAAACAAAAGTTAGTGGTTTTTTAGGATAGAATTGGGATTAGAATTTAAATTGGCGATTTTTATGGGACAACAAAAAAGTTTAAGGTATAATTGAGATTGTATCTAAAGTAGGGGTTTCTTTTAGGGAATTAGGCCTACCTTTTGAGGGAAAAAAGGGTGAAGGGTAACCAATTGCTTCGTAGAAACTATATATACATCGGAAGTTTGGTCCGTAAAATTTGCCTATGACAGATTTTTTATTATAGTGGTGGCTATGATCAACTTATATGTGTTAGCGGGGTTTACTCCCATGTGGAAGAAGCCCAATAAATAATAAGCCTAAAATGACTTAAGCCTATATGATAAGTTATATGCAGAAATATGGTTTCTTACTATCTTATAAATCAGTAGAGATATAGTAATGAGAAAAAAAAAAAACAAAGACTTTGGGGTTTGTGGATCAGTTTGATTTACATCAAGCTAGCATTGGAGGTCAATTCATGGTCCGATTGAGCTGAAATTCTATCAGCACGTTTGTGGCGCAATTTTCTCGAATTTGGACAGTTTAATTTTCGTTTGAAACTCCCTACACTAGGTTTTTCGTGGATTGATTAAAATTTGCATTTTTTGTCAGATTTATCCTTGATTTCTTGTGAATTTTATGTGTATTACCAAGAATGATGTTATTAAGATCTTTGCTGCTATATACTTCTAGTATTTACTAGAGAAGAACTTTGTTTACCTAATTTTGTTGATAGTAAAGTTTTTGGGAGGACTCCGGTCCCGTGATTTTTTATCTCCTCACGCTGAGAATGTTTTCCATGTAAAAAAAAAATTGCCTTGTATTTACGTGCTTGATATTTATTTTGCTTTACTATATCATTTCCTATTAGACTTACACAAGAGAGGAAATTATTCTATTCCGCTACGTTAATCTGATATTGTTCGGGCTGTTCTTCCATCAATATGAATTTCCAAATTATTGCCATATCCCATATTAGATTGATCCTATAGAGAAGCCTGGGAAACCTAGCAATTATCATTTCTCGTATCTTGTGTTGCTAGTTATTTGCTCAAAAATCATCATCAACGATTGTCAATTGAATAGTGCTGATTAAACGAAGCTGATTCATGATCTCCGACGTCACATTGCAGCCATCATATTTGATTGACAGACAATTCCAACCTAGAAAGGAGCAAGAACTCGGTTCATGTGCTCATTGCAGAGTAGGACCACAGTTGGTCGTCTAACACCAAACCTCGAATTACAAGAAGAAGGGCAAATATGCAAGAAAAAACACGTAAAAGGGCAAATATGCAAGAAAAAACGTGTAAAGAAATTGTACTCTTTGACATCAAACTTGGCTTTCTGAGGGCGCCAAAACTAGTCATAAAAGAACGTCCCCTTCAGGATCTTGAGGGGTACAATGACTTCACCTGCAGACCCTCGCACCACAGACAAGTTCAAACTTGTCTGTAGAATCAAGACAGCCCATATGACAAAATCCTTTCTTTTCTCGCTCTGAATATGACAGAATCTCGAGTTAGCTGATACGGGACAAAGTAGTACTTGCTTCGATGTCCTCCCAAATTATAATGATATCGCCAGGTTGGCCCAATTTTCAATTCTTCAATAAAGAAAGAAGAAACAAAAAATGTTGAAAGGGGTTTTGGCGTGACGAATGAACTATCATTAGTGCTACATTCGTGGAAGATTATTAACACCACTATCTTATATTAAACAGAAGATACGAATCTCAACGACAATCTTTCAATGTGATCTGCTTTTCGTATCCCGTTTATCATTCCCATAACTTGGTCAGATGGAACTTCTTGAGAATATCTCTTTTGTTTATTTTTTCCCCATTTCGAACACATGGCCCGCACAGGATTTTACACGGGATTTATCTATTTAAAAGGACCAATATGTACAAAGTCTTTCTTTATATTAAACGGTCAATACCATTAAAAATATCGAATTGGTATCACAATTATATATTTATCATAAATTGATTTTTCGTCTCGTAAAAAAATCTCAATTTGATAGTTTTGCGACACATTACCCTCGAACCAAGTAAACCTGTCGTCATAATGCATACGTGTGGATTTTCCATGTTGGATTTGTCATTCTCTATGTCAGATTTGTCTTACAATAATGTGTGCATTAATAGAGGGAGATTCGGAGAAGAGTACCAATTTGAATTTTTTTATGAGATGAAAATTAGTAATCTAGTAAATATGTCATGAGATACCATTGGTGAAATGAAAATTAATTTTTGATAAATATATCATTAAAGTATCGATTTGAAATTTCTAATGATATTGACCTTTCTTCCAATATCATGATTTGGCACTCTCATGTTTATAGTGTATTTGTTGCCACAATGAATGTGTCTTATCTCATGATGAAGTGGTTCATCCTGCCATGTTGACACCACAGCTCTTCTAGTATGTTGAAGTATGTGTATTCACTATTCAGTATCTCTCTTTGTCTAAACGCAAGGCTCATAGATCGACAACTTCAGATCTACATTCTAGATCTAAACAAGCAATTCCAAGTTCGTCAAAATTCCACGCCATCGATTTAAGTCTTTATATATATATATAGATATGAGTGATTGAAGGTGTCAATGGTAATTGGGTGATGCGGCGAAGACAATTCTCAATGATTTAAGTCTTTATATATATACGATATTGCTTTTGAACCATCCTCAAACTAATACTTGAATTAATTTAAATTCAAGATTGAGTATTGTGGCCAAAAATATTATTTAGCCATAATTTTTCTTTTTTCTTTTTTGGGAGGGGGGGGGGAAATCCCAATTAGTCCTACCTATTATACAGATGTCAATTTTGTCATAAACTTTTCAATTTTGATAATTTAGTCCTAAACTTTTATAGAAAATTCTGATATATTTGTTTCAGTCAGTTTTCACATAAAATTACTGATGTGGTAACCAGTTATTGCCTGTCATTTTATGCGGCATACCATCTTGTTAATGCTTCGACTAAATTTGGCCGAAAGAATTACATTGGAATATTGTGAAAAAAGTCATGACTAAATTGGTCAAATGAAAAAAAAATGTAATTGAATTAATATTCGTACAAGAGACTTATGGCTAATTGGATCATTTTCGTGAAATGGGAAGAAAGGTTTTTGAATATTTTTTCAGAGCACCATGTTCTTTTGGCTCACTTAAGGCTTAAAGTTGCGACAAACAAGATCGAGTGCTCTATGGGTACGGAGATTTGTTGACCAAATGACAGAAGGAACCACATGGGAAGGGGGGAGGGAGAATATCAGTTGCAAATAAAGTACAGATCAAGTTTAAAGTTGTGGTTCAAGAAAAGACCATCCTCATCTCCCATTTGTCTGGAAGCCTTCTTTAGACCCGCTCAAAGATTCGAATCTGTAGAAAACGAAGTTAAGAAACATGTTGAGCCAAAGCCCCATTCTCTTTAGCATAAAGATTCTTATTAGGCTCCCGGATGAAAAGATTTTGTGTGAATACTAGCCAATTATCTTCTCACTATAAAGATTTCTTCTTCCTTGTAAGTTGAGAAACTTTTAATCTTGTTAATGAGTGTTTTGTGAGTACTTGTTACGCATACTTAATATGAGAAAATAGTGAATGAGAAATTGCAACCTTACTTTATGTGGCTTCTCAACTAGTATCTAGGGGCACATTTTAATAGAACCCATTTTGTTTTTTGAAATTAGTGTGTTGAGAACTATAAATTTTTTTAATTGCTTATTTAATGATTAACCTCGAGAGACTCATCAACTTTTTTAAAAATCAAACATTTCGAAAATTCTATTGGCATATGACTGATTTTTATGTGTATCGATTGAGCCATTAACTGTAGATCCATGTCATTTTTCAATAGATTATAACCGTCTTTTTAAAGGAGGGGTTGAAGACTCTTACACATGGGTAATCGAATTCAAGACCAACCTAGCAATTATCAATTAAGCTGTTAAAGAATATGCTCTCTCTTTTTTTTTTTTTTTTTAAAACAATTCTCCACCTATGAACATATGGCTACTGAAATATTTTTCCACTGACAGTTAGGCTTCATATAGACGCATTAACAATGTCTTTCGTCATTGGTCTATAATATTGATAATCTATAAGCTATAATGACTAGGCTCCAGCTAATACAGGAAGACGGTATAAATTGTTGGTGAATTCGACTTTAGGGCACAACCCCTGAGGAGAGCCTTGAAATCCGCTTCTGTCAAACTAAGTAGGCCACGTTGTTTAAATAAACGACATCTTTCTGACCATAAAATACTAAACTATGTTCTCAAGATCGAGACGAAAGAGCATTTTCGTGCAGGTGGTACCCTAGGTTTTATAAAACATGCAAGAGGCATGATTACATGTGACAAGTCTTTGTAAAATATGCTTCCTAGAAAAAGTTTACTAAACTCCATCAGCTTTGCGTCCAATTCTTATCATTTCATTTCTTGTAAAAATAAAGAATAATCATTATTATTATCTTACGATATGTCTAGAGCTTTTACGTACTAAATTTGGACCAGCTAATTCGACGGATATCAACCAAGAATCAGACCTTAGTCCAGTCGATTTCACAACAAATGACATCTCAGTTGAAAACCACTAAAACCAAACTACTGGTCCTTTTTCATGTTATTAAAGTTATAGGTATTCTAAAGATATGATGTTCATAAGAAGTTGCGCAATAAAAATACTCAATAAGGACCAGCCCTTTCAACTCAACTTGTCAGGTAGAATAAGTTGTTATCAAAATATACTTTCAAGAGGAAAAGAGGAAGTTCATAACACTTGGTGATTCAAAATTAATGAAAAAGGACAACAAAATGGTCCTCTGAATCTCTCGAAATTTGGATTTGTTCCACCGTCTGAAGAACTATTTTATCTTCCCAGCACCACTTATCTCACTATATGTAAAAAGATATGGTAAACCCGTGATATTATGTAAATGATTCTCTATCAACAAAATAGCTAATATAAATCCTTGGCAACTCTTGTTTATGGCCTCAACGTGCACCCGATCGAATTGTGGTTATATCATTTTATAACAAAATAACAAAATGAGACTTTTATTACGTGCCCTAAACACCGTAATTAAGCCACATTTGATGTGATTTGAATATATGTAATGAAACAAAACTCTGGTTTTAATGTCTCACGTCATGCGAATTGCTGCACCTCACAAAATTTTTTCCTTCGGAATGTAAGGACAATTTTATTTAGTAACGAATAGCCCGTTTCTCCATACGTAAGCAAACCAATGTTTAACTGGTTTCAGCTTTTGGTGATCGATCACGATGTATGTGTGCCACGTAGAAATAGAATGAGGTGGAAAAAATATATAAGAAGAAATGGAAATGGGGATGGAAAGAAAAGGGAATGGAACATAATGGAGCACTGTTTATAATCCATATTTGGGGAAATGATGATGTGACGGTACCGTAAAGTTTCCACAAGGAATGGTGGCTTCTCTACCTTTAGATCTCCAGCTTGGATGATATGAGTAGATTTGTTTCTTAAAAAAAAAAAAAAAAACTAGTACTCGCTTAGCAAGTGCTTTGAATTGCACCGTTAGCTAACGATACTGTTAGGCTAGCAATACTCCCATATTTGATTGTGCGGGGACAGTTCCTCAACCGGGGGAGGAACTGTTGACCAGTTGGTTGAGGAACTGTCCCCAAAGGGGTGTCAACGGCCCTGTGGATATTTCACCCACTACTTATCGAGCCAAGCGTGAGTCAGGGATTGGTTACCCCAAGCCTACCTGTGCATTAGCCAAATAAGCAAGCTTATTTGACGCAGTGTTTACCTTCACTGCCCAAGCACCCCCTAATTCCACGTCAATGTTTTCCTACCGACATGGAGGCAGGGGAGGCAAGTATGGGGTCTCTCACCCCAGGGTGGTTCTCCCACCTTTACTTTTGTGAGCAGTTTAAAAACCTGCTCAGGTCCGTATCATTGGGTATACAAGAACGTGAGAGTCAAATTGACTTCAAATGTGCCCTGGAAGATGAATTAGATAAAGGAGGAAAGATCCCGGCATAGCCTTTCTTCCTCTTTTCTCTCTTAGGAAGAGTCGTCTCTACCCATGTCAGTGGTAGCTCCTTTAAGGGCGCCAGACCCTAGAAAACCCCCTTAAACCCCAGCAGGTGATCTTTTCCCTCGTCCTCTTCTTTTCGTTTTTTAATTTTCGCACCTTTGTGACTGGTGCTGCTTTCTCTGTATTGGGCTAAAATGGATGATGGGGGTCATCCAGATGCTCGAGCGACCCATCTCTGCTGAAAATTGGGAAAGTAATAGTCAGAAGTTAAAAAACGTAGCTATGGATGGACTTGTATGAAGAGTGAAGTTGAAAGAATGTCAATTTGTCAACTTGACACTCTTTACGAAGCTGCGGACAAACCCTAACATTAATGTCCTAGCTTTCCAAAAGACAATGAGAAAGGCATGGGAGATGGAGGATGTGATTATCTCTCTCTGTTGGGTTCAAGTATTTTTGCTTTTGTTTTTATGAGGAAGATAATATAAGTACTTAGATGGTGGATCTTCCTCATTTGCATATCATCTTTTACTTCTAAAATGGAGGGGGCCAATGAAGCCTAGTGGCCCCGTCAGAGGTTATTAGAGAGTTGCAGGGACTCATTATTGGGAAGAACCTAGTGAACCCCGTCTAGTGAGGGTTGACCCTCATCATCGGAGGTCTACGCTCGCATGTGTTGGAGGCCAATTACCGCCACCACCCCTACACTGCCTTCATCAAATTGGACGGTAAATAATGGAAAGACTTGACTGTACCGACCAAATAAGGTCAATAATTCACTTGATTAGATACCTTTTGTTTTTCTTTATTTTTTCGCTCACTAGAACCTTTCAAAGTAAATGCCTGAAATCACCTATAGAAGAAAGGCTACTTAGATCCACTCTATGGTCTCCTAGCCAGGAGCTTTGTCCTCTGTTTTGGTTTTTTAATTTATTTATTTTCATATAATTTGGTGATGATACTTTATTACGGAAGGCCTGCATATCCCTAAAAAAATGGCCCACTCGTATAAAATACGATGTTAACAACTAAACTACTCCATCCATCTCAAAAGAAAAAGAGACTAAATCAGGAACCAATCCCATAATTGGGCAGACAGGCTTCTGATTGGCACTCTACAATATAAAAACTTGAAAAATCTTTTCATTCGTCTCCATATCTTCTCAGCACGGATTTTTTAAGAATCTGTCTGGTCTATTCTCTAAGCAACTCCACCTCAACACTCAACAGCTAGAGAGAGAATTTTTGAACAATTCACACGTGGGACTGAATGAAAACGAAGGATCAATAGCAAGTTAGAGCAAGTATATAAACGGAGGCTCAAAAGCAGTACCTTGTGGTTGTCTTGTGGCCTACAAGGAACGGAACGGGTAGAGCATTTTTCAGAAAAAGCCAAGAAGGTTAGTTTCTTCACTTGAATCTGTCTTAGCTCCTTGTGTTACAAGATCATAAGAACATGTCCCATAGATCTCATCTCTCGTGCCCTAATTTGTGAACGACAACAGTGTTCCTCCGAGCATCCGCACAGTCTCTACTGCTGCTTTTTCTCCTCAATCGCATTTGCATCATACATCGTCTATTTATTATCCGGACTAGAATTTTGTCTAACTCCTGCAAGATCTAATGCAGAACTCAGAAGGAAATCATCCGCATCGTTTTTATTTTCATAAATGGAAGTACTCTCTGCAAAATGGATAACCGAAACGGTAACACAAAACATTTCTAACTTTGAGCCATTAAAACTATGTATGCAGTGACTTATTAAAGATCTGTTTCAGTAGTGTCATAATGGATTTATTTGTTTCTGCCATGTGGTATCATAAATGTTACAGAGAATGGATGACTTCAACAACTTCATCCACCAATACAACACCAACTCTCCTGATAATGGAGGACTCATGACTGAAGAAATTGCAACTGCCCTGGGAGAGACTAATAACAAAAACAGTAATTTGCAGAACTGTTTGTATCCAAACCTCCATCCTTCGTATCCTCCTTTCACTTCCCAGAACTCCATTACCTCCACCACCACCACCACCACATGCAGTGACTCGTCCAGCGAGAGATCTTGGACTGGCCATGAGAGGCCCGCCAAGCTCTTGAAGGCCAGTACCTGCGGTTCTTCCTCCTCCTCACACCTCTTTTCGTTCAGTACATCGGCTTCAATGGCCTCGAACCTGCAACAGCAAGTTTATGGGAATTTGCAAAACCCTTCCGCAACTCCAAAGAAAGAGGCAGTTTCTCAAGAATACAATATGACCTTCGGATCTTTGAGCTCGGGTGGTGTTCATCCCAATAACCAAAACTCCAGCCCCAAAGCCGATCTGGGGATTAAGAGAGCTTATCCTGTTTCAAGGACTCCATCAAGTGCTCAAGACCATATTTTAGCTGAAAGAAAGAGGAGAGAGAAGCTTAGCCAGAGGTTTATTGCTCTATCTGCCATTGTTCCAGGCCTAAAAAAGGTACTAATTGATATTTTTATTAGTTAAATTAATCAGATTCCATTATATGCCACAAATTGGAAACATGTGGTAAGCAAAAGGGTAATCATGGTCGATTAATTGATCGAATTTGAAATCGAATATCTTAACTGATCTCTTTTCTGTGCAGATGGACAAGGCCTCTGTTCTTGGAGATGCCATCAAGTACTTGAAACAGCTTCAAGAACGTGTGAAGTCGCTAGAGGAGCAATCGAAGAAGAAAACCATGGAATCGGCGGTCTTCGTAAAGAAATATCAGCTTAGCAATGATGATGATGGCTCGTCTTGCGATGAGTCCTCAGACGGTTATTCTGCGGACCAAGCATTACCGGAGATTGAAGCTCGGGTTGCGGACAAGGACGTGCTTATCCGCATTCACTGCGAGAATCAAAAGGCTATTGCAGCAAGAATTTTTGGGGAGGTTGAAAAGCTTAACCTTTCCATTGTTCAAAGCAACGTGGTGAGATTTGGCAGCTCCACGCTTGACATCACCATTGTTGCTCAGGTAAATGTAAATCTGAGCATCTTCTTCTAAGTTGATTAAATATTACTCCACTTGAAATGAACGTAAATTGTTGTGTTTGAAGATCTTTGCCAGTTTTATATCTTTGTGAAAGTACAATCTTTGAATGCAAATTTGGGCTCTTTTGTCTTAAAAGTTGCTAATCTTTGGTCTCGAATTCAAATACAAGGAAGATCGCGTTTAGGGAAAAGGGTATGATTTTTTTAATCCTATTTCGATTTTCAATCGTGACTAGAGCAAAAAGGGTGCGGAAACATTGAAAGGCTTGGCGATTGATAAAACTTCAGAAAGGTAGTGCATTTCAGAAAAATTAGTATAAGAAAAGTGAGGATTCATGAAAAATAAATAAATAAAAGAAATTCACTATACACAAAGAAAAGCTGAAAAAAGATTATGAAATCCAAATGCAGCTTGATCCTCTCCTGACCTATTAATGATCTAACAAAACAATTATTCTCTATTTATTTTGAACTTCTACTATCTAGCTTTTTATTAACTTTTTTGTTTATCTATTTATTTGCCAGATGGATGATGGGTTTAGCTTGACGGTCAAGGAGATAGTGAAAAATCTGCGGTCTTCACTATTGAAGTTCTGGTTCAGATGAAGATGTTGAAGTTCATTGTTGATTAACATTGCTTCGTCCTCTGTAAAAACCCAATTTGCCAAAGTTTTAGTCCGTGAAGATTGTGATTTTGGGTAGATTTTTTTTTTTTTTTTTTTTTTGCCTTTGTTTACTCTTGCGTGGTTCAACATTGTTTGTTGAGTGAACCCATGCATGATGTAAAAAGATGTTTCCATGCGATTTCTTCTTCTTCTGTTCTCATTGCCCTTATGTATTTGGAAGATTCATGGAAATAGTAACTTCAATAAGATCATTGGACTAAACAAGTTGTTTGCGTTGCTCATCTATTCAAAAGTTTTTAGATCTTTAAATGTATTATAACAATAATCACGTTGAATCCCAACAAGTTTACTATATAACCGATATAATTGAATTGCCATAAATCGCGTACACTCTAACAAAAGGGAGAGGTTTTTTCTTCCTGAATGCATACGGTTAAATTCCAAATGGATATGCAAAATGTTGGTTCAAATATACTTATCTAAGAGCCAGCAATTACATTTGATATCAGATTAGGACAAAAACAACGAGCTTACTCCACGCCCCCCATTTATTTATTATATATAATTAAAGTGGGAACTAAGGAGAATATTTTCTATTCTATAAGTCTCGTGGAACTTCAATTTGCCTCTGTGATTGTATGAAATATGACATCGTTTTCTCAAGTGCCATATTCGACCAATAAGTTTTCAGCTTAAAATATTGTATATTTTGTCATCCACTGATTTCTATCTCTTATTGAGTTTTTTTTTTTTTTTTTTTGGGATCTATATCTATTATCGAGTTTAAAATTTAAAAAGAAAAAAATAATAAAATTATGGATAAGTACAAAGTTAGTAAGCAACAATCAATCAAAAAGATTTTTGTAGTACCATTTTTTTTTTTTTATCTTCAAGTTAAATATTTGATTTTAAATAGAACAAATATATAAATAACGAGAGGACATCTTTGAATCTATTCGTAAATGATGAGATTCGCTTTTGGACAAATTACAGTAGTTAAAATAAAGAAATCCTTTGAAAAAAAATCCAAACAAAACTAGAACAAACTAAGGGGATATGTTATTAATAAATATAGTATTATTCATTTTAATTATGAGTTATTTTATGCCTGTGATCAGTTTCAGTACATCAAAGAATATTACAGTGATGAAGAAAAATATGTTAAAAATATGGATAAGGGGAAAGTTCGTGAGTTTTAATTTTTTTAATACAACTTTTGTCTTTTTTTTTCCTCGGCAATTCAAATATTTGAGTTTAAACTTGAAAAGTAAAATAAAGAAAGTATCTTTAATACAATATTTTGAAAACATACATTTTGAATTTAATGAAATCAATTTACTTTAAGTACATAATTTTCAGTATATATTATTATTTAGATGATGAGATATCACTTATTTGAATCAGATTAGTAATGGACAAAGTTAAAATATATAATTATCAACATATAAAAGGATCAATTTATAACTTAAACTGAATAAGTTCCACTTTAAAAGTACATATTACTGATATATATTATTGCTAATTAAAACATAACTGATTTTTATTAAAGCAATTTGTTTTTCTGACAAAAAAAGTAATTTGGTTTAGTGCATTAAAATTTAAAGTAAGCATCTTCAATCACTTAATTTGAAAACTGAATAGATTATGATAAAACTATACCTAAATTATAACTCAATTTATTAAATTATATTTTAATTGTGAGGGAATAAGACGGAATAATTAACTCATGTTACTTCAATATTACCAAAAAGCTTGATTTTTATCTCAAACTTAAAATAAAATATTTTTAAAGGAAAATCATATTAATTTGCAACTTACTTAAAACACTTTTTTTTTTTAATCTTATTCGGTTTCATTTTTTACCTTTCTAACTGACTTATTTCCACTATGGCTTCCATCTTTATATGATAAAATCACCTTTATCAATTTATCTTCTGTTAGGAAAAATAACTTCATAGCGTGTGTGTATATACAAATATATGTGTGTATATATTTTTATAATTATCAAATAAATCTCATCTCTTCTCTCACATCACATCTCATATCTTTTGTGGGCAAGTTGGGAGTCAAACTTTGTGATTTACTTTGAGCCACGTCAGTTGCACATTTGAAGCCCCACGTGTATTTTCAATAGGGACAGCTTGGTTTGATGTCCTTCAAATATACAGAACATCCAGCTTGGAATGAACTAAAAAATAACCCAAATGAATAATCAAATGGATTTTGGATCGAACCAACTCGATATTTATACTATTAATTAAAGAATAGTAGAAGATATGGATCTTAACAACAATCTCAAGCGATCCCCTTTTGGATCCTGTCTATCTCTTCCATGACTCGGTCGATACCTTCGATTGAAATTGCCCATTTTTCATTGTCCTTATTGAGGAGAGAGGGTGGGGGGGAGGTGTTTTCTGTTTGTATCCAGCAATTCGACACCTGGACCGCACGTGGTTAAGCCTTATAGTTCGTAGATATCATTCAGAATGAAGATCCTGCATTTGTTGGGTATATACAATCGGGTGGCTAAACCAGATTCTAGTATACACGTTGCAGAGGGCATAGAACGGGAGTTCGCACGTGAGTGCTTGCTTCGAGGGAGAATTAGGGTTCACACGAGAGGGCGTGAGAGGATTTACATCCTAGAAGGCTGGATTGCCAGGTGACTTGGCGAAGAACATGGTAAGCTAAAAAAATTTTGAGGAGGAGAGACACATTTGCTGTTGGAGAGAGCACTATTGTCGTTCTTCAACGATGAAATCCCGAATGATCTTGTCATGCACAAGGAAATGCATAGAATGGCTGCTAAATGAGATTCTGCCATGCGGTAATCAGTAGGTGGTCGATCAATCAGTGTTTAGAGGGAACATGGGCTTCTTAAGATAGGCGGCCCTTGTCATAAAGATACGAATCAACATTAAGCATCTTTAGAAAAAAGAGTTTAGCGGAAGACCGAATTAGGCGTTTTCTAATGAGCCCATCTCTGAGCCCACCACGCGAAAAGTCTCCAGGACGTTCCAAAATGGTAAACGTAACTCAACATCTTGTCACTGATCCATTTAGCTTACATAGGCCCAATGGACATAATTAATAATAAAACTCAAGGCTAGGGCTTTTTTTTTAACAATTAATAACATTTTTTTTACCATAGATATAAACATAATGTGATGTCCAAATAATGCATACAGATTTCAAGCCAAAAAGAGCATAGTCTCACTCGAGAAGAACGTAAAGAGCAAGAAAAAATGACTCATGAATTTCTTTCCATATATTACGCAGGAAAGCTTGACGTTTTCTGTACAATCTTAACCAGTATTTTACATGGAGAGAACTTTTATCAAGATAGATGAAGCAAAGTTTGGAAACGTTACTAGTCCAGGTTTTATACGGTTGCCGCAATTTGCATTCCAATATTTCAATTTTGGAAAAAGCCTTCTTGATGTTTTCAAATCGATTTCAATGTAACCCTAATGTAGATTCTCTCTAAATTCTCATCAAATGGTCAATCACGTGGTCACGCGTAACTAGGAAATGCTGCCTCTAGAGGGGCAAATAGATCCAACAAATTTAGGAAAATTACTTTTGGCCTCCTTATAGTAACATTTGCCTCTTGATGTTAACTTTTTTGCAATGTGCATTTTGATCTTTTGAAATTTTCGCAATCTTCTCCCAACATTAATTGTAAAATGAAAAATATAACCCTTAATTAAGAAATAGTAAAGGGAAAAAAAGAAAAAAGAAGAAGGGAGTGAAGTAAATGTTTCTAGCGATGATAGGCAAATCAATTTTGAAAGTTTCCTTACTCTCCCACATCTGAAGCCGATCTCACCCTTCTACCCAGAGGAGAATCGTCCATTATTGGATTTAATTAAAAGAAATGACATTAAGATTATTCTTAAATCAGTTTGGGGGAAGGGGGAGGCTGAAAAATATGAAATCACTTTCCTAATTAATAATTTCACTCCAAACAAACCCCCTCTCATGAAAGAGGAACTATCTTTTCCCCATATGCCAATGTGGTGCCGTCAGTGCAACAATAGTAAGCAACTCTCTCTCCCCCTCTACTATTCCTCTCATTTTCATGCTCACAACTAAATAAAGAAAAATCATTCACTTTTCTTGAAAATAAAGTTCGGATAAAACCATCTCCTTCGACATAAAGTTTCTCATAAAAAAAAAAATACACACACACACATTTTTTGTTCATTTCCTTTTGTTGAGGTTTCTCTAATTTTTAGTCATAATTAATGTCATTTGACTTTACAATTATTGTAAGGGGAAGAATGCAACAAATTTCAAAAGATCAAGGGGCATATGGCAAAATATTTTGGTTTATTTAATTAAGTGGGAGTTATTTAACTTCCCAAACATAATAACTTCTAGAGATAACCACCTTTGTCAATGGAAGAAAGAACATTCTAAAAGAGAACGGTTCTCTCTTCTCCTCCTTTCTCCATCAAAGAGCATTATGCAAAAGACTTCCATTACTACTTTAAAAAGAGAATCGGCATGAATGTTGTGGAATGTGAATACTTTATTTGTGATTGTATTCGGACCATCGTGAGGTCATATCATCTATCGTTTTGCTCACGATTTAACGTACATTCATGAGTAATTCGCTTGTTGTACATCAAAGAGGTTAGTTGATTCTTCCGTCAACTTTTTCCAACATTGGTATTAGAGCCTATATTATGATCATGCCTTGTTTTTCCTTTGAATTTTTTCACTTGCCATTTTATATGAAGATGACAAGGTTGAACTTTATATCATCTACATATTTATTGCCCGAAAATTGGAAAATCAATGATCAATGTGAACCGAAGCGAAGAACAGGTTTGGACATTGCATGGACTATTCTGTTCGGCCAAATTTTAAAAAAAATTTACAGTGAAAATTATTTTTGAATATACAAGGTGAAAGATTTCGTCAAAATGAGTACAATGGAGGGTCACATGCCACCGACCATCGTCGGACACAACTTCATGCACTACTGTAAAGGGCAACGTCATCGGCCACACGCATGTCGACCGTGCATGTATCACGGACGTTAGCAAACCATCGGTAACTAACTCGCTGACATCATCAACAATGTCATTACCCTAACCAGACCACTGACTTGACTCGAAGATCCAATCGAACAACTCAACCTGGTTAATTGGTCAACCAATCAAATTGGGTTGACCGGTTGGCTGATTGAACCGATTGGGCCAGTCAAACCAGCCTAGTAGAACCGGTTTTTGGCCTGGGATGTGTGCCACACGCACCGCACAGTCAAGCAGTGTGTGTGGGCGCATGTGGGTTCAAATTGGAGCGTAGTTGGTGTCTTGTGTTCATATTAAAATGCTCTTCATTGTGGCATAGTTATTTTACATGTTTGAAGCTTTTAAAGGTATAAAAGTTCGTATGGAACCCTAAATATGTGTATTTTTTTTTTATATAAGTGCATACTTTTTTCCGTATTACTTGTATTTCCCTATGGTTTTGGAGATACATAAGCTAGCATACATGTAAATGACAACATACAAGTTGTGCAGAGTTTGGTTCAATGAAAGCATGCCTATGGTTTGACGTGCTTGCATTTTCCTAATTACGAGCAAACTCAAATAATGGTCTAGAGATCTTTGTTTTTTTCATTACATCTTGAATTCCACATATGATTATACTTGATGTATGAATATTTTGTATATTGGTTCACATCATGTTATGCCTTTTGATTTTTAATAGAAAATTTAATGATTATATAAAGTCATGTAAAGTTTTACAAGTGGGAGTTTGTAGGTTGGTAAAATGTAAATGAGTTATCACTTAGAGCTTAAAATTTGCGCAAATTGATCAAACTAATGATAGTAGGACAATTGTACACGGAAGCTGATTAGGAACATTGTGAACTTTCATTTCTGTGTCTTTTGTTGAATTATCATTAATTTAGTTTGTTTTTATTGAAAAATATGCTAGTACCGATTCTATGTTTATTATGATAATGTGTAATAGTAATCGATTATAGCCTCGGCATCCAAGAATATAATGGTTGACATCAATAAGGGTGAGAAGCTAAATGGTGATAATTATGATATTTGATACTACAAAGTTTAGTACATCGTTGAGAAGCAAGAGTTTTTGGAAACCCTCAACCATAACATGAATAAACTTAAGCATGAAACTTTTGCTTAACATAGAAGAGATCAAGAAATTTATAAAGCTTGAGAAAAGAAAAATAGCATTACTCGCATCACATTGTTGAGTTGTATGCAAGATGATATCATGTGTGAGTGTGAAAATTATGACAAAATTCAAGCAATCTAGGCTGTCTTGAAAGATAAATTTAGGGCTATGTCTGTCTTTAAATTGAGGAGGTTCACCATCAAGTTTGACATATATAGAAAGCACTAAAATCAAACCATGATTTAACACGTCATTTGGAATTAGAAAATAAACATTTAAAGGCTATGAGATCTTCTACACATGATAGTGAGCTGAAGATGGTAGGATATACCCTTATTGATGAACAACAAATTCAGGCTATTATAAGGTCTCTTCTTGAGAGTTTGAAGTATATAAAAATCAACATGACGCACAATGAGAATATTGTCACTTTTGATGATATAACACATCATTTGGAATTAGAAAATAAACATTTAAAGGCTATGAGATCTTGTACACATGCTTTTATTGTTGAATCTAGTTCACACAAAGTTTTGGGCTTTAAGCGCAAGAGGAACTATAAATTCAAGAACAAAGGAAAAGAAATTAATCAAGCACCTAAGAGAGCTAAGCTCCTCTGATGCAAGAAGTATGGTGAGAAGAAGGGTATGGCCAAGATGAAGTGCTATAATTGTGACAAGTTGGGTCACTTCACTTGTAAATGTATTAAGCCAAAAGCGATATCACATTCTCCATTATTTTAAGTAATGCTTATGTTTCTAGCACTGTAATGTTTGTTGAATTTCATTCTATATGGACTATAGACTTAGAAGCAATAGACTACATAACTAGAGACCAATGAGCATTTATGAAGTATTGTCGGATACAACTTAGAAAACAATTGATATATGTTGGAAACATCTCTAAAGTTAAAGTAAAGAGTATCGGCATATGTAAACTAATTTTGCATGGTGGCCAAAATTTATTCCTACACGATGTTCTCTATACTTTAAATACTTGGCACAAATTGGTCTTTGTAGTTGTTTTTCTAAACTCATGTTATGTATTGAATTTCTATGGTGATTGTATTAATATCGTATTTGGAATAGTTTATTATGGTTCTAGTCATATGGTGAATGGTTTTATGATGTTACACATTAACTTATGCATATTCAATATTAATGTTGATTGTTATTTTTCTTTAATTGCATCTTCTAATAATGTGAAAATTGAGACCAATATTTAGCATGTTAGATTAGATCACATTAGGTTACAAAGAATGTAAATGTCAACTAAAGAATGCATTTTAGGGTCGCTAGCTAAAATTGATCTACCTATATGTGAACATTATCTTATAGAAGAATAACTAGAAAACCATTTGGTAAAGGAACTAGAGTTGAGTTTCATTACAACTCATACATTTTGACATTTGTGATCCATTGAACTTGAGGGCAAGGCATAAAGCCTCATATTTTATCATTTTTATAGATGACTTCACACGTTTCGATTAAATCTTTCTCATCTCCCACAAAGCTAGAGCATTGGATTGCTTTAGACAAGATATAGTTTTGCTAGAGAATCAATTAAATAAAATAATAAAGGGATAAATATAATCGAAATCCTAAAACTTATCACGAAAATGCAATTAAGTCCTAAAACTTGCAAAAAGTGCAATCAAGTTCTAAAACTTGTCAAATTGTTTCAATCGAATCCTAAAGTTAACCCCGTTAACTTTTTTTAACAGAAAATACTAACATGGCATTTAAAATTGATTTTATTTTTCATGTGGTTTTTTAATTTTTATTTAAATTAGATTTAAAAATTAGAAAAGAAAAGTTAAAATTTATTTAAAAAACAAAACAGTTCAAAAAAAAAAAAAAAAAAAAAGGCCGACACTTCCTTCGCCGCCGCCCATCACCGGAAGGGCCGGCAAGGGAGGAGCTGCCTTTTTTTTTTTTAACCATTTTTAAAAATAAATTTTAGCTTTTCTTTTTTTAGTTTTTAAATCTAATTTTAAAAAAATTGAATAAAAATAATTAAAAAAGCCATGTGGAAAATGAAAAATAATTTAAAATGCCACGTCCGCGTTGCGTCGGTATTTTCCGTTAAAAAAGTTGACGATATTAACTTTAGGACTCGATTGAAACAATTTGACAAGTTTTAGAACTTAATTGTATTTTTCGCAAATTTTAAGACTCAATCGCATTTTCGTGACAAGTTTTAGGAATTCTATTACATTTATCCCAATAATAAAAGTATTAAGAATCGATCACGGATGTGAGTATCTATCTAAGTAATTTAAAACTCTTTGTGATGAAAAGGAAATTATAAGACAATTGACTGTTCTTGGTATTCCGCAACAAAATGGGGTTACTGAGAGAAGAAATATAACTTTATTGAAAATAGTTAGGTTTAAGGTAACACAAGCAATCTACCTAGTCCGTATATAGGAAATGTGTTATTGACTGCTTTTTATACACTTGATCGTATGTCATCTAAATCAATCAATTCCACCACATATGAATTGTAAATTGGTAGGAAATCAGACTTAAGTAACATACGACCTTGGGGGTGTGCAGCATATGTTCATGATTCTTTTTATAAATATGGCAAATTAAGCCATAAATGAAAAAAAAAATGTATATTTATAAGATATTTTGAACACTCCTAAAAATATGTGTTCATAAGTGAACAAGCTAATAAAAGTGTGACTAAAATGGAGTCACGGAATGTCACGTTTTTGGAGAAGAATTTTCTAGTAAAGGTAAGATTAATAAGGACTTCTAATTATATGAGGTGAAAAATTCTAATTACACCCGAATGTTGGCAAGGGAAATAAAGATTTATCTCAACATATAAATTCCGTTTGGTTCAGCATTCCCAAGGGGATTTGAGTCTCTAAAGCCCATTGGGAAAAATATTAAATGTTTGGTTTAGCATTCTGAGGTCTCATTAGTCAAATGCTTGCTTTTGAAATGCTGAAAGCATGTGACTTTTATGATATCACTGAAAAGGGTTGCTAGCTGCTGTGGAAGCCAGTTCGAGCTCTCTCTAGCCTTGGAGTTCCTCTCTATCCCTCTAGGTGATAGTTGACCCTCTTTTATCAAGTTCCCAAATCTTAAACCCTAATCCTGTCTACCCATGGCAGAATCCAGGCATATCCCCCCCCCCGATTAAGCCATCATCATCTAGATCTTCCATTTTGACAATGTTCCTCCGGCAAAATGCTGGCAGTCTTCACCGGATTTCTTCGCGTTTCCCCTAGGTCTTCGTTCTTCCAGGTGACCGATGTATGCTTGAAATTTCACTGGGTTTTCTTTGTAGATCCCCTAGATTTGTCTTCATCCAGGCGACCCATGGAAATCATTGTGCCTAAGTGTCTTTTCTGCCCATTTGTCTAAAGTGGAATGAGGATATTGGATCTCTGGGTATTTGCACATCCATTTATTAGCTCTACTTGCTCGAAGAAAGTATCCCCTGGTTGTTGTTTTCTCAATAAAACCCCATTTTGAATGGCCATCATCTTTAGAGATCCCTTCAATCCATAAAGACCATCTATAACTTCTCAGCACATCCGACAAAGGTGACAAGAAATGGAAGGCAGTGAGAATAACCATCTTCGATTGGCAGCTCTGTGTCGAAAAATGAGAGACTTGTGGTCAGACGAGGATATCATTGACCTTGGGGTTGAAATTCTAGAGGAAGAAAAGCAAGAAAGTGAGTTCACTCTCTACGGCAAGCTATTTTTGAAGCCAAATGTTAATTGAACCAGGTTTTTTCTCTTTTATATTCCAATCAAGTGAAGAAAAAAGAAGGGTGCTAAAATCGAGACCATGGTCCTTTGCAAGTAACCTCTTAGTCCTCAGAGAAGGAGACCCAAACATACCTGAACACTGTTATAAGTTTACGCATTATGCTTTTTAGGTGCTTTTTATAGGCCTTCCTCGTCCTAGAATCACTGAAAATGCCATACACTTGTAAGCTTCTCACTTGGGGCAAGTTGAGGAGGTTAAAATTAAAGCCAGAAATAACAATGCACGCAAAAATGGAAAGGCCAGAATGCTGCTGAATCTGTCCTGCCCACTCAAAACAGGAATTGTGATTAATTATGGGGAAAAAATGGTGGATAGACTTCAAGTATGAAATGCTCCCTCACTTTTGCTATTCTTGTGGTCGCATTGGATATTATGCAAACTTTTGCACTGAAATACCCTATGAAGAAACTAGACTTGCCTAAGATCAACCAGGGCGGTATGGCTCATTGCTAAAGGCTGAAGTCCAAGAGGTTAGCCCCTTTTGGAAGACTTTTTATGGCAAACTTGAACTTTTTGCCATAGAGGAAGAGGTTGTGATGGAAACTCCAATAATAGCTACCGAAATACCCCTAAGATTAGAAGCAAATGAACCAAATGAGCTGGCAATTGTTACTATCTAGCATAGTGCACATAAGGTTATGGAAGAGTCAGGAAAGCCAGAGCAACTTACTATACTCAGTGGGTAATGCACAGAGCAAACAACAATGTTGCTCCCTTCTCTAACAGGCAATGAAATCCTTTCACTAACCTCTAAGAAAGGAAAGATGGTGTATAAAGCTCTTGTGGCAAAAAAACAAAAGCGGCTTAGTCCTTATAAAAAGAAAACCTCACAGGATCTCTTGGTGGATGAAAAACAACTCTTGAATGCCCCAATTCAGACTTGGGAATGGGCTAGTGCATGGGCTTTGGTAGCTGGCCTTAATAAGCCACCAAAGAATAGATAAAACTATTGAGCTGGAACTGTCAAGGGCTGGGCACTTCCTTGACAGTCCAGCATCTCAGAGCCTTAGTGGCTGAAGAACGGCCCAATCTGATTTTCCTCATGGAAACAAAAAACAAAAACACCATTGTAGAGAGAGTGAGAAAAATGACTCATTTCAAATTTTCTTTTATTATCAAACCAGTTGGTAAAGCTGAAGGCTTGGCGCTTATGTGGGATGAGGAGGTAAAAGTGGAAGTGGAGGGAAGTTCCGAGGAACTAATCAATATTCAATGCACGGATCTCATTCGAGGTGACCTAATGCGGATATCATTTCTACATGCACCAACAAATTTTCAAGAGATAATAAGGCTATGGTGAGCTGTGAAAGACAACAACTAAAACAATCCACTCCCATGGTTATGCATAGGAGACTTCAATAAAATATTTTACCATTGGAAAAAGGTCGGGCGTAAAAAGGTGGACCGTTATCGAATTGTAGCTTTCCTGAGGGTTTTTAAATGATTGCTCCTTGATGGACATTGAAAGTAAGGGCTACGCTTATACCTAGTCAAATAACAGAGAAAGCAGCGCATTAGTAAAGAAGAGATTAGATCGGGCACTATGTAACTTGGAATGGAGAGTACTATTTCCAAATGTGATTGCTTTTGCACTACTGGCGATAGGTTCGGATCACAGTTCAATTATACTATCTCTCGATCAAAGGGAAAAATCAAGAAAATGTTCAAATTTGAATTGTTTTGGCTAGAAGACCTCGAGTATGAGGCGGTGATCAAGCGAGCTTGGCAAGAGAATAGAACAACAAAAATCAGTCTTGTATATAAAACAAGGTTGGCTGCCGCTGAATTAAACAAATGGAGTAGGAGGAAATTTAAAAGTGCTCAAAAACAAATCTTTTCCCTCAAATCCTAGCTTATGGAGCTGAATAACAGAACAAATGGGGAGCAAAATAGAGAGGAGATCATCAACATTATCGGGAAAATTGCAGATTTGTGGAAGCAAGAAAAGATGTATTGGTGCATGAGGTCAAGAATCAGCTGGTTGAAATGGGTAGACCAAAATACCAAGTATTTTCATGCAACAACAGTCCAACAAAGACAACAAAATAAAATATCAATGATGCAAATTGATGATCAAACCTAGTGCAGGGACCCCCTCACCCTCAAACACCATATCCAAAGCTTCTACCAATCTTTATTTACTTCGGTGGGCAACAGGAACTACCGACCTATATTAAATCAATGTGAAGCAATGGTCAACAAGGAGATGAATGAAGATCTGATTAAACCAATCACAAAAGAGGAAGTTAAAGCTGCTGTTTTTTAACAAGTGGCTACAAAGGCTCTAGGACCGGACGGGCTAAATGGTTTATTTTATCAAAGTCATTGGCCTATCATTAATGACGACATCTTCAGCATGGTGCAATCTTTTTTCAACCAAGGTACGTTTGAACCAGAGCTTAATAGAACGCTTATTACTCTCGTCCTTAAAGTAACAAATCCAGAAAACATTACTCAATTCAAACCGATAAGCTTTTGCAACTTCGATTATAAGATCATTGCGAAGGTACTGGCTAATAAGCTGAAAACTTGGCTACCAAAGATAATCTCTATGGAGCAAACTGCTTTTATAAGTGACCGCTAGATCCAAGACAACATCTTTGTTGTCCAAGAGGTAGTTCACCAACTAAGGGTAAAAAGAATGAAGTGTAAATTTCAAGCCATTTTAAAACTAGATATGCCAAAAGCATATGACAGAGTTGAATGGGACTTTCTATGTGATTATATGCTGAGGCTGGGATTCCATGAAAAATGGGTCAATTGGATAAAGTAATGCATCTCATCGGTATCCTTCAGCATCTTAGTTAATGGTGAGCCTTCAGCTGTCTTTAGGCCTACTAGTGGTATTCGGCAATGGGACCCTTTATCCTCCTATCTATTCATTGTCATGGCCAACGCCCTCTCAACCCTTATGAGTAAAGCTGTCCAAGATGGGAGTATAAAAGGGATTCGCCTAAACCCAACATGCCCAACGCTCTCGCATCTCCTCTTTGCTGATGATGCCATCTTTTTCTTAGATAGAACGATAAGAGAAGCTCAGAATGTAGCCAATGTACTGAACTAATACTGTTATGTGTCAGGACAAGCTATCAACCTCAATAAATCAGGCATTTTCTTTGGGAGAGATTGCTCATAGAATTTGAAACAGAATTTAGCAGTTGAGTTGAGAGTTCCTATCTCAGAAGACATAGGGAAATACCTTGGAATCCCATCGGATTGGGTTCGCACAAAAAAGCAAATGTTTGTAGGGATTCTAGCTAAAGTTGAGAGGAAACTTGAAGGATTGAAAGAGAGGCTAATATCAAAGGCGGGAAAAGTTCTCATTAAGATAGTTATTCAAGCCCTACCCTATTATGCTATGTCCATTTTTAAAATTCCAACTTCCATTTGCCGCGCTATTGAGAAGCAAATAGCCTCCTTTTAGTGGAAACAAAATGCTGCTAGAAGAGGTATTCATTAGAAAAACTGAGAAGATCTGAAAACTATGAAGGATTGTGGAGGCCTAAGTTTTAAGGATTTAGTGGATTTTAATAAAGCAATGTTGGGGAAGCAGGCTTGGAGAATTGTTCAACAACTGGATGCCCTATGATGTCAAGTTCTTAAAAGTATCTATTTTCCTCGATGTGATTTATGGGCAGCAAACAAAGGTTCCCGTCCTTCGTGGGGTTGTCAAAGTTTATTGGTGGGGAGACATGCAATCGAACCTACCACTAGATGGAAGGTTAGAGATGGACAAAAAATCCGAATTAGAGAAGATGTATGACTTCATTCTGGAAGACTCATAGGCCCAGCAAATCGGAATGAGCCAAGAGTGGTGGTTGAATTGATTGATAACGAAGCCAAGGAATGGGATATTAGAAGAGTTAATGAATTTTTTGAGAAAATAGTAGCTTAAGAGATATTAGCTAACCCTCTTAGCCTAAATCCCTATTCTGATCAGCTTGTGTGGATAGCCAACAGTTCGGGGTCTTATACCATTAAGAGCAGCTACAACCAAATACATAACAGAGCAGCAATCCTCATCAAACCTAACACATCTCCTTTCTACCAAATTCCAAAATCCCTATGAAACGAGATATGGAAACTCCCTACCTTCCCCAAAATTCGATTCCTACTATGGAATATATGTAGCAATGCTCTTCCAACAAAGGAAAACCTGTATAAAAGACACATGATACCTGATCCAACTTGTCAAATTTGTGGTCATGCACCAATGACAGTAGAGCATCTCTTCCTCCTATGCAACTAGACAAAAACCTTATGGTTAGCCCTTAATTTCCAAGCCAACACATCTCTAGCAAATATTACCTGAATCGACAAATGGATCTTCGAAAATCTCACCTCAAGAGCAGGACCTAAATCGAAAACCCTCTTCGCAAGCCTGCCGTGGCAGATCTAGAGGACCCGCAACTCAGCGGTTGTCCAAGGAATTTCGCCTAATCCAACTAACACCCAAGAATAGGCACGAACTGTTGCTGCTCTATACACAAAATGGTGCGCCAGGGGGATGAGCGACAACAGAGGATCAACACAAAGCCCAAATAGCACACTAAAATGGAACCCACCTAGTACAAGTGAGCTAAAGCTGAACATTGACAGCTCCTGGTGTGCCTTGACGACGGCGAGATCGGTGGCTGGTGTGTGTAGGAACGCTGCTGGTCTTCTTGTCACAGGCTTCACCAAGAGGATCCATGTGCCGTCCATTTGGGTAGCCGAAACCCTAGCTGTGAGAGAAGCTCTGTTATGGGTTAAATAGAACAGAAACACATGAACTAATCTTTAGTAGGAAGCTAAGGGCAGGTGATCTTATCTTCAAACCACTTATCCCTTGTGCGTTGCTTACCGAGCTGGGAAGAGCCCCCTTGGCCGGCCCAGTCCATTGTGGAGGATTGCAAAAGCTTACTAGCCCAGCTAAGTGGAATTTCGATCATCTATGAGCCTTGGGTCACTAAAGTCCATCGAGCAAATTCTCTTCCTAGTAATTGGTTATCACATCCTCCTCAGCCTTTAATTTTAATCTTTTGTTTAGATGTTCCAACTGACGATGCCCCTTTAGTGGGCTAGCAATGAATTTACAATATTTTGACCCAAAAAAAAAAAAATTTGCCGAAAGCCTAAACAGGTCCCACCTGCTTTAGGCTTTCGGCATTTTCGGAATGCTATTCCTCTCAATTAATGAATTTTGGCTAGTTGCCTATTTTACCCTCAAAATATTACGAAAAGTCCAATTTTACCCATTTACAAAACAAAATCCTAACTCTCTCTCTCTCTCTCTCTCTCTCTCTCCGAAATGCTTTCCCTCTTTTGCTCTCAACTCCATCACACGACGGCCGATCTCTCTTCTTCGTCTCTCTCTTTTTGCGATTTGCTTGACAACTTTCGTCTTTAGGCAAGAAGGGTTCATCTTCGGTGGGACACACACACACACACACACACACACACACACTCTCTCTCTCTCTCTCTCTCTCTCTCTCTCTCTCTCTCTCTATATATTGAGGTCATGTAGGTGCATCTTCATCTTTGGATCTCCTCTTGCATTTGGTTTCTACTCTGTTCGTCTTTATTTTGTCTCAATGCTGCGCTAATACTACCATAAAAGTGTCATGGGTGAATCCACTGTCGGTATAATGCAAATTGCGTTTTAAGTGGGATCTATAGGGTTGTTCCCTTCGTAAAAAAAAAAAAAAAAAGCTTCTCTTTTTGGTGATTGGAAGGCATCGAGGTTTATCATCCCACTTACATTGGCCTTTGAATGACCCGGGTGACTTCTTTTTTTATTTTTTATTTTGTGGGATTGCCTTGAATAATTGAAGTGTTAGGGATTTTTGTTTGTAAGTGGGCTATTTGCGTTGCTATATCTCTGGAGTTACTTCAGGTTCTTGATTACAATTTGTGTGGGATTGCTGTTCTATGGGGTAGCTTTATTTGAATTTACGTCTAATGATATCCTCCTTGGGAAGAGATTTGCTCTCCTAACATGAAGTGCATTTATGTTGTAATAATTGGTTGCACTTCTAGTAAACAAAAGGGCAGTATGGGGGGCAATTTTTTTTTTTTTTTTGCACCGATGAACTTCTTCCCTGGAGCCCTCTTCGAAGAACAAGATAGATATAAATTAGGGAGGACACTGAGAAAAGAAATATGAGTTGTATTTCATTTTGATGTCATATTTTAGGAGGCAAGTCGTGGTTATTTCACTGTCCACATAATGATGTGAGGAGTGTTTCTAGTGAAGTATTGACACACGAGCAAGATCGACTCTCTATATGGAGCTTTTCATGTTGCCCATTAATGTCAATATTCTTTCAAAATAGTCCCGAATGTTGCTTCCTCGCTTGCATCTAATCTTTATGATAAAGGCTACACGGAGTGCAGCAATTTAGTTGACTTGCCAGTTACATGGAGGATTTTGAAGCAGCTATTGAATGGTTTTTCAGTTCTCATAAGCTGGAAGTATCTACAAGTGTTGTGTACGATTGTTAGCTTTTATAAAATGATACACACATGCAATCACTGTTGCATTAATTCGTTGGTTAGGAAAAATATCTTATTGTTGTTCATATGTTGATAAGATATGCACATACACCACTAATCCGGTAACGGAATTCACTCTCCATGTGTTAGATTCTCTATGTTGCTTAGACATGTAAAAACATTTTGTAAGTTGTGCATTGAACAAATTGAAAAAGACAATCATCCTACAAACAACAAAAGAGATGGATGGACAGTCATAATTAGTAAGTTTGAGGAGCTAGCAGGCAAAAAGTATGATAAACAACAAATGAAAAGTAAGTGGGATAACCTCAAAAAAGAATAGAAAAGATTGAGGTCATTGCTTTACAATGAAACTGGATTAGGATGGGATGCAAAGAAGAAGACCACTGATGTGAGTGATGAATGGTGGGAGAGTAAAATTTAGATTTTCCTCACTTCTTTTTTAACTTTCGTGTTAAGCTCATCTTTAATGATACAACTTATGCAAATACTTCATTATAACAGGCCAATCCAAAGTTTAAGGCTTTTAGGATGAAAGACATACATCTTGATTTTGAAGTAAAGTTAGATATGATGTTCAAAGATACAGTTGCTACTTGAGGAATCATATGAGATCCTGCACAAGATTTATGTATTGATAATGATATGGAGGTCACACAACCTAGTATTGATGATGTTGTGGGGTCTACTGATGAAAACTTAGATGATCATGTGGATGAAATCGTTGTTGAACCAACTGGAATTCAAACCCATAAAAGAGCCGTGCAGACTTTAAAGATGCAAGTTTAAGGAAAGAAAGATAAGAAATTAAGCACAAGAGAAGAGCTCAGAACACAAATTAACGGGCTACTTACAGTTGTTGAGAGTATGAGTACTACCACTGCTGCATCTAAAGCAACCAATTTAGTCGGTCCTTACGAGGACCTCATAGAGATATTGGATTCCATACCTGAGATTGTGAAAGACGAAGACTTGTACTTTTTTGCAATTTTTCATTTAAAGGAAAATATAGATAATAGGAAAGTTTTCATGAGCTTAAAGGATAATGCAAAGAAAGTAAAATATCTCAAATATAAATTGAGAAGAGAATCAAGTCTTCGTAAATAGGATGTTAGCATCTTATTGTTTCAAGTTTGAAGCTTAGTCATTCCACTTTGTTTCTATCTATGGATCTTTATTTGCAGTCCTTGTAGACCTAATTTCAATTAGTGTTTAATGTTAGAATTATTTTCATTTGGTGTTCTCTTAATGTGATAGTTTGCATATATGTGATGATTAATACATTGTTTTTCTTCATATTTTGTTACTTGAAGCAGTTATGAATGATTCACATACAAGGGAAAATCATGAGCAAGAGGAAAATGAATTATAAGATCTTGTCTCAATCACTGAAGTTATAATTCTTCACCAAGCGACCAACCTTTGCAAACAACCTTGCATGAACTCAACATATACAAGTTATGTATGGTTAAAAGAGTTGATTTATGAATATGCTAATCTAATAAGGTGCTACAATATGTTCAGAATGCATAAAAATGTATTTAACAATTTAACGCATGATTTAGTAACACGTTATGGCCTTCAAGGATCTAGGAATACTGATGTTAGAGAAATGGTTCTTTATATTTTAAGACATGGTATAGGTAATAGGTTAGCACAATAGCATTTTTAACGTTCCGGGGAAACCATAAGTATGCACTTTAACTTAGTTTTAGATAAAGTATATGATATGAGAAAAGATTTGATTCAACCAATTGATCGACAATATAGAAAAGTTCTAGAGAAGATCAGGAAAGATCGACGATTTTATCCATATTTTAAGGATTGCATTTAAGCTATTGATGTTACACATATTCCAGCGATTGTACCTACGTATGATCAAATTCATTTTATTGGTCGAAAAGGAACATCAACTTAAAACATGTTAACCATATGTAATTTTAATATGAAATTTGTCTATGTTTGGGCCAGTTGGGAGGGACAAGCTCATGATACTCATATCTTTTATGAAGCTATTAGAAGACATGACGCACATTTTCTCCATCCTCCTCCAGGTATGTTATTTAATGGTTTAAATACATCTATATATCTAATTGGAATATGTTGATTAAATTTACAATATATTTATATAGATAAATATTACTAAGTAGATGCTGGATATCCAAATCCAATTGGTTATTTTGGGCCATATAAAGAAATTAGATATCAATTGCCAGAGTTTCGAGAAGGTCCTTCACCTACGGGATATCGAGAAGTGTTCAACCGTGCCCATTCCTTGCTACGCTCAACAATTGAGCGAGCCTTTGGTGTATTAAAATAGAAGTGGGGGATTTTAACTCCTATGCCAAGTTATCCGTATGAAAAGCAAGTGCAAATTGTCGTAGCGACAATGACTTTGCACAATTATATATGAAGAAATAATGTGCAAACGTGCAATTGATACCTAGAATTCTAGATGGACTAAATTATGTGCATGCATTCATTATTGAATGACATGAATCAACCTTATTGCATGACATGCATAAGCAATATTAAACTATATGCAATGGAATTAAGTAATAATTAATCCTAAATGCATTCTATTCTATATGAGATGATGAATAAGATGAATTCCTAAAGACATTTGATTTATTAAATGACGTGCAATGTGCAACATGAACATTATAGAACTAATCATGAATTAACTCTTACAATTAAATGCAATCTATATGAAATATGGATGCAACATTTTTTTGGTATTTTCTTTAGGAGTAAGTAGTAGGATACTTCCTAAATCTACGCGATGACTTAAATTAACTAGGACATAATATATGTATTCCTAGTCAGGCATTAAATAAAATTCATGGTTTCCTAAATTGCTATATGATTCCTAATGCTATAAAATTCTAAATTAGGAAACATGATGCACCTAATCTAATGATGTTAACGAAATAATTTGAGTGCTTTTAATAATTATTAAGATTAAACTTAGCTAATTAAATATCACTTCATGACGCATAAAAGAGGAAAAATTTAATTAGGGTTCAATATTCCAGCTCAAAGATTCGATTCCCCATTTAAGATATTCTCAACAAATTCAAGATCAATCAAAATAGGATATCAAATATTTTAATCTATCTAAGATGTGCAAGGGGATATATGCGAGGTAATTTATTCAAAGATTACATGTTCCAAAATAGGAAGCGAGCTAAATCGGATAATGCGTTACCTAATTTTACCTCAGGCGTGATAACGATGTGAACCGGCGACGAGGTAATCGACAGCGTACAGCGAACAGCACCGGCAGGAGCGATCAACAAGGGACGATCACAGCGGGGCCCGAGATCAACAATGACACTGGCGGGACAAATCAGACGGCATCAGCAAATTGGGTGGCAGCGACTGGGACCAACAGGGGGCACCGGTTCGAGCAGCGGTGATGCGAGGCTGACAGCAGCGACGTCGGGACCTGGGCAGTGATGGGACCATTGTCGGGGACAGTGACTGGGTCCTTACGGGGGCAAACAGCACCGACTAGTGGGGGCGAGCGGCAATGCCAGCGGGTTCTGGGCAGTGCTGGAGACTGAGAACGGCAGCTGATCAGAGGCGGACGGAAGGCGAGCTTAGGTGGCCCCGGGGACCAGTCAGGGGACGGCGGCAACGCCAGGTTTGGAGGAGATAGCTGGAGAGAGGGAGCTTGCCGTGGGAAAATCCGAGTGCTTTTACTTCTTTTTTTCTTTCCTCCGAAGGTTGATTCAAAATTGGCATTAAGTACAAGCAAATCAGAGAGAGATATTCCTATTCGATCCAAAGGTGTGCGCAAATTGTCAGAATTAAGCAATTCAAAGCAACCGTCGGATACACGGCCAATTTGATAAGTAATTTTATCAATAATATTGCAGCGAATCAGAGAAATGTCAAAATTAAGCAACCGTCGGATACACAGCCAATTTGATAATCTTATTTGGTAAGGTTCGGGGAGATACAGTGAAATTATCAAAATTCAGGTGTGAATGAAATGTCGGCTGCTTTTATAGGAATTTCAGCTCGCCACAACAGGTACTGACCCAATTAAAAGTTACATAATTAAACAATACGTACGAAGACGAAATATGTCAGAAATCGTTCATTTCTTAATCTTACAGTGAGAATGAGAAACGACAGTCATTCGCCCTACTTTTTCCTTTTTATTCACGCTAACGTAATGGGTGAATAGATTCAGTTTTGTGTCAATGCAGAGTCTACGGTAGCCTCTCATCACGAATCCCATTTTTATACTGGACTTTCTTCAAAGGGAAGGAACACAAGCTTCGCCATTTCACTCCCTGGTATATTCAAAACGAAAACCCAAGTATGCTTGAACATAAGCCACATGGGAAAGCAAGTTCAAGACGAGTCACCAGATTAGAGCAAGGCAGCGTCCAAAGCATCCCGAAAGAATGTCGAAAGGTATCCAACAGACCTCCCAACATGCAACCAGAAGCCGCCTCACCTAGTTTGTCAATGGAGTATCGAGCCATGCCAAGAACCGCAGCAGAATATGGGAAAGCAAATCTTGCGCATCTGATACGAGAGCGACGTGCAGAAATAGATCTATGCCTGAAAAGAAAGACCGAAAAACATGCGAACTTGTGAATGAACTTGAGTAAATGAAAACAAACGAGTGACCAAAGAAGAAGCAGGCTCCATAGCCGACATTTGACAATGCGGATACATGCACTGCAGAATCATTTCACAGAGCTTCTTTAATGAGATATAATCGACTATGACCATGACCGGTAGCCGTTACAGTCACTCCAAAGTAAGATGACAATAGTAAATCATTGTCAACTCAATTCGTTCGGTAGATTATAGCAGAAATTCAAATGCGGATTGCGTTTTTGGAGTAATTGTCATGGACTTGTATTGTCAGAATTAACATTTAGAGCATCGAATAAATTACCATGCCTGGTTAGGGTTGCTGATTTCTCTATCGGGCAGCCAAACTCGCTGCCTTTTGGCTGAAATTTGTGATGACTAGAACGGATATTAGCAGCAAGCTCGGACCACAAATCCAATACAAAGGCAAAGAAAAGGTACGTGATTCTAGCAAAGTAACTCATTCACTATTTTCTATATCACAAGATCATGAATTATTAAGTATAAATTCCGAAAATCAGAGGGGAAAGGCAGAACATAAATTCGGATGAACCTCCGTCTTTGACTTTTCCTTTGGAAAGTTGATCGCACCAGAAAATATGGTACTTAAGAGGATTGTTCTCTGAACTTTTCTATCAAACAGTGTTCCAACTACAAATCATCTCTAATTTCAAAGTTTGGCCATACCTGTTCAATTTTGCATCACTTCCAATCTCTTTGTAACAGAAATTAGACTGCATTCCCAAAAGAAACTGTTTTGTCTTCGTAATCTGGAAGAGATCTTACAAGTGTACTGGGCTTGATCGGGTCAGGATGTGCGGGAGCACAACAGAGATTTGGGCCGACTGCGATGATAGAGTTTCGACTTATTCATCAGCAAAGAATTATTCAGTAAACCCAACACATATTCTAAACTATATCTGGACGTCGCATATATCTGGTGAGTCTCACGAGGCACCCGTCACTTTTAATGAATCAAATTCTAGTTAGTACATATACCGCACCTCATGTATATTGTGTACAACCTGAAAGGGTAAAATGGGAGTCGCCCACAGTGCTTTGAACTTTAAGACTCAAGACTGACGACAATCGCTGCCTAATATCTGGTCTAGATCGAGGTCGGGCGAACCGATTTGGACTAGATAAGGTCCCAGCAAGCATTGTGACGGAGCTCGCATGGTTGCTGCTAGAAGAAGCAAAGAGGCAATGGCGGTAGCGGCAACTAGAGGTGGAGAGAGAGAGAGAGAGACTCTTGTGAGGTGAACGTGAGTGAATAGAAGGTACAAGAAGAAAGAAAGGGAGGAGAAAGTAGGGGTGAGTATTTTTTTAGGGCAGAACCGAGAATCAAAAAATCAAATCGATTCCCAGGTTCCAAGTTCTAAGGTATGCAAGCAAGATAGTAACAAATGTTCAAAAAATTAGAGAATCTATTCTGACAAATAGTTTCCATGTAGAACTTGAAACAATTTTTTTTTTTCTTATTCCATATTTTCGTGCAATCTTGCTGGATTCCACAGATTCCGATAATGAATGTATGATCTGGAACCACTAATCTGAACTTCCATTTCCAACATATCAATGAATGGAACTTTTATTTTGTTAATGTTTCATATTTTTTGCGTATCTAAATATAAATTATGATAGGTGGATTGTAGAAGTAAATAGTTGTGATTAGAAGTGACGAATCATTACAATCATTCCATTAAAAATACAGGCGAAACTTGATATAACTCTAAAACTGACTATGAAACATGTGACAGGATAAATTCCAAATTCTAAAATATGCATGGTAGATTCTAAGTTCCAATATTTACGAATTGATTTTGACGGGTTGGTTTTAGGTTCTAAGTATAACTTAAAACAATCTTGAAATCGAAAACCCCTCACCCCTTAGAGAAAGAGATGGGTATAGGATATGGAAGCAAATATGTCTTTTGAGTTTGGAGGAAATGCAAATTATTTTTTCTGAAGTGACGATGATTTTTATATGTGGGTTCTAATCTCATCATAATTTTCATTATTTTCCTTTTACTATTATATTTACAATTAGAGGACTTGTAACGAATTTATCATTGAAATTTATTAGAATTTTTTTTAAGGGATAAATGTACTTGGAGATTCTAAAATTTGACACGAAAGTACAATTGAATCATAAGACTCATAAAAAGTGCAATCAAGTTCTAAACTTGTTAAATTGGTGCAATTGAATATTTTTGTTAACTTTGTCCAACATAGCTAATAGAAAATGTTGACATGATATTTTTAAATATTTTCTCTTTTCTATGTGGCGATGAGATGGCTAAAACATGAAACATAAAGCAAAAATGACATTGTTTTCATTCAAATAATATTTTTAGTACAAAGGTTTCTCACCCTTTTTTAATTTAGCTTATGTTATAATTTAATTTAAATAAAACATGTATCAAAAATTAGATTTGGATTGTCATTTTAGTCACACCATCGAGAATATAATACATAAAGCTACTCTCAGTATTTTTGTTAGCCAAGTTGAATAGAATTAACAAAAGGATTCGATTGCAATAATTGACAAGTTTTGAGACTTGATTGCACTTTTTATAAATTTTAGAACTCAATTACATTGGTGTGACATATGTAAAGACTTTTAGTATTCTTATCCCTTTTTGAGCCATAAACCCATCAAAGATTGTCCGAAAGTGTTACTGAACAAATGCAAATGATACATGATTATTTTACAAAAGTAAAGTGGAACAGCTCTCCATCGAGTAAAAGCAATAATTGCCTTCGTATTGTTGATGCTAAAAAGATGAAACTTTATCTCGCTACTAAATTGCGGCTAGCTCACGTGCAAAGTACGCTATATTTATAAGATCCTATGAATGCTTTAAGTAGAAATAACGCACGAAAATGACAAACACGAATGGTCCAAATTTGAGAGAAAAAGCAAAATGAAAAATTATACAATTAACTTTAAAATTATTATTTAGATATCAATTCAATCTTTTCAATCTTATTAATTTAATCCTAAATCTTTTAAAGAAATTTCAATATAGTCATTGCGGTAAATTTTTGCAAAATAAGATTGATATGGCAGTCTAGATATCTCTAACTTTTTAATCTTATTGTATAAATGCCAATTTAATTATCAGCTTTTTCAAGACACGAATTACTTAATTTGTTGGTGAAAAGTATTCCTAAACCTACCTACAATATCCTTGAAACTAATACTAGTTGTTAATCGACTTTCCATCTTAAATAAAGTAACTTTTTTTTTCACTTTCAACATTAAAATGATGGGGCACGCCTACTATTCAATAGTTCAACTTTTGGTACTTGCTTTTTAACTTTATCAAACGAGTTCATGGTCTTACATATAATTAAACCGCACGTCACCTGGGGCAATGCAATGATTAAATGGTCGAGTGGTCAAGATAAAAGAACACTTTAATTTTTCAAAAGGTTAAAAAGAAAGAAGAACACGTGAAATCACCTAGAAAAGTGTGATTGGCAAGTTTGCTCCGCTGCGCGTGGAAATTTTGGATGAGTTTATTAAATACCAAAAGCTCCAAATCGGTACTCTCTAATTGATACGCTCATATCACACTTATCCTAAACAAATTTTTATGTCACAAAAAATTTCAAATTGATACACACATATCACATTTATTTCAAATTGATGTACCTACACCATATTTATCTCAAAAAATTTGAATCTATCTTATTGGCTATCATTTTCTTTTAAAAATGGAATTAAAGCGACATGAGTATACCCATTTGAGATAAATGTGATACAAATGTACCGGTTTAGGATTTTTTTTACTACGCAAAAATTATCTGGAGAAATGCGGTAGGAACATATTATTTTTGGAGTTTTTGTGAACCAATAAAATTTGAGGATTTTGATAGTATTAACCATTAAAATTAACAACCCAATTTTAATGGGTCAAATGTTAGTGTCGTGTGGGTCCCACTAAACGGATCGTTGCAAATGTATTTTAGTATCGCATGTCCAAATTCATGGCATACTTTTTGATAGGCAAATCGGTACCAATCTTGTAATCATGTCCAAATTCATGGCATACTTTCTGATAGGCAAATCGGTACCAATCTTGTAATCATGTCCTCGAGCATGATAAGATTCATATCCATGGCCAGGCCTTGAGAAAGCATTGCTTTCTCCCCTGCATCCACTTAAGTCTCTGTGTCAAAGACAGAACTGTTCAGAAAGTCCCGAGTAAGAGCAGTGTCCAACAGAGATATTCCTCTGTATTAAATTGCCAACTCGATCGAAGGGAGGATAAGAATGGAATCCAAAGAGGAAGGGGACAAACGAACACAATCCCATGCACGGAACAGTGCTTTGAATAAACCTCGCTTCGCGTTTCGCGGAATACGAAGAGCATCGGGCTTAGGAATCCGATTTGGTCCCAAATTGATTCCTTGGTCGAAGAGCCTCTGATTTTCAAAAGGAGAGTAGATAGGGCGTCCAAATCCCTTTAGGCACACGCATATCGCTCTGGATCAGGATTATCTCGACAGGACAAATGCCCCAATTCGACCGGTTCACGGAGTTTACTTGGTGTTGCATGGACTCACAAGAAATCGAGGCTTTATCCTGGATTATCAAACGATATCACTCAATAAATCTAGTTTATTCAAGTCTCATCATATGTGAGGGTTGATATCCATTATCGGTACATGTAACATACTTAGTGAATTGTTTCTAATGGTTAAAGAGAAAAAAAAGACCAAGCGATTGAAGGTGTTGCGTGTTTTTTATTATCTGCGAGCTTGTTTTACGATACCGTGAATTTTATACTCTAATGTCAAGGAATTTAACACGAATGCTTCTTATTTTATTTTTAGGTGAATATTTAGAGTTAGGTGAGCATTGTTTAAAATAAAGCCAAATACCACAAAAAACCTCAAAGTATGTCTACTGTGATAAAAATATTCCAATTTTTTTTTTTTAATGTCATCAAAACTCCTAAATTTGCCAATTGTGACACTAATACCACCAACTTTTTTGTGTCATGAAAAACGTATTTACCCTCTATTTCAATTCTCATTTAAGACATACTTGTTACACTTATATAAATTTGGGACTTTTTATAACACAAAAAAAAAAAAAAAATCGAGGCATTAGTGTCTCAATGGACAAGTTTAGGGTTATAAGTAACACAAAAAAAATAATAATGATAATTAACCCAGACGTTTTTTGTTTAATGATAATTGGTGACCACCTATTTATTTATTGGAACAGCACTTACTAATGTCACCCCGTGATGGAGTGAAATGTATCCGTCTCGTTTTTTGGCCACATGACAAGGTTTGTTAACTTAATTGCCAACTGTAATGTTGGACTCTCTGAAACATTCCTAAGGTAAGTATCGGTCTAATCTTCAACTATCGATGGACGACAAGAAACATGAAAGAAGCTGTCGTATTGAAGCTGAATTAGTTAGGGTTTATCGCAACGTCCAGCAGAAGTCTCATATCTCAACTTAGAGGTACCACGCTCCAAATAGAAGCTCAATAACATGCGACATAATGCCAATGATAGTCCCTCCATACTTACTAAAAATTCAAAATCGTCCATTTACTCTATTTTTGAAAATAGTATCGGTATATTTTAAAGTATCCATCGTTACCCTCTTTGTAAAAGTACCATGCAATCCTGATGTAGACATTGAAACACATGCTCGAATGGATTAATTGCCCATCAGCAATTTTTTTTTTTTTTTTTTTGTAAAAAAAAAAAGTAACAATGAGAGTCAAGGAAGCAACTACATTTGTCTATGGTCACCATCACATTGGACACGACCACCGCGAGTGGCGGCCATGGTTGAGAGGGAGGGAGAGAGAACACTAAGGCAAGCGACCACCGTCATGCCCGAAAAGGCTACAAACAAAGGCAAGGATGGTCCAAAGGCCTACAAATGCAAAGTTTGAGTTCTTAGCGGGACTCTAAGGTCAATATATCAAAATTTCTAAGAATGTATGGATCATTTTGAACCAAGAAAAGTAAAGGGGTTGGTTTTATATTTCGAGCAAGAGTATATAGACTACTCGTAAACTTACATTTACTCAAAATGTTTAACATCTATGTGTTTCACCAGAAATGGGTGTTGACCTAAATAGTGAAAAATCTTTCACCAGAAAAATTAAATTTTGATTTTTAATGAAATGGGTTTAGTGGCAATTATGGATAGGAACCCATGGCTTTTATAGTGAAAATGAACAAGAAACTCAAAAGAAAAGTAATGACAATGATGACTAAAATTGAACATGAGGGGACAATTAATTAATAAGATGATAATAAGTACGCTGGGAATAAGCGTTTTTGATTACGAATGTCTTCAATTATTACATGCACCTCCAATTTTATAGCTTACTAATTACATCCGTTTCCAGTGGCCATCCATCCAACTTGAAAGGGAGAGGTGGGGGTTCAAATCTCCACATTCTTAGGGGGGATTGGGGTAGGGACAATTTCATTTCAGGAGTGGGTTTCGACTCTCATGCTCTGTAAGGAGGCAGGGCAAAAGTTTGAGAGTGAGTGTTAGAGTAGAATTAGAGTAGGACCGACAAAAAAAAATAATTACATCCGTTCACTAGCAGTTACTACTCTAAGCACAATTACAACTGCATTCACAAGATTTCAAGCCTCCTATTCACACGTAGGTCTCATCCAAAAATAGTTACAACTTCCAATGCCGCGGGGTTACTCGACAATCGCTTGGTGTTCGTGCTTTCAATTTGCATCCTGATCTTGGTGTCCTCTTGTTCTCAACCCTTAGCCAAAATTTAAAATGGTTAACCTTTTATATGATGAGCCTCATTAAACAATTCCATTGATATCGATATTGCCTCTACATCACTTGTCTGATGTCGATATCAATGACGCACAATTCTCAATAAATCTCTCTCGTTGATATTGATTGCTTTATGCGTTGTAACACTTTTAGTAATTAATATTCCTTGGTCGATTAGTCCTCATAATGCGTCGATCATAGTGAATTGGTTATTTATTTTTTTTATGTGAATACAATGCATCATGACTCATTACAGAACTTGGCCTAGCGGGTCTCCACGTGCACCTCAACAAATGCATGACATTTTTCTATCTAATCATATTTGCCAAACGCCGATTCACTCATTTGACCAGCGCATCTAAATCCCACTACGTGATGGATGAATAGTGTCATCCTCTTCTCCTTTTTGGCTACGTGACAAGGTTTGTTAACTTTCCAACTGTAAAAATTTGGACTCTCTGATTTCCTGCGAAAGCATCCATTGACGGTAAGTACCAGTCTCATCTTCAACTAATGAAGAAAGTAAAAGAAAGAATAAAGGAGCAAAACGACAATTAACGAAGGATTGTTGAATAATGAAGCATTAAGCTTCCCCACTTTAATCAATTACTAATCCCTTTGCTTTAGAACCTCTATGATTGAACGACAGCGTAATCTATCTTGCATGAACTGTGCACACGCACGAGATCAAGCTTTGACGACTAATTTACATTTACCCATCATGATGTCAATAATGCTTTTTGCAAAAGAACTTGCTATGTGATAATCGTCTTACTGAACAGAAAGATCTGGTTAAGGGCTCAAATCACAGAGGTGCTGATTAAGCAACTGTTCTCACGTTGGGCAAGCCCGAATTGAGCATGCGTGATTGGTGTTTCGAGTTACCCATAATAGAACTGGCTCGAGAGTCGAGATGAATAAATTATATGCGCATTGGGACTGGTCTTGGTGTCACATGGATGCTATTTGCTCGAGCAAAATATTTATTATAAGGAGAGGCCCCATGATCATTTTCACTATTTGGCGCACTCGCGGAGGTACTTAGAGGACAGGTGAAGCTTCATGGAAGACAGAAAACGGAGGTGTCCTTGCCTGTCTTTTTAGCACCCTACATTTGGGAAGAATAAAATAATAATAATTGCAAAGATTTATTAAAAAAAATGAAATTTTGAAAGAATCTTTGAACAAAAGGCTTCTCTCTTTTGAAATAGTAGAACAGTTGCTGTCCAAGACCCCCAATCATGCAACTTTTCATGTAATCATGCTCAGTCCCAATTCAACTCAATTTAGATAATGGGAAATGGGTAGTGGGACTCGATCTAATCTAATTAGTTAGAAGGACCCCACAAAGAATTCTAGCAAAAGGGTCACAAAAAGAAGAAAATCTTATCGCACCACCATCGGAGTCATAATCGAATGGGACTATTAAAACCATTGACGGTCGGATCGAGCTAAATTCATGAAACCTACAAATAAAATAAATAAAAAAAGTGAATGACAAGCACTGGAAAACAAGCCGACCCCTCTCTTGCGCAATTGAATTGCCAACTTGATTTGATCAGCAAAACACTTAATATCCTTTCACAAGACAACACTTGATTCGACATTTCAAAGCACTCATTTTCAAAGCTTGATTCCGCCGAGAGCAAGCAAACATTGTAAGCCGCCGTGATCGATTTTACCTTTGGCTAATCCGGATTCTTCCTCGTGATGCGCATGGAATAAAATCATTGACGGTTAGGATTGAGCTAAATTCATGAAATCTACAAATAAAAAAAAAAAGTGAATGACAAGCACCGAAAAAACAAGCCGATCCCTCTCTTACGCGATTGAATTGCCAACTTGATTTGATCAGCAAAACACTTATCCTTTAACAAGACAACACCTGATTCGACATTTCAAAATACTCATTTTCAAAGCTCGATTCCGCCAAGACCAAGCAAACGTTATAAGCCGCCGTGACCGATTTTACCTCTGGCTAATTCGGATCCTTGCTCGCACATGGAATGCTTTAAAATTTTCACGAAAATGTTCTTCAAATTTACACACGTGGCAAGGACTTCTCGTGGTGAAATAGATTTAAAGAAATAAATAAATAAAACGAGCCTATTGCTTACGTGAATCCCCTCTGGTCTTTTCACAGTAAGTGAGTGGGGAAATACCAACAGCGAAAACGACAATGCCCATGAAAAGAGAAACAGACAACATAAGAAAAAACAAAGAAAACTAAAAATTAAAAATTAAAAAAAAAAAAATAAAATAATCAGAAAAAAAAAAAAAAAAAAAAAGCCAAGAAAACGACAATATAATCAGTCCCCTCCCTTCACTCTTCTCCAACACTTCACTCTTTTCTCTTCTCTCCATCCCTCATCTCGAAATCCCGCTCTTCTGCTCCTTTAGCAAATATAGAAAATGCGCCCCTTCTTGCTCCTCCTCCTCCTCCTCCTCCTCCACCTCCGCCGCGGCGCCGCCGCCTCCGCCGCCCCCGCCGCCCGCCTGACGGAGCCCCTCGCCCTCCTCTCCATCAGGGCCGCCGTCACCGGCGACCCCAGTCCGCCCTCTCCTCCTGGACCTCCGCCGCCGCCTCCAACGGCAGCAGCCACTGCTCGTGGCGGGGCGTCACGTGCGACGCCCGGCGGCGCCACGTGACCGCCCTCGACCTCTCGTCCCTCGACCTCGCCGGCGCCCTCTCCCCGGACGTCGGCCACCTCCGCTTCCTCACCTCCCTCTCCGTCGCCGCCAACCAGCTCTCCGGCCCCATCCCGCCGCAGATCTCCGCCCTCGTCGCGCTGCGCTACCTCAACCTCTCCAACAACGTCTTCAACGGCACGTTCCCGCCCCGGCTCGGCCTCCTCCGGAGCCTCCGCGTCCTCGACCTCTACAACAACAACATGACCGGAGACCTCCCCGTCGCCGTCGCCGGGATGTCCCAGCTCCGCCATTTGCACCTCGGGGGGAACTACTTCGGCGGGAGGATCCCGCCCGAGTATGGCCGGTGGGAGTTCATCGAGTACCTGGCCGTCTCCGGCGACGAGCTCACCGGCGCCATCCCGCCGGAGATCGGGAACCTGACGACGCTGCGAGAACTCTATCTCGGGTACTACAACAGCTACGACGGAAGCTTGCCCCCGGAGATTGGTAACCTGACTCAACTCGTCAGGCTCGATGCGGCTAGCTGCGGATTGTCCGGCGAGATACCGCCTGAGATTGCCAAGCTGCAGAATCTCGACACTCTGTTTCTTCAAGTGAATGGGTTTGCAGGGTCTCTGCCGGCTGAGATAGGCTACTTGAATAGCCTCAAGTCTCTGGATTTGTCCAACAACATGTTCTCGGGAGAGATTCCCGAGTCCTTCTCTCAGCTGAAGAACCTGACCCTCCTGAATCTCTTCAGGAACAAGCTGAATGGTGAGATTCCTGAGTTCATTGCTGATTTGCCCGAGTTGCAGGTTCTGCAGCTGTGGGAGAACAATTTCACTGGCAGTATTCCTCGGGGTTTGGGCAAGAATGGGCATCTCCAGATCGTTGATCTCTCGTCGAATAAATTGACGGGTAATCTTCCTCCTGATTTGTGTTATGGTAATCAGCTTCAGATTTTGATTGCTCTTAGCAACTACCTGTTGGGCCCTATTCCTGAGTCTCTTGGGAAATGCCGGTCCTTGGAGAGGATCCGAATGGGGGGAACTACCTCAACGGGTCGATCCCGAGAGGGCTATTCGGGTTGCCGGAGCTGAACCAAGTTGAGTTTCATGATAATCTCCTTGTTGGAGAGTTTCCTGTGAGCGATGATTCGATATCTTTGAAGCTTGGTCAGATTACTCTCTCGAACAACAAACTTGGTGGGTCTTTGCCACCGACTATTGGCAACTTCTCAGGGGTCCAAAAGCTCCTCCTGGATGGCAATAACTTCTCGGGACAAATCCCACCTGAAGTAGGGCGTTTGCAGCAGCTTGCCAAGATTGATTTCAGCAGCAACAGGTACTCCGGTCCAATTCCGGCCCAAATCAGCCAATGCAAGCTGTTAACCTTTGTTGACCTCAGTGGGAATGAGCTCTCCGGTGAGATCCCGAACGAAATCACCGGTATGAGGATATTGAACTACTTGAATTTGTCGAGTAATAACCTATCCGGCAGCATTCCCCCGTCTATTTCCACCATGCAGAGCTTAACTTCTGTTGATTTCTCGTACAACAATCTGTCTGGTCTAGTTCCGGGTACCGGCCAGTTCAGTTACTTCAACTACACTTCGTTTCTCGGTAACCCTGAACTCTGTGGACCATACTTAGGCCCTTGCAAAGATGGAGAAGCGAATGGAACCCATCAAACGCATGTCAAAGGGCCACTTTCTGCTTCAGTGAAGCTCCTCCTTGTCATCGGGTTGCTCGTGTGCTCTATCATCTTCGCGATCGTGGCAATAATCAAGGCCAGATCGCTGAAGAAAGCCAGCGATGCCAGGGCATGGAAGTTCAGCGCCTTCCAGAGGCTGGACTTCTCTTGCGGGGATGTCCTGGATAGCTTGAAGGAGGACAACATCATCGGGAAAGGCGGCGCGGGGATCGTGTACAAAGGCAGCATGCCGAATGGCGATCATGTCGCCGTGAAAAGGCTGCCCGTGATGGGAAGAGGGTCTTCCCACGATCACGGATTCAACGCTGAAATACAAACTCTGGGAAAAATCAGGCACAGGCACATTGTAAGGCTACTGGGATTTTGCTCAAACCACGAAACCAATCTTCTGGTCTATGAGTACATGCCTAATGGGAGCTTGGGCGAGGTTCTTCATGGCAAGAAAGGAGGCCACTTGATCTGGAGCGTGAGGTATAAGATTGCCCTGGAAGCTGCGAAAGGGCTCTGCTATCTTCACCACGACTGTTCGCCTCTCATTGTGCACAGGGATGTGAAGTCCAACAACATCCTGCTCGACTCTGATTTTGAAGCCCACGTCGCCGACTTCGGCCTCGCCAAGTTCCTTCAAGATTCGGGCGCATCCGAGTGCATGTCAGCCATTGCTGGGTCCTATGGATACATTGCGCCAGGTACCGTTCAAACTCAATACTTTTCAGAGATCAATCACGTCTTGCGAAAAGCATGTTTTGATCATGAGAATCGTCTTTCGGTTAATCATAGGATCTTCTCTTCTTGATTTTTAGTAATTGATAAGTTAGAGGTTATGTTTTTCACCGATGATGATAATAGCACTATACTTAAAATGACAAATTTTTCCCCTGCGCATTGGTGAATAAATTTCCAGAATGGGCGGATTCTTCTTTTGAGTTTTGAGTACACTTCATTGCAATCATGAAGATGGGTTGTATTTATGTCCAGAGTTTCTTGGAGTCACTTCTGCTTTGACTTTTCAGACAAGGATGCAATGTCATAAATTCTGATCTGCCACATAAATGGGAGTCTCTTTACTACAATTCGTTTCTCGAGTTTGGCAGGTCCAAGAGTTCAATTAATCTCATGATTTTATTGGTAACCTACCATAATGACAAAATATCCAACATCTTGTCTCTATATGAAGTTATGAACCCATGCACTGATATTTAGCTGCACCGGAAAGCTCCAAAAGAGATGATCTCTTCGCATTAACCAAATTGGTTTGTTTGTAATTTGGCGATTTTGCTTCTACATCAAGGGAAAACCCAATTGCAAGCACTTTGGAATTTGGGTTTGGTAGAATCTTTAATTCAATTTTGCCTTGCTTGCTTCCCTTTTCCAGAGTATGCATACACTTTGAAAGTGGATGAGAAGAGCGATGTGTATAGCTTTGGCGTGGTCCTGCTCGAACTAGTCACCGGAAGAAAACCAGTTGGGGAATTTGGGGACGGGGTCGACATTGTCCAGTGGGTCCGGAAAATGACCAACTCGAACAAGGAGGAGGTCCAGTTAATCCTCGACCCCAGGCTGAACACCGTCCCACTCCATGAGGCCATGCACCTGTTTTATGTTGCCATGCTCTGCGTCGAGGAACAGGCGGTCGAGCGCCCGACCATGCGGGAGGTGGTCCAGATCCTGACTGAGTTCCCGAAGCCATGCAATGTGAAACAGGACGAACCCTCAACGAGCCCACTGGAGTCTCCCACGAAAGAAGCGAGAGATGGTCGTAGATCCCCACCGCCGCCCCAGTCGCCACCACCGCCGCCCGATCTTTTAAGCATTTAGTAGACTTTCTCGTTTGTGTGGGAGTTCATGCTTATCCAATTTTTCTTTAGCTACGGTTTCGAGGGGGGGGTTTAATGTGTTGGATTAAAAGTCCTTTTGTCTTGGTGTACAGCGAGGGGGGGTTATCTTGTCATGAATCTTTGTCCTTTATCTTGAAGTGTACTTATGGCCTGTGATCTCTGGTTTCTGCTTCATGAATCATCAAGTAAGGGCTTTGTGACTGGTTTTTCTAGCTTTGCAGAGACTGAGATACAGAGTAATCATCAGAGGCAGAGAGAGTAGCAGGAAGTTTTTGAGGAAAGCTTTTTATGAGTTTTGTGCGGAGTCAGATATTGACAAGGACGCATGTAATGTTGGAGGAACAGTAATAATGACAGACCTTACACAACCCAGACACAGCACACAGCACACAGCACAGCACACGTCACAGAGCCTGTCCTTTCAATTACCGAGACGAGAGGGTTTTTCTTCCTCTGGTGGGGAAGTGAAAAACTCCATGGCTTTGGTCTGTGTGCTGTGTCTCTCTCTGCTTCTGCTTCTGCAGAAGGGGAAAATGGACCTCACTTCATTTAAAACTCCCATCTGCCTCTCTTAATAATTCCTCCTCTACCTTGGGTTGCAGGATGAGATGAGATGGTGGCAGAAGGAAATGCCATAGTCAGAAAGGCATCTAAGTGCTATAAATCATGTTGGGTTTCGTATGATCTCACGTCGATGGATAATAAAAAAATAAATTCAGATGTGAAGCTGATAAAAAGTTCTGCAGAAGTGTAACTCCAAGGAGACGAGGCCAAACAAATTCGCATAAAGATAAAAGGCATATCTTTCATCTGATGACCATTTACATACCCTTATCTTTTAGAATATCCTCGTGTCTCGAAAATGTCATCTTCTTTCAAAATCTATACGCCCTACGTCAGGAATCCTCCCACCCACCTAAAACACTCAAAGCCTACTCCAAACCAAACCGTCAAAACCTTGAATAATATGCTAGATGAGTCTGCAAGGATCTCAACCTGTTCTTCCGACGTAGGATTTTGTTTAGAGGTATGTTGAATGGTATTTTTCGAAAATAAAGGTATGTAAATAGTCATTGAATAAAAACTGAGGTGCGTTTTTTTTTTTTTTCTATTTTCCCTAAATAAATCACAGAGAATAGCACATGATTGCTTATTAAAAAAAAACACCTAAGCTTCCATTTTATCTCGTTCTCTTTAAGCGCCCAGTTGATTAGGCGTGAGTACTCTTTCGGCCATCCTTAGATCCGTAGATGATCATATAAATGTTGCATAAAAAATCTTTTACTTTTGACACGGCAGCTACTAACCCACTTAATTTTTTATATGGCATGATCGAAGGACAGATTCCCTAGTCATAAATAATATCCAATGAAAGGACCACAAATGAGATCATTCTCTGCCATGCATAAGTGTGATCATGGTACAAAGGTTATTACAAAAGAAAGCAATTTCTCCTATATAAAACTCGCTTAGGTTAAGATTTTACAATGTATGAAAGGCAAACTAAAGGAACATGAGAGACAACCCAAGTTTGTACATTGGAACGAGTTAGTGAGGGTGTAAGGGATTTCCAGCTCAAGAACTGGAAATCACAAATCCTGCTAATTGCATGCAAATTACTCAACGTTAGGGCCACCTACACAGACGAAAGGTTTGGACTTTACCAGCTGTGTTAGGGCCACTTGCAAAGACTAAAGACTTTGGACTTAATCAATTTATGGTGTCCCAGAATGTTATGTGAGTTTCCATATCCGTACGCATAAGGTATTACAATTGAGAAGGTTCTTACCTTATGGTTGGAATGATGATTTCAACTATTCATGGACGGCCCCTTTGCTTTTATTTTTAGGAAGGTGCGGTGATGGGATATGCCGTTCTAGGTCGGGCAAATCAGAGAAAGTTGTTGGGGGGAATTAGTTGCATTTGACCCTCTTTAGTTGTTGAACCTCTTGAATCTTAAATTGGAGAGTTATGTGTCGCGGAACGGCGAGAAAATTTTCGCACCTTCAGTACATGATGGTAGATCACGTACGACTGGAATCATTAAATTTGTAGGCCCGGTAAATGTAATTAGGATTTTGTTAAGGAGTGCTCCTCGAGCACTATTGATTAACTCAATCAAGGATATTTGCAGTTTTTCAATGAAGTATTCTATTCGTACCCCCAGTATTTCAAAAATTAACACGTTTTTTTTTATTATCTTAGCAACTTCTTTAAAAGTTATTGTCATTAAGGACGACGTATATAACAATTTTACAGCGTGGTAATTGTTGTGTGTCTATATATATAGACCTATATAATATATTATGAAGGATATATGTTATGATTGGTTCTTATAATTTTCAATGATAATTTAGTCGAATTGACACAGTTGATAGTCAAAGTGAAGTGGTATTTATGTTGCTTTTTTTTTTTTTTGGAGCAAAGGTATTTATGTTGCTAGAAAATGTGCAAAAAGCATTTGGGTCGAAGAGGTTCTAGTTGTGAACAACTGGAATGATGTAACATTTCAAATTCAATCTGAAGAGTTATCACTCTTCAAAATTACCATGCTCCTTCATTATGCTCAGTCTTTAAATAGACCAAAGGAAGGTTGGAAAAATGTCATGAAAAATTCATATTTGTGAATTTCTTTTTGTTCTTCTCCACCATGTTATATTTCTCTTAAATTTATGGGTTTGAGTTCATCGTTGAAGAACACTTTGAAGTGCGGCAATATTGTGTTTTTATAGAGGCATCGTGCCATAAAGTTAATAATTTCATCAAAGCCATTGGCAACATAACAAGCAAATAACTATCTTAGAGATAACTTCTTAGAAGTGCCTTGTCTTAATACAATTCTTTTATAATTTCCTCTTTCAATTTTGTTCGGCCTGAATTCATGGCTTTCATATTTTACAATGATAATGGTACGTGATATAACAAGCCAATTAAAAGTAAGTCATTCTGAAATTAAAGTGTCACGTAAGATAATAAATACATCACATGGATAATGTACTATTATATCAATTGAGTGATCGGCACAAAAAATATTTTTTCAAGAGGACGTATATTACTATTCGATTAAAAAGACAAGGGCTCGGTTAAACGGTCTTTTCTTCTTTTGATTTGGGTATAGGTTTTGGGAGGCAAACCGGCATCACTAGTCATTACCATTAAAAATATAATCTATGAGAGGCTATTCACCAGTCTATTCAGCTCAAATGTTTTAGGTAGAGACTCTCAATTTTTTTTTAATTTTTCTTGATTATCCAATGCTGTCTAAGTCGTTTCCCCGATAAAAAAAATTAGATTATAGGAGTAGGCGGCGACGGCGGTTTCTTGGCCCTATGCTATGGAGAAATATAATGTTTCTCGTAACTAGTGAGCACTATCTCGTGTATGATGCATGGTCATTATGTCAATGAAATTCATTTTTTAAAAGAGATTATTTTTGGCGATACGTTTTTCTGCGAAATCTACAATTTAAAAAAATAATTTCTTTTAATGATAGCCTTTATTACTTGTAAAAAATATATAAATATAATTTTTTTTCATCAATTAAAATATTTAGATATAAATTAATATTGATAATAGATGTATTTTTTATTGGTTAATTTTTCTCAATGATAAAAACAATAACTTTTAGAGGAATATTTTTCAACTAATTATTTTTTATGAAACAAGCATGGACTTAAAATCAACTTACGCAATAGCGTGGACATGTGCTTGCAGACTTGAGTGACTTTTAATACAATTTTTTTTTTTTTTATTTATGTTTGCTAAATCTTGTGACTCTCCTTCTAAATTCAAAGTATCTGAAACTTTTCAAAAATCTAAATGTCCATTTGCGAAGTTTTACTTTTGTTCTCAAAGGGTTAATATCATGAATAAATATAAACTAATATATATATATATGTGTGTGTGTGATAAATTTATCTTAAATTAATTTTTGACTATGAAAAATCCCAAATTGCAGCATTAAAAATTCCAAATCTATACATTTTGTGACAAAGATACTCTCCGCTAAATTGAATTAATATTACGAAAAGCCACAAAATTAGTATACATGTGTTAAATGAAAAATAAAATCTTAGATTAATATATCCAATAATTATCACGTGTTATCCTTTAAAAAAAATTAACGGTGAGTAAATTTATCATAGGCATATCAATTTGAAATTTTGGTGATAAAAATATTAATTTGAAATAAATTTATAATTAATATACTAGTTTAGAATTTTTTGAGGTATTAATCACGCTTCAAAACTATAAATGAAAATGAAAAAAAGAACTAGGCCAGAGCTGATAACTCTGCCCCTGTTGGAAGACTTTTTAGCTATAAATCGAGTCAAGCTCGCCGATGTTCCTAGTCAGAGTTCGACTTGTGAATGAGAAAAATCATGTTTCCAGTATCGTAGAATCTTGCCGGGGGTCCCAGATGTTCGAGGTACCAGGCGAGGTGATTGATCGATCCCGATGCGACAAGCCAGGGGCTAAAATTTTCTTTGTTGTCTTGTTTTTTTTTTTTTTTTACGAGAAACAAAGCTGATTATATTAAGTAGTAGGTAAAGGTAATACAGCAAAAGCATCAGTACAAAGAAGATCCAAGAGATCAGAAGGGGGACTAGTCACCCAGTTACTAGGAAGAAAATCAAAACGCCGGGTTTTGCAACCCAGTCAGCAATCGCTTTATTTTGACGTGGGATGTCCCATCGGGGAAGGGCTTTTCGCATAGGGAGGGAATCTCCTCACGTTCCATGCAATTTCGGTGGAGAAGCATTAGGTTTTTCTCCGATGCGATCCAGCTCTGGCGACATTGAATTTGGTGAAGACTTTCGTCCATTGACTGGGGATTCCCAATTGCCCTAGTTGTAGGTCTACATTATACTATTGCTCTTGCACCGATTTGCTCTGCAGCAGCTGGGCACTTTGATACGTAGGCCTTTGCCCTAGGATTGTTTGCGTTCACATTTTATTTTCTATTGTAGGGAATAAGAATAACGCTAAGAAAATGGGCATCGGTTACGAAGTTGCTTGATAAAGTGATCGATTGTAAGCGGGCAATTTAAATAAATGAGTTCTTGGAAGAAAGAAATGTCATCGATTTCGCTCCTCTTTTTCCCATTACATTTGGCTACCTTCGAAGGCACGATGGAATTCATCTTGACATGATGAATAGGCCGTGCTCAATCACAAGGCATTATAAAAGAAACAATGTCGAATAGTATAAAATTGAATTCCATTATTGTACCATTCTCCTCATAAGTTCTCTCTTAGTCAGGACGAAATGATCATGTCCAATTATTAGAACCTTCAATTTGGGGGCTCAAGGCTATGCAATAATTAAGAACACATAGCAGCACTTCAACTCTTTAATGAATGTACTGGAATTTTTTGTCTCTCGTTGTTCTATAAAATATGTTTTGTTTACAGTAATCGTTCAACGCACAGTTTGGGAGGAGGCATTGGGAGGGAAGGGAAATTACGCTAGACCCAAAATTTTGTTTGGTTGAAGGGAAAGACAAGGATGGAAAGGATTAAGAGGGATTGATAAAGTATTTAAAGGATTTTGCCTACTAATAAACAAACTTTTCTCCTTTCTATTTATACTCTTATTACATCTGCACACAATTCTATGCATTTATAAATGATCCTCTAGTGAATGTAAGAATGTAGACATTCGATATGATTAGTTAGAGGGTGGATCGATGCTTGGGATAGAATGGCAACATACCCTGTGACCCCCAATACCAACCAAACTAGTCGATTCTAGAATTGCCAGTTTCTGAATTGGCCGACTCCTAGTTAGTTGTTGATTCTACTCGGGAGCTGGGACAATTTTATGTTTTGAGAAAAAATCCAAAATGAAAAATAAAATAAAAATAACACCAGTTTTTTAAAGCATTACTTTGTCAAGTAATAATGTGGTTGTTGGATCATATAAAGAGTTATGGTTCAATTTTTCATGGGTATGAAAGTACTTTTTGTTCCAAAATAGGTTCAAAATCGATTTAACTCAAGAATCGATTTGATTGGATCCATTTTCAGATAGAACTAGCAGATGCATCTTTAAATTAGGAATTGGACTCTGACTAGACCTGTTCTTGAGTTGAACCTAACCCAATGCAACTCTGAGCAGTGTTATCCTAGTACCATTTATTGGATCGTAAAGTAAAGCAGAAGTTTGATAGCTTCACGTGCAAAAAATTGTTGAGGGGGAGCCCAAACCGAGCCTATTAACATATCTAAAATGGTACACCATAATATATTAACCGTTGCACATCGCAATATCTCCGATGATGGACTTTTCAAATACAACCCACGCGTGCAGCTAACAAAATCCAATACAAGTATAAATGATGTTAAATAACTATATGTATTTTTAGATCTTCAAGTTCAAATATTTGGCCCCCCAAAAAAAAAAGAATTAACAAAACTAAGCCTCAAATTCTCAAAAGAAAAAATTACAAATGAAAGTTAACTGCAAACATAACCTAATTTGGTATGCATCCGCAATTAAGTGTCACCTACTTGAAATTGCTTTAATAAAGTAAGGTATATAGTGAGATACATTTGCAACATTCCAGGTCAAATGCTTGAAAAAGCAAAACAGAGACGCCCTTGATTTGGGACATAAAGATGGAATAAGACATCCGAAGTGGAAAAATGATGTAACATAAAACGAGTGACGAGACCCAAAACACCTGTATCGCACGAAAAGACGGGCTTTCCGTTTTCAACTTTACGACTTTTAACAAAAAGGGTTTAGGTGATTGTAGGGAAAAGAATGAACAAAAAATGATGAAAAAGAGAGGTTGTGCAATCCCTACGAAACGAAGGCTTTCCAATGAGTTGTCTCCCTTTTGCATCGACCTTTCACCGATCATCACGGCAAAAGCTCATCTTATGTTGGAATTGTTTACTTGCTACGCAAAGAGATAATTTTTTTCCTTTATAACTCCTATTTCCAAAAGAATTATGCACTCTCTTTGAAACTTTTGACTTGACAAATAATTCCAAGTGTAGACACATAAAAATCATTTTTTTTTGTTCACACGAGTCATAGCAACTATGTAGAAAGGCAAAGATGTATCACTTTAAAATCAAGTACTTAATCACTCAATTATCACTTAGAGTCGTACTTTATTACTCATAGTTAAAAGAGTGGAATGAGAGTTAAACCTTCATTCTCCTCTAATTGATGTTTTCTTACTTGGAATAAAGAGAAATGGGTGTCAAAACTAGGGATGCGAGGTGCTTTCAAGTTTTGATTTACGTGGGTGAGGTGGTAGTGAGGTGTATTCAATAATCACATTAAGTGTTGAAAATGAAGTTTTTAAGCACTTAGTTTCATTAAATGCATTTAACAACCTCTAATTACGCGCAACATAATTCATTATTATCAGTAAAAAGATCACTTAATGTGGTAGATTATACAAAATGAATTGCTGAAATTGGTCAAATGGTAAAGTGTTTGATGAAAATAAATAAAAAAATACGTATATATTATATCGTTAAAACCTTCCGATATTTCCTGTAAGAAGCTAATCTTTTTTACTTTATTTTCTTATATTAACTTTTTTTTAGTATTTTTTTCTGGTCAAAAAAGTACTTTGGAACTTAATATTCAGTAATTAATTTTTCAGCACTTTTTATAAAAAAAATTATCAAATGAGCCAAAAAAGTGAATAGGAATGAATCAATTTAATTGGTAAAATTTTATATTGAACCAATGGCTAAATTTTGAAGTTGGCTACTTCATAAGAGGGAAACTTAGGTACGGTAGGTGTATTTTCACGATCTCATTGATTTGCTTATTTCTATAGCAATTTAGATCCTCATTCTTATTCAAGAAGTTACCAAACACTATATTTTGAAGATTTATTACCATCTTGATTCCACAATTTTTGGGCTATTATGCTCTTTTTTTTGGGCCTCTGCGTTGGTTTTACTTTTATTCTATTGTTTGATCGACCTTAATTTCAAGATTGGACATAACAGACAAATCATGGTATTGAAATACACTCCTCACTAAATACCTATCCGATGTTCTGTTTTTGCTCTTTTTGAGGAAGAAGTAATTTGTTTTCTTCATGGTAGGTGCAAAAATAAATAAATAAATATTCAAGTAAACTTTTTTCTGGAAAGTATTAATTCATGGATCATTAATTCTAAAAGACATGGCATTAAGGCTCCGTTTTATTTGATAAAAAAATGAAGGATCTGAAAATATTTTTCCTAAAGATAATCATTTGTATCACTTATAAATGAATGAATGAAAAATATTTGCATCGTCTATGGAAATGTTAAGACATAAATTGTTATCAATAATTAAAATATTTTTCACCATTAGTTATTTCAAGTAATATGGACAATCATTTTTTGGAAAATATTTTTCAAATCATTTATTTTCCTCAAAACAAACGAAGTCTAGTATCAATGCTATGCTTAACAAAGTTGAAACCTAATATGGTCAATCAACCAAGAAGATGTTTTTTAAGCTAAAAAGGGTGGGGATATGTAGCCCAACCCTTTTTCGAACATCGCCTAAGTTTGTGCATGCAAAATTGTATATAACTTGGTTTCACAATTATAAGAGCAGGGTATTTTTTTGGAACTGACATGCTGGGGTCTATATACTTCTCCATCCTTATCTAATAGTGGTGGGTTTTGTCTCACTGATTCTTTAGGCTTTATACCTAATTCATCGATTATGTAGAAAATGTCAACATCGAGTAGGGAGAAGCCCGGAATGCCCTAAGGCTATGGTCGTTTAGATTTCTAACTAGGATAAGACTACATAGGATATGATATTAAATCTAGTAAATTTTGCTATATTATATCCATCGATTGGTGATTTTAATAATAAAATCGACATATTCACATCATATTATATATATATCGTTTGGTATAAACGTATATACAAATAACAAATTTTACAAACGGAGATGATAAAAATCTCTCGCAACACTCTTGTGTACTTTATTTTTATTTTATTTTTTTTATTTATTTCCCTCTCTTTTTTAATTAATTTTTTTTTATTTCTTTCATCTCCTTCCATCATTCTCTAATAATATTTCATCAAATAGAAAATTGTACTAATATACCTAAAATACTAAAACACCTGAAATATGTAATAAATATATATTTTTATATATTTAATTTATATTATAAGATAGAATTAAATTTGAATATATAAATAAAAGAAGATTAAATTTAAAAAATAATTTTTTTATTTTTTATTTTTTTATACTTTCTTATATTACAATTCAAATATTATTCATATTGAAATATAATTCTAATTTGTTAATTTAATAAATTTTTCATTTGAGAAAAAAATGTCCTATTATGGATATTAAATCATATCCGCCTTTATCCGATCTCCTCCATGAATAATTTTATATGATTTATCTCTTTTATATTTAATTTTATCTTATTTTAAGGAGGCACCAAATGCAAGATAAGATAAATTTTATTGTATCATGAATTTTCTTCTTACCGCTAAATGCAGCCTAAGTGTGCACATGTGAAATTAGGTTCGATCTGGTTTCATGGTTCCAAGGGTCAAGTACTCTGTCAAAACGTGTTGGGCTCTATATACTTCTTTTTGTAGCAAAAAGATTCTCCTTTCTTCTTATGGGCTCAGGCCCAGCTCAAGTGGCCCAACGATGGTATGGCCCTTAAGGACGAAGGTTTCGAGAGTGTAGTCATAGCCCGAAAGGCAACGACCCCAGCATAAAAGTGGTAAGTCGCGCATTTTTTTCATGATCCATTGGTTCTCTTCCCATAGAAGATCCCTCTCTGACTCTCTCCTTTTGTCTCAGAAACTCTATATTTTATGCCGAGGTTATCGCTTATAAAAAAAAAAAAACGAAAAAGAGTTCGATCTTTTCTCTATCACCTCGCATGTGTATGCCAAACGCTAGTCCCACACAAGCGCATTCGATCAGTGTGAAAAGTCATAGCATGGCCTTGGCATGAAACTGGTTTTGGATCTTACACATTCCCTTCTATTCCACACGTACACTTACCACGCCAAGTCGCTTATCGATCTCTATAATCTATCACTGCCTCCCAGTCCTGCCATAGGTTTATCGGGGTGGTTCAAGCAAACATGAGATTTCAGGCAGCAAGTCGTGTTACGTGATAGTGGCACGTGAAAAAAAAAAAAAAAAAAATCGACTAGTAGGAAGGAAGGTTTTCAAAATTCTGAGGAATGTCATCGATTCGGCCCCTCCTTTTCCCATCACATTTTGGTCACCTTCGAAGGCGCACTGTAATATCATCCTGACATGGTGAGTAGCCATTGCTGTTATAGTCAGGACGGGGTCGTGTCCAAATTTCTTAACTTTCAATTCGGGGGCTTAAGGCTATGTGCTCATTAACAATATATAGCACTTCAAACCTTTAACGAATGTATAAAAAATTCGTGTCTCTCGTTGCTCTATACCAATTCTTTTTTTTTATTGACATACACCTTTTAAAACACAGTTTAATAGGAAAGAATAGGAGACAAGGGACATGATTCTAAAAGCACAATTTTGTTTCGATGGAAGGAAAATATAAGAAGGAAAGGTAAATTGATAAGTTCGTTGAAGGGATTTGTGTATTAATAAACAAACTTTACTTCTTTTCATTTATATCCTTATTACATCTAAAATCCTAGATATATATATATATATATATATATATATATATATATATATATATATATATATTTTAAAATCATAAGTAGATATTTAGTGTGATTAGTTTTAGGATGAATCGATGCTTGAGTTAAAATGGGAATAGACCTTGTGACCCCCATTCCAACCTAGCCGATTAGTTCTACAACCATTGGTTTCTAAACTAGCAAACACGAGGCCGGTTGCTGGTTCTATTTGGGCACTAGATCATTCTTATGTTTTGAGTAAAAATCCCAAATAAAAATAAAAGCCATACTAGTTTATTACAAATGCATTCCTTGGTCAACTAGTTATGTAGTTTTTGGATCATTTTTTGTTCCAAAACAAGTTCGAAATTGGTTCAATTGAGAAACAATTTCAAGGTAGAATTGGTGAATACGGCCTTCACATTGGGAATTGAACTTTGACTAGGTTGGTTCTCGAGTTGAACCTAACCCAATGCCACCACAGTAGTGATATTCCGATACCACTTGGTGGAACACAAAGCATAAGTTTGATAACTTCCCCCGTAAAGATTATAGAGAGGAAACTCAAGCTAAGCCCATTAACATATCTAATGAAGCTTACAATTTGCTCAAAAGTTTAACTAATTAGTTATAGAATAAATTGACTAACACACTACAATATTTCAATGAGAGACTTTTTTAGTATGACTCATTTGTGTGCCTGCGAAAGTTCAATATGATCATTAATGATCTTAAACAACTATATGTATTTTTGATGTTCAAGCTGTTAAAATATACTATAAAAGTAAGCCTTATATTCTCGAGAAAAATTACAGACAAAAATTTACTGAAAACATGTAACCTAATTTGATATGTGACCACAGGTAACTTCACTGTCAACTTCTTGTTTTTTGTTTTGTTTTGTTTTGCTTTTTTTTTTTTTTTTTGGGAAACTAAAGGTACTGTCAGATACCTTTGAAACATTCCAGTTGAAATGCTTGAAAAAGCAGCACAAAGGACGCCCTTGATTTTCAACAACCGTGGAATTCGAGACATGGAAAATGGCGAGAGATAAACGAGGACGACACCGAAAGCCTGTCTTGCACAAAAAGATGAGCTTTCCATTTTCAACTCGAGGAATTGACAACAAGTGCTCCGGTGATTTTAGGGAAAAGAACGAACAAATATGATCAAAAAGAAAGGGTGGGGAGTCCCTACAAAGCATGGGCTCCAATGAGTTGTCTTCATCGCTGGAGAGCTCGTCGCACACCGGAATTGTTTACTTGCTGCACAAAGAGATCTTTTCCCTTTATCACTCTAATTTTCATAGAAATTACTTGTTTTCCGAATCTTTCAACTTAACTAATCACTTTAGATATGTAGACACATACAAACCCTTTTTTGTTCATGTGAGTCTAGTAACTATGTGGAGGCCAAAATATGCCACATTTAAATTAATTACTTAATCACTCCATCAATCATTTGAGTTATATTTGATTACTCGTGATTAAAAGAGTGGAATGAGAGTTTGGTCTTCATTCTCCTCTAAATGATGCTCTCTTACTTGGAATGAAGAGGAATGGGTATCAAAACTTGGGATGAGAGGTCCTTTCTTTTTCCTAAGTTTTTATTAACAAGGGTGAGATGGTACTGAGGTGTATTCAATAATCAGATTAAGTGTTGAAAATAAAGTTTTTTGGCACCAAATGTCATTAAATTTGTTTAACAACCTCTAACTACAACAGCTTAATTCATTATTTTCAGTAAAAAGATCACTTAACGTAGTATATTATACAAAATGAATTGCTTAAATTGGTTAAATGAGTAGCCATCTTCTCATATGGGAATGGAGAGGTGGGAGATTCAAATCCTCACTTTTTCAAAGGGTTGGGGGGACAATTTAACTTTAATTGTAGGTTTCGACTCCCATGTTTTGCAACGAGGTATAACAAAACTCTAAAAGTAAGAGTTAGAATAGGAAAGAAAGTATGATCGACAAAAAAATAGTTAAATGATAAAATATTCAATGAAAATCAAAATCTTATTGATTATATCGTTAAAACCTTCCAAGAAAGTGCATTAATTCATTTCCGGTAAGAAGCTAGCTTTTTCTTTATTTTCATCTATCACCACAACTTTTTATTTTTATTTTCAGTACTTCTTTCTTTTGTCAAAAAGTACATAAGAAATTAATATTCAATAATTAATTTTTCAGCACTTATTTTTTTAAATTATATCAAACGAGCCTAAAAAGTGAATAGACCAAATAGATTTAATTGGTAATTTTAAATTTAACCAATAAATAGATTTTGAATTTGGCTACTTTTATAAGGGGGAAACTTAGGTACGGTAGGTATATTTTCCCGATCTCATTTATTTGCTTATATTTATAGCAATTTAGATCCTCATTCTTATTTCAAGAAGTTACCAAACACTATAATTTGAAGATTAATGGCCATCTTAATTCTAATTTTTGGGCTAATTATGATTTTTTTACCACTACGTTAGTTATATTTTCGTTCTGTCGTTTGGATCGACCTTAATTTCGAGATTGGACATAACAAAAAAATTAAGGTGTTGAATTACACTTCTAGCTAAATATCCATCCGACGTTTTATTTCTTCTCCTTTGGAGGAAGAAGTAAGTTGTTTTCTTCATGCTAAGTGCAAAAAAAGGATGCAAAAGGAAATCTTTTTCGAGTAAATTGAATTGGGAAAATATCGATTCATGGACCATTAATTCTAAAAGAGGTGTGTTTTTAAGTATTAATGTCATGCTTAACGAAGTTGAAACCTAACATTATCAATCAACTAAAAAGGTGTTTTTAAGCCAAAAGGGCGGGGATATGTAGCCCCAACTTGATCCGAACATGGCCTAAGTTTGTCCACGTGGAATTGTACATAACCTGGTTTCACGATTATAAGAGCAGGATACTTTTTTGAAATTGGCATGCCGGGCTCTATATATTTCTCCACCCTTATCCAATTGCTGTGGGTTTTGTGTCACTGATTCTCTAGATTTTATACCTAATTAATCAATTATGAAGACAATGTCAACGATGGGCAGAAATGAAGCCCGAAATGCCGTAAGTGCGCACGTGTGAAGTCGGGTTCAGCCTGGTTTCACGGTTCCAAGTGTAGAGTACTTTGTTGAAACGTGTTGGGCTTTATATATATTTCTTGTCGTAGCAAAATATTCTCACTTTTTCTTATGGGCTCAGGCCCAGCTCAAGTGACCCAATGACGGAATGGCCCGTGAGGACGAAGACTTGGAGAGTAATCATAGGGCCCGTGCAAAAGGCATTTCCCCCCAGTATCTTTAGAGGAATGAGCATTTGATGAAGGCAAATGTGACAACCTTAGCATAAAAGAGGTAAGTCACATTTTCTCATGATCCATTAGTTTTCTTCTCATAGAAGATCCTCCCTTGGACTCTCTCTCTCTCTCTCTCTCTAGCATTGGAGGATCCTTCTGTGATCAAGTCCGTGAGGATTTCCTTGCTTTGTGGCGTGCAGCTAGGTTCACCCCTCCTAGGGTTCAAACAAACCCACAGACACATGAAATAGCGCATTGACGAGGGGAAAGAGACATGATTCTTAAAACATGATTGTCGACATGTTTTTCAAATCATGTAGCAAATTCCTCGAATGACTTTATCATTCCCTCTTTATCTTTTAACGCGTAATTTAATAGGAGGGATTAGGATGGAAGAGACATGATTCTAAAAACACAACTTTGTTTGGACAAAGATAAAGGTGAGGGACAAGATTAAAAGGGATAAAGTCATTGGAGGGATTTGTGTATTAATGAACGAACTTTTATTCTTTCCATTCGTGTCCTTAATACATCCAAAATCCTAGACATTTATGAATGATCAAGTGGTGAATATAAATATATAGGCATTCAGTGTGATCAATTCCATGGTGTATTGATGCTCATGTTAGAATGAGAATAGACCTTGCGATTATCCATTCCATCATAATATGTCGGTTCTAGAATTGTCAATTTCTAAATCGGTTTATGCTAGACCAATTCTTGGTTCTACCTAAGAACGAGGTCATTCTTATGCTTTGAGTAAAAATCCCAAATAAATAATAAAAGTTGTACTGGTTTATTTCAAAGGCATTCCTTGGTCAAGTAGTTATGTGGTTGTTGGATCATATGCCAAAATTACGGTTCAATTTCTTATGGGTGCGAAAGTATGTTCCGTGCCACAAATGGTTGGACCAGTTTTCGGGGAGAATTGGTAGGTGTAGCCTTTGAACTGGGAGCCAAACTTTGACTAGGTCGGTTCTCGAGTTGAACTTGAATGGTGCCAACCCTAGTAGTGATATCCTGACACTACTTAGTGGATCACAAAGTGGAAGTTCGATAACTTTACTTGCAAAAATTGCAAAGAGGGAGCCCAAGCTGAGCCCATTAACATACATAATGGAGCCCACATTTATATAAAAGTTTAAGTAGTTATAAATCAATTAGAATATATTGGCTATTACACACCACAATATTTTTGATGAGGGGCTTTTCTAATACAACTTATCGGTGCACCTAACAAAGTTCGATATGATTATAAATGATCTTTAAATAACTATATGCAATATGTATTTTTATGTTCAAGGTGTTCAAAAAGTAACCCTCAAATTCTCAAAAGAAAATTTTCGGATAAAGGTTTACTGCAAACAGTAACCTAATTTGGTATTCGACCACAAATGCTTTAGCGTCACCTACTTGAAATCTTTTTGGAATAATTAAAGGTACAATGAGACGCCTTTGATACATTCCAGTCAAAAAATGCTTGAAAGAGAAAAACAAAGGACGCCCTTGATTTTCGACATGAACAGGTGGAAAATGATGTGTGATAGACTAGGACGAGACCGAAAGCCTGTCTTTCACAAGAAGATGAGCTCTCTATTTTCAACTTGCGGAATCGACAAAAAGTTGTCCGGTGATCTAGGGAAAAGAATGAACAAATATGATGTAAAGGGAAGCGTGGGGGATCCAACAAAACAAAGGCTCCAATGGCTCCAGTGCAATGTCGTTTACTTCTTTCACCAATCATCACGAGAAAGCTCGTCGCATGTTGAAATTGCTTACTTATCCCTCCCTTTTTTTTTTCTTTTATTGAAATTACGGACTATCCAAATCACGAGAAAGCTCGTCACGTACAAAACGATATCTTCTGGTCATGTAAGTTGGGTAAGTGAAGAGGTGATAATATGCCTTGTTTGAATCAAGTACTTTAGATCATATTTGGTTCAACCTAAGAATTGACTTGGTTGGACCCATTTTCTGGGAGAACCGACGGATGAGGACTTTGAATTGGGAGTTAAACTCCAACTAGATTGGTTTTTGGGTTGAACCTAGCGCATTGCCACCTTCGGTAGTGACATTCCGACACCACTTGGTAGATCACAAAGCAGAAATCCAATAACTTCACTTGCACAAATTGTGAAGAAGGAGCCCAAGTTGAGCCCATTAACATATATAATGGAGCTCACATTTATAGATCTATCATTAGTACAAATTCAGTCTTAAACTATTCAATTTGACCAATTTAGTCCTAAACATTTTTACACCTGGTACCAATTCAGTCCATCCAATCAACTTTGGCCAACCGACACGACATTGACACCGCCTGATCTGCAAACGCTAACATGGCAAATTTTTAATAATTCTTTTATTTTTTGTCAAATTATTTATTTATTTATTTATTTTTCCTTTTTTGGGTTCCTTTTCTTTTCTTTCTTCTTTCTCCTTGTATTGTCCTCGCGGTGGCCAGCAAGTGTCCCACTGGGCAAGGGCCACTTTGCGACCCTCACCTGGCCTTGCCTAGGACCGCAAGCGAGGCTGCTTTGCCTTGTTGGCCTCGCCCACACCCTTGGGTGAGGTTGGGCAAGGGCCGCAACCCTCATCGGCAGTTGGCGAGGGCTTCGCAGACCTCGCCTAGTGGCTAGCCACCTCGCCGGAGACTCACTAGCCATCGTGAGGACAATTTAAGGAGGAAGAAGAGAGACAAGAAAAGGAAAAAGGAAAAAAAAAATTAATAAGAAATTCAAAAAAAGAATAAAAATTGTCACATCGGTGTTTGGCCACTGGGGCCGGGTATCCATGTCAGCATTCGACCACTGGCCGCCGTCCATGTTAGCACCGGTTGGCCAAAATTGGCTGGATAAACTGAATTGGTATTAATATAAAAATGTTTATGATTAAATTGGTTCAATCGAAAAATTACTAATATAGTAGGTTCATGACTTTTTTGATACCTTTCCCCACATTTATACAAAATTTTGAGTAATTAATTATAGATCAATCAGAATATGTTGTCTGTTACACACCACAATATTTCCAATGAGGGACTTTTCTAGTGACTCATCCAGGCACCTAACAAAGTTTGATAAGATGATATATATTTGATCTTCAAACTGTTCAAATATTTCATAAAAGTAAGCCTCAAAATCTCAAGATAAAAATTACAGATAAAAATATACTGCAACCATAAAAATCTTTAGCGTCACCTACTCGAAATCTTTTTTGAAAAAAAAGGTACGGCGAGAAACCTTGGAAACATTCCAGTTGAAATGCTTGAAAAAGCAAAACAAAGGACGCCCTTGATTTTCAACATGAACATGGAATACGACACACAATGTAGAAAATGATGTGTGATAGACGAGGACGAGACCGAATGCCGCGTTGCGCAAAAAGACGAGCTCTCCATTTTCAACTTGAGGAATTGACAAAAAGTGGTCAGGTGATTTGAAGGAAAAGAATGAACAAATATGATGAAAAAGAAAGGTCGGGGGATCCCCACAAAGTAAGGGCTCCAGTGAGTTCTCCCTTTTACATCATTCGCCGACCATCACGGGAGAGCCAGTCGCATACTGGCATTGTTCACAACCGCGCAAAGAGATTCTCCTATGTCCCTCCCTTTTTTTCACTGGAATTAGGACTATCCGAATGTTTCGGCTTAACTAATCTCTCCCCAGCTCAGATGCATATAAATAATCTTTTCTGTTCATGTAAGTCGCGTAAGTGTAAATCACCGAGGTTTTTGGTGGCCACCCTTCCAATATGGAAGGAGAGTTGGGTGGGCGATTTAGTTTTAAGTGTGGGTTTCACTCCCCCACGCCCGTAGAAGGAGCGAGATGGTTAGAGTAGGAATGTAGCATATGACCAACAAAAAAAAAGAACAAAAAAGTTGCGTAAGTGTATAGAGGCAAAGATATGCCTCCCTTAAATCAAGTATTTTGATCATGTTTGGTTATTCATAATTAAATGTGTGGAATGAGAATTAGATCTTCATTCCCCTCTAAATGATGTTCTCTTACTTGGAATGAAGAGGAATTAATCAACATGGTTGAAGTGGGAATATGTTGTAATTGATAATCACGTTAAGTGCCGAATACTAAGCTTTTTTGCAATGTCGTTAAGTGCGTTAAATAACCTCTAACTACACAAATCGGTTTATTGCTTTTAGTAAAAAAATCAATGTGTTACAAAGAACGACTTACTTAATTGGTTAACTGATAAAATATTTATCGAAAATCAAAATCTTATCTATTAGATCATCAAAACCTTTTGATAAAGTTCACCCGGGGCGTGAACCCCGGACTGGGTCATCACCTGTACCGTGACCAGTCGTTAGCTGGGGTAGGCATCGCGGGCTCACCAATGGCTTGCTTTCCCTAGGGCGAACCGTGAGGACTGGCGCGCAGAGGCCATGGGGAGTGTTACCCCCTTTTAAACCCCACTTTCGTAGGGTTTTCCCCGGGGGAACCCCATTAAAGGGAGAGCAGTTTAAGGACCTGCTCAGGTCCATAATAGTTAGTACTTCAATGTTTCCGCACTTAATTTTTTTTCAGTTCTATCAAATGGGCCCAAAAAAATGAATAAGAGTTGTCGGCCGGTTAATCCATCTTTGACTAGGGTTGGCCATGATTTTTGGGCTAATTATGCTTTTTTTGGGCCACTGCGTTAATTGTACTTCCATTCTGTCGTTTAGAACGATCTCAATTTTGGAGATTGGATAGAACAAACAAATCGAGATATTGAATTGAATTTCTAGCTAAATACATATCCGATGTTTTGTTTTTGCTCTCTTTTAGAAAGATATAAAATTGTTTTTTTCATGTTAGGTGTGAAAAATAAACAAATAAAATAATTATTACAGGAAATTTTTATGGTAAACCGAAATGGGAAAGTATCAACTCATAAATCATTAATTTGCCTAAAGGATGTACATTAGGTATCAATGCACGCTTGATGAAGTGAAAGACTAATTTGGGCAATCGACCAGACATGTGATTTTAAGCCAAAAATGACATTTATGCATATAGCCCCACCCTTTTCCTTTTATAGAGATTAATTGTTGACAACAAAAGGAATTCAATCTGAGATGAATGTCTCACATTGCCTAAGTGTGCACATGGAAAGTTGTATACAACTTGATCCCACTATTCTAAGAGTTGAGTACTCTTGCCAGACTAGTATGTTGGGCTATATATAATTTGTTGCGCGTCTCATTGTTGTGAGTTTTCTCTCACTGATTCTCTAAACTTTGTGTCTAGCTCATCGATTTTTTTTTTTTAACTTATTTATAAAAAAAAAGTCATCTTTAAGCAGGGACGAAGTCCCATGTCACCTAAGCTTGCACTTGTGAAGTCTTATACGATTTGATTCTGTGGTTCTATGAGTTGCACACTATTTTGAAGCTTGTACATTGAGCTCCATTAGATTTGTTGAAATATGTCATATGCCCATTTCTTAACTCATATTTGATGGCTAAATTGTTATGTAAATTAGTTAAATTGAGTAAATGGATTATAAATGTATTTACAATGGTAAATCTCAAAATAATAAGGATGTTAAATAGGTTCACAATTTACTTAAACCCAAGTAATTTATATATCTCTCTTTCCATTGCGTTTTGCTCTATCTCATGCTTGCTTGCTTTGTATTCTAACCTCAATTTGGGTATGTGTTTTTCTAGATTGAGTTAACTATGGAAGTGTTTTAATAATTTAGGTCATGTCGGATATGAGTTAAATTCGAGTTCTCACATTTGTACAGCATGGAAATCAATGAGTTAAATGAGTCAATTTGTGTTTGACCATTTTTCGAATTAATTTAACTGACCCATTTGATGGACTAGGCTCTCTATACTTCTTGTAGTAGAAATTCTCACTTCTTATTAGGCTCGCGCCCAGCTCAAGTGGCCCAATGATGATATGGCCCGTAAGGACGAAGACTTACTTATACTATGGGCTTCCCATAAAACGCAATTAGGGTTGGGATCTTGTCCACTTTCTTATCACCACGTCTACTTATCACGCCCAATCGTCTCTTCTCAATCCCAATTCCCTCCCATAGGTTTATCGGGTGGATCAAGCGAACGTGAAATATGGGGTAGCAAGAAATGTTACGTGAAAACGACATATGAAAAAAATCAACCGGTAGAAAATAAGGTCTGCACAATTCTAATGTAGAAATTGGTATATCAGTTATGTAATCGATGTATACGATATTTTTCTGTTAAGGAAGAAAGTCAATTCATCTATTCGTGATAATGTCTTCATATGAAGGGAAATACGCATGTTGAAGTGTTCGTATGTTCATGATGATTTGTCACACGCCGCCAATCAATTTTGCCATTTGTTACGGGGTTTTTGTACTTAATTTCAATAACGTCGCAATGTCATAGCTTAGTACCCTCAAAGCCCTCCATTCCATGCTTAATCCAAGGTAACAAAGGAAGCTCCTTTCAATTATCTTCTGTTAACTTCCTTTCTTTATTGTATTTTCTTTTCCGCCTTCAACTTCATCTGCCAAACAAAGTAATTTTGCTTCCAAATTCTAAGGAATCAGGTGCGGTCAGTATCATCCCCTCCACCACGTTCTTCCAAATTTTAAGGAATCACACAAATAATTTTCGAACTTTAATGTAATATTCAATTTAATTCATGAAATTTTAATTTATTCAATATCGTCATTCAATTTTAGCTTAAAATGCAATGTCATATATGAATTTTTAAAATTGCAATGTAGAGTGTAGCTTGAGGATTACAAAGAATAAATTAATTCATGAATCATATTGTATATTAAACGAAAGTTTAGAGATCATATGAATAAATTAAAAGTTCAAAAATCAAATTCCCATCGACATACAGCGCACTTGGTAAGTTCTCCTTTTTCCCACTGTAGGGTCGGGAGTTCGAATCTTCTTGTTGTTAGCGTTTTAAGTGGGAGGCGCAGTGGTGGATTAAAGGCTGCCTTCCTCCAAGATAGTCGGTGGTCGTCGTTGGCCTGTCGGGCCTCGGAGACCGTGAGCACCTGCAAGGTTGTGCTGGACCGGATCCTGAATATCAAAAAAAGTAAAAATAAATTATACATAGAGTCAGAATTCAGTAAATGATTGCATCATTTTTATATCGAAAAATGATAAATTTCAAAGGAACGAAGCAATCTAGAGACACAAAGACGTCGCACTTGGATGTCTCAAAGCTTGCTGGACGCCGATCTACCCCACTCGGAGCTCAAACGAGAACTTCGGCCTCGCCGTCGTGCTAGGAAGTCTTTTTCGATGTGATCCTGGGAAACCCATTTTCTCTACATCCCTTCCCTTATGATGCTCGCGGAATGCCGCCAAAAGCTCTCTCTACCGTTTCCGCCGACCAAACAGACCCTCGCCACCTTACTGAAAGCATGCTCCTCTCAGCCGCACCAGCTCACGCAGATCCACGCGCTCGTCCTGACCTCTGGGCTCTCGGTGAAAAACAGCCTCATCACTCAGTTGCTCGCCAATCTGGTGATCTTAGGTGACGTTCAGTACGCGCGCAAACTGTTCGATGAAATGCACAAACCAAGAATTTTCTTGTGGAACACCCTGATCCGGGGGTATGCGAAGAACGACATGTCCATGGAGTCGGTTTCGCTCTACGGAAGGATGAGTTCTCTCGGTGTTCGCCCCGACGGATTTACTTTTCCATTTGTGGTGAAGGCGTCCGCCGAGCTGCCCGAGTCCTGGGCCGCTTTGACTATCCATGCCAACGTGGTAAAATATGGGCTTGAGTATAATGCCATGGTGAGAAATGAATTGATGATAATGTACGTGAAGTTTGGGGACGTGGGATTGGCTGATTACTTGTTTGAGACTATGATAGAGAGAGATCGAGTGGCTTGGAATTCTTTCATTGCAGCATGCGTGCAGATGGGGTATGCTAGTAAGGCCCTCACACTGTTCCATCGGATGGGCTTGGCCAGGATCAAGCCTGATGCCGTGACTATTGTCAGTGCCCTATCGGCATGCGGTCAGTTGGGATGTTTAAACATTGGCAATAAGATTTATGACTCTGCCTTATATGATGGGATGGAGAACAATATTATCGTTGAGAATGCACGGCTCGACATGTGTATGAAATGTGGTAGTACTCATATGGCAAGAACTTTATTTGATGAAATGCGTCTTAGAAATGTTGTTTTGTGGAGCACGATGATTTTAGGCTACGCAGTTAATGGGAGGAGTGAAGAAGCTTTGGCTCTGTTCTCTAGAATGCAGAATGAAGGGTCAAAACCAAATTATGTCACTTATCTTGGAGTTTTATTTGCTTGTAGCCATGCCGGACTTGTGAGTCGCTTATTTTAGTTACATTATGGATTCAAATGATCAGAATCTTCGGCCTAGAAGAGAGCATTATTCTTGTATGGTCGATATCCTTGGCCGCTCAGGACATATTGAGGAGGCTTATAGCTTTATAATGCGTATGCCCATTGAGCCAGATGCAGGAGTTTGGGGTGCTTTGCTGGGTGCCTGTGCAATACACAGGAATGTTAAAGTGGGTCAGGTTGCGGCCGATAAGCTTTTTGAGTTAGCAGCTGATATTGCTTCATATCATGTTCTATTATCTAACATGTATGCTTCTGCTGGGAGGTGGGACTCTGTTGAAAAAGTGAGACTAAGGATGAGAAAGAAGTGCATCAAGAAGGTAGCTGCATATAGCTCTATTGAGTTAAACAGTGAAGTACATGTTTTTTACACTAAAGATAATTCCCATCCACAGTCGTCAAGCATATATCAGAAGTTGGAGGACTTGTATAAGCAAATCGGGAGTTTGGGTTACATCTCAGAAGTTGGTTCTGTTCATCATGACGTGGAAATGGAGGAGAAGGAAGCCGTGCTGCGTGTTCACAGTGAAAAGCTTGCTGCTGCATTCGGTCTAATTAACGTAGAACCTGAATCCCCAATTAGGATCATAAAGAATCTGAGGACTTGTGATGACTGCCATAATTTCTTTAAGTTTATTTCAAGAATTAGCATGAGGGAGATTATCATGAGAGATAAGAGCAGATTCCATCATTTTAGGAACGGTACATGTTCCTGCAAGGACTTCTGGTGATTACCGGAGAGAGCAGATTAATTTTGTAAAATGTCTAGGCTTTCATTTATTGATGGCGCAGGGACTTGCTGCTTATGGGGTGGGAGGAAGTTTTCTCAATGTATCAATATCTCAAAGTTGACAGATATTTAACACAGAATAACTAATTGTAGTTCTGGATTTTCTAGTAAAAATGCAAAATGTCAATTGTAAATTGCGTATCAAAAGAGAGAAAATTATAGAATGATAGACATGGCTTTCCATTTACCTTGTGATTTTTCTTGTTAAAGTAAATGAAGTTAAATGGACTGTCAAGTTAAAAAATGTAAAAAATGTTAGACAAAAAGTTAGCTCCATAAGAAAATATTGGGAATTTGTTTTCTGATTGGTTATTGCAATGGCTAGATTATAATTTTCTTTTGCGTCCTCGAGCATGGAATTTATTCTTATATATACCATTCTGGATCTCGGTGCATTTTGCTAATTAAACTTGAAATATTTTCTAGGCTCTGGGAGCAGCAAGGTAGAATTGAGGTGTCAGTGTGAAAATGGTATATATGTTTGCCAAATGATGAAATGTTTTGATTGTACGTTGAAGAATGGACCTTGGTATATAACAGCTTAGGATTATGTCTAAATAGACTTCTACCCTCCAAACAGTCCAATCCTCGAAGATCTGTATATGGTTTACACCTCCTGGATTCGATTGAAGAAAGTTTGATGGAGCTTATGACTAAAAGTGGAGTAGCTATTTCCAGTTGCTATAGATGTTGGACTAAGCATGGACCACAGAGCACTGTTTTAAAGTGGATACTGCAACTCTTTGTGCTGGATTTGATGTTAGATTATGTTTTGTTAGATTAGAAAATGTGGATCCAGGAGCAGAGCTTGGAATGTCAAATAACACTCCTGATATTATAAATTCTTCTGACTGTCAGCAGGATGAAGCGTTTCCTGACAAGGTTGCAGTTAGGAACAAAATTTGATGTTCTTTCTGAAGATTGTTTCATTCTTTTTGTCGGAAGTGAGTGTAAATTATCAGCTGCAAACTGTGCTGTTGACCAGTTATTTCTAAGGTAGCCACTTTATCTGCAGGGCATGCCTCATGAAAGAAATCTTGTGGGCAGCTGTTGAGGCTAATTTGCACTGGAAAAATGTTATCTGAAATCACAATAGAAAGACAATTGAAGGAGTTTATGTCAGTTTCATCACTGATTATATTTTTCTTGTCTAAGATATCTTAATGGTCGTCGTCCAGTTCTTAGTGGGGAATATAAGAGGTATTAACACGCCCTGTAGGCATGTAGAAGTTAAAAACCTGTTAGTACTTTCTTGCATTTCGTTGTTTGCTTTACTTGATACTAAAGGGCATGAAAGAAATATGGATGGGAATGCAAAATAGATGGTTTTCTGGACGGAGTTACTTGCCACAGTCATCAAGTTATCAGCTTTGTGGAACTGGTTATTTTGAAACTCTCCCTGTATTTAGTCTCTCCGATGCATAATATGTTCATTGCAATAAAAAAAATGTCATTCTTCTCCTACTCTGTGCATGCACTGAACTTTTGTGATGAGAACGCCTCTTTGTGGGGCGATTTGAACGTTATTGTCAGATTCTGTTCTTGATTCTCGTTGGATGATTGCCGGAGACTACAACACTATCAGAAGTTCTCAGGAAGGAATACTGGGTTGGGATGTTATTTTCAGGATATTTCTTCATTTCAGCAGATTCTTGATGCAGTTGATCTGAATGGTGTCATTTAGTTGGCCCGCTTTTTAACTTGGAAGATCTGAGGGCTGGGTTACTTGGAAGATTGTTTCTATGAAGGAAAGATTCATATGTGATTATCTTGAGGATTCAACATCAGATATGAATTCCCGGCTCTTCTAAGCTCATCAAATACGGAAAGAGACTCAGCAGCAGATTTTTGTGAGACTGAAGCAAGCAGAAGCATCATTTAACAGGAGGGTCCATGTGACTTGGGTCATGTTAGGTGATCATAATTATAATTTTTCTTTTGGTCAAAGATCATAATTATAATTATTCCAGATCGAATTGGGGAATTAGGGCCTGCCAGGAGGTCTAAACAGGCTTTACTCTTGGTTGTTGATTCCAAATTAGATACTGCTGTAGGCATTACAGATGAAACTCTTCCCATTGGGAACTGGGGATGTTAATTCTTTTGCAGGTATGAATTCTATAAAAAGGTGCGGGATTGCCAACTGTTCTAGTAGCTTAAACTACTAGATGAATTTGGGGTTCAGCATTAATATACTTAAACACTCCCATCAGCCTACCTGGACTTTGTCCTCAAATTAAAGCTTCAAAATATATAATGAGGACTCAAGCTTAAGTCCTCCTGGGCTGATACAATGTAATTTTGTGTGGGAGTGCCCACAAGATTACAACTACCAGACATCCTTACGAAGGCATTGGCATAGGAGACTTCCGATGATAATGTAAACAAGCTGGGCACGAAGGAAGTCAAGGTGCCTGCTTGAGGGGGAGAACATAAAGTTCAAAAGTGATCACAATCAGATTGTGTTATTGTATGAAATTGGATTTTTGATGTCCTAACTTCCATCTTAAACCAGATTGGTTTAGTTTTGATTTTTGAACGTTTGGCTTTTGTGTCGAGGATAGTTACGATCACATCTCTCGCGTACTTTATACATACGCTATGAAAAATTTAAGCTTTTCACATGGCAATTTGACTTAATCCAAATTTATAATTTCCGAGCTTCAAATTTTACTTCATATATATCATGTCATGGATGACTAAAATGCTGCTCCGCGAAAGAAGGTCACGGGATTGTCTCTCCACCCCATGTCAAAGGTATTTATGTGTGGATCTCACTATCTCATATGACCAAACCGACCAATCACATCTCGAAGGTTCCAGAAGCCTAGACAATTTGACTTGTTCCAAATTTATAATTTCCGAGCTTCAAATTTCACTTCATATATGTCATGTCGTGGATGACTAAAATGCTGCTCCACGAAAGAAAGTCACGGGACCATCTCTCCACCCCATGCCAAAAATATTTTATTCTTGGATCTCACTATCTCATATATGACCAAATCGACCAATCACATCCCGAAGGTTCTAGTAACCTGAGCCTTCTAAATGGGTTGTTGCGAGAGAAGAAAAGGAGGTTTGTGGAGGAGGTGTTAATCGAACTTCTGTCAACGTCGTTGTCACCTTCATCACATTGGTTTTCCTGGAGTAAACCTAGGACTATGCTGCTAGCTCAAAAAAAGAAAAAGAAAAGAAAAGAAAAGAAAAGAAAAAAGAACTATCTGAACCTTTGATGGCTCCCATGTGTCGGCAATCAGACATTGGACAAAAGACAGGCACTAGGAATTTTATAAGATATATGGCAGATTATTTGGTATCATTAAAATTGAATATTGTGATTCGCACCATCCCTAAGAGTTTAAACTTTTAGAATAGATTTAATTAAAAATTCTCCCTTGAGCATAACCGACATTTTAAAGTGGAATATAAAATGTGGACTTAACCATGTCAAACGGGTAGATAAAAGAGCAAGATAGAAACCGGAAAACATGAACAATAGCAATAAGAGAGAAAAGGAGAATTATAATTCTTGATATATGACCTGGAAGTGTTCTTCCCCATCTTAGCCTTCGCATGTCATATATAAATTGAGTACCTTGACCATTTTTTTATCCCAGAATTGGAGTGGTGACATTTCTCGATTAATTCACTCGAGATATTATCGACTTTGGCCCATCCTATATTGTTTTGTCCTTTGATATACAGTTAGGCACCATTTCAAAGGTCACTCATTCTAATAGCGCTTTAGCCTAAGTAAGCTTAACTTTGAAATTTCAAAGTAAAACTTATTATTACATAAAAAGGCATGTTCGTAAATTAATTTCATTTTTTACATACATATTCCAAGCACGCTTTCCTCCTGTTGGGTATGCAATTCAGTTCATGTTGGAAAACATTCCTATGATATTTTGATGATTACCGAACTATTTGCAAGTATTAACATTTACCATGATAAGTTCAAATAGTGAAATTATTTACATATCATCGATGATCTTGGTTTGTCAAGGAACTATGCTTTTGACGTATTGGATTTACAAGCAAAATGAGAGTGATGACTCGTGATCTTGGTATCCTAATAGTGTGATCTATCGATTGAAAGGAACAACATTAGCCAGTTGTAATTTTCTTTGCCGATTATTAGTGGAATCCAACCACTATTAAAACTATTAGTCTTAGAGTAGACTTGTGCTTGATTACAAAACCTAAACATTATAAATAACTATGTGATTGTCATTCTTCACTCTAATATGCTTATCATCATCACACATGATTCTATTTGAGATATCATCTTGATTGCTAATTGTTTAATATTCTGCAAAATTTTAAAAAATCATTACCGAACCTACTCACCCCCCTTCTGGGTTGCATTGTTAGCCACAATATTTCCTTCTTACCTCGTTCGCCATTGCTCATTGTTGGAGCCCTTTGGCTTCGATGACCACTTCTTACCCTCATCGGATTGGGTCATTACGGTAGTTGTCATGCGGAAGGAGTAAATAAGGCTAGTGATGCAAAAATTGTTTTAAATCCACTTGAACTGATAAAACAAAATGAAATAGTATCAATATGAGCTAACGAAATTCGAAAGGGTGCATTGTCAGACACCCAATCCGACTGAACTGATCTAGAGAAGATTAGCATGGCCCTTGTTCAAGTATGACATTTACAAATTGAGAAACTTGAATTGATTGTGTATAAAGAGACTAAGGGCGAGCATGATAACCATTCTATTTTTGACTAGGATTATTTTCTTGTTCTCAGAAATAGATTTGAAATAGAAATCCGTTTGGTGACGCAATTTCATTTTTTTTTTTATCTTTGGAATAAATTTTTGGTCTAGAAATAGATTTGGAATAGAAATGGGAATTAAAAAATTTCTAGTTCTTTATTTCTAGAATAGAAATGAGAAATAAAAACTCTTCTTATCGCTTGCTCTAGCTACTAACTAACTGCCCACTTGCCGCCACCCGTCATTCGTCACTGCTAATTGCTCACCGGTCATCATTAGCCACTGTCGCCTTTTGCTATTGCCATCCAAAAGGGAGAAATTTTGTGTTGGTATCATATGAATTTCTACTCAAAGAGCATAAATTTTAGGTTGTTATCAAATGCGTATCTTTTCTCAGAAATTCTTCCATAAAATAAAAATAGAAAATATATTTCTCGCAGCAGAATAGTTATCATTTGTGCCCTAAAACTTAATTGGGTACTCAATTAGATAGATCAATTAAGAAGTTTAAGCCATTAGAGTGTGTACGATTATTGAATTTTTGTAACGGATAAAATAAATAGGCTAAGGAAAGAGCATTTCTTGATCAAGTAGTTGCTTATTTTATTTCATTCGGTGAATGAACATGAGCATGGGATTGGTAGAGTATATGTTATGGATATCAACCCTATGCAATCTTAATGAAAAAAATAGATATGAGTAATGTCCATTATTGTAACCCATCTCAATCTAAGGCATGCTTAGAAAAAGTTTCCTCCAATTACAGATGAAAGTAAACACGACCCTCCCTAGAAAAAAAAAACACAACTACGAGACAAAAATATGAAATATATATACAGATGTAAGCATATAAAGATAAATTCGAAATTCTTCCATATATATATATTAAACTAATCGGATACTTACTAAAAATGAATAAATAAAATTATCTAAGATTGCAAAGGAGTGTCCTAAATGATAGGGGTATGCAAAAGGGATCGCTCGAATCAGAAACCACCCAGAATAGACCGAATTGGCTAGTTGGGTTCGATTCCGGAGTGTTGGTTTGGTTCCTAATTCCAAAAAGTGAAACTAGTGTCCGGGCGGTCCAGTTCCAAGGTGGAATTAGACTGGACCAACTAAAAATTCTCTTTTTAAAATTTCTTAAAAAAAAAAAAGACTTTTTCTTTATAATAGAAGGCATCAAGTAGTGGGAAAAAAAAGTGACTAGTTTTGTCCCATCCGGTTCCTAGTTTTAGGACCAACTAGTCCGATCCTCGATCCCTGATTCCCAATTCTGCCTTAGAACCAAACCAGATTGGGAACTCATCACCTCAACTAAATAATATCATTATTTTGGAAATAATTTGCTCCTGCGTCAGCTTTGGGTCCAATTTTACATGCCGAGGGGATTCACAGCCCTCGTAAGGCAGGGGAAAGCAGAGTAGAATGAAGGCTTGCTAAACAAATGCTACTTGCCCTAGTTATGTAGATTGTTGTTGTTTTTTATTTTATTTATAGTTTTAGAAATAAGATAGCGTGAAAATATGGATTTGACTTGATAGATTGAACCGACCGAAAAAGCAATAGCCATGGAGATTGCCAATTCATATGTGTTCACATCGAAAATGCCTCCTTTTGTTGCGTATTTTCTGAAAATACTAATCAACTACTTTATTTTTTTTTGTAAATACTGGCAATGCAATTCTATACTGGTCCTCCTCCTCCTTTCTTGTTTGTCTTTTTCGTATCTACTCCATATTGACCATCATTTCAAAGCTTGAATCATGTTCATCCTCTGCTTACTACGCAGACTAATAAGGAAGATCAGAGTCTAAGCATTGTATCTTGACCATCGGAACCGATTATCTTGAGTCACGAATTCTGTCAGGAAAATCATTGTTTTAAAACGGTACACCTTACCCAAAATTTCATCTATTTGTTTGAATTCCCACGAAACCTTTCACACGAAAGAGCTTTCTAATATATATGGCCTTAGATGGCTGTCGTAAAAAAAGGCTATTAGGCTAGCATACCTGGACAAGAATAGATGATATGCCAACAGTGCCAAAATAATAATCTTACACGTTTCTAATTACATGGAGACAAGAGGTGGGGACATTGGGTAAAGTCTGCTATTTAGAGTGGAAGCAGGTTACAGATCTGATTGATTAACTTTGATTTTGTCCTGTGATTTATCAGTTTTGGGTTTCAAGGAGATGAGATAGAGATGTGATGAGAGTCCCAAAGCCTAGTCTTGCTATACCCATACCTAATTGAGTTCATTGAAAGTAGTCACTCTCCCACAGAGATGCTAATCAAGGTGTTATTGTCTTTTACTGGAGTTATAGGAGGCATGGTTGGTGGGAGCAGTGATTCTATTTTCACTATTTGGTTAAATATACAACAGAGAAAAGCTTTCCCACAACCATCGTGGCTGATCAGAATTTATAGTCTGATTTAACTGAGAAAGTTTAAATTATTACATAGTGCACTTACATAATTAAATAATGACAATCAGAAGAATCAACTAACTATACTTATGTTGTTAAATTATCGTTTGAAGTTACAGTTCACTAAAAATAATGATTAGTTGCTATTTGAATTGAGCTATTATATAGTTTCTACTGATTGATTATTGCATATTAAATATCCTATAATTGTAATTGGTTCATAATCATGTTGTATAACTTACGGTTATTGTAACCTATATTAATCATACCTTCATGACGTTACTTCATAATTTTAAAAGGGGTTCATAGCCCAAATCCTAATTTGGTAT